>JAGPOW010003316.1:91699576-91712043 GCA_030014935.1 Caiman crocodilus
AAAAAAAAAAAATCACAAGATTTTTTTTTTAACTTTTTGGGCGCATCTATTCAGGCAGATTAATGTGCTGCCATAAACTCCAGTGCTCATCACACCAAGTCCGGTGCTCCAATCTGGCTCAATGTGCCACAGTTCTGGGTGTACATGTAAAGGTGTGCCCGGGAGCAATAAACTCTGATAAGCACCGGAGTTTATTGCTCTCGAGCACATATTTACGCATGCACCCAGGACCACAGCACACTGAGCCAGATCACAGCTACAGTCCCCAGCTGGCAGGGAGCCCAGGAGTTCAGCTTGCCAGCCCAAAGCCACTCTCCCCAGCTCAAAATGCTATGGAGGGGCTGGCTGAGGCACAAGGGTGCTTCACTGCAAGACTAGCAGGTAGTGCCTCACCCTAGTAGTGCCCCAGCCAGCCGGGGCAGCATCTACATGTGTGCTGCAGTTTTTTATTTCCACAGTAGGGTAGTATTTGTACTTACAAGTACTTGTATTTACAAGTACTATTCTGCTGTAAATTAGTTTAATTCCAGCTGTATAGGGGCACAAGCATAGATGTGCAACACTTACTGAATAGTTGATTAGTGTGCTGTGCAGTAAATGTCTCATGTAGACATGCCCCCAGACATTAAAGTGAGCTCGTATTTCTGTCCACTTCTTTTCTTCCAGCAGTATTTATTGAAACCAGCAAACTTTCTCAGATATATATTCAGGAGCCACATTTTTCTCTTAGGGCTGTAGTTTTCAACCTGTGGCCTGTGGATCCCTGGGGGGTCCACAGACTATGTCTGCAGGGTCTGCAAAAGATGACTATGATCAACCAAAATATAAATACACCCACTTGCAAAGTCAAAGGGATCTACACCTCCATTCAAAATGTCTAAAGGGGCCCACACGTTCATTCAACATTTTGTAGGGGTCCTGAAACATCCCATAAGCTACACTGGTTGTGGAAAAAAGGATGCAGCAAAGGATATTCAAATTTGCTCATGCCAGCATTCTCACAGTATTGCAAGTTCTTTGTGAAGGTGATTGTCTTTACCAGCTACATAAAATGCCATACATACCTGAAGCACTAATGTACATATGTGCTGCTTGTTGTTATTATGGTTCTAAAAGTGACTTCCTACATGACATTTCTGCATTTGTAAATATGCATAGTATTTACCTGCCTCAGTAAGGCACTCTTAAGAGTAGCTAGCCATTCTCTGCAGAATACTTTTAAGTTGAATAGTGCCTCAGAACTGCTAGGATATTTACTGCTATACATAACAAACCAACATGACTTCTATTTACTTCCCTGTTTCTATATAAACATCTTCACCATGCTAGAAAAGCCCTCAGTGTTGTTGGTCAGTAAATATATAGTTTGTTTTCTGGCAAGATCTGTAAGAATAGACCAAACCACTGTTACTACAGTTCTTAACAGCTACATTAGCTATTTTCAAACAATCTTCATTTCCTCATGTCTTTCAGGTTCTTAGGAATCCAGTTCAAAACTGCCCCCAAATGCACTTATTTTTAAAACTCTACACTGGTTTATTCTAACCTACACCCTATACTTTGTCTCTTTCATTCTCCTTTCCTCTCTGTCTCTGTGATCTAACAGTGGCCTTTTCAGTCTCACCATTTTGAGAAGAAAAAACACTTCCTTTGTAGATACTGACATCTAGAGAAATCTTACTCTCTGACTCAATGCCCCCTTTTCATTTAAAAATAAATCTTCCTCCTTATATATTTCATTATTACTTAAATTTATACATTTCTCCCTTACATATGTCTCTTAAATTCCCTCTCTATTCCTGCCCCCTCTAAATGAACCTTTAATTTAGACAGATATTTTGTAATCATTCTCTTTTTTTTTTTTTTTTGCAATTTACTTTATACTTGAACTGGTTAAAGCATTTGGGAAACACTGTCTACCTGCAGGGAGCAATACAAATAATTATATATTGTACTACATTTTTATTTGCAGGCATTGAGAGAGTGGCAGTAGTTCAATCTACTGTCAGTTTGTAGCATGAAAAAGGTTATGGAATAGGTTTACTTGATTAATATTTCTGCTTCCTTTCATCATTGAATTTCAGCTAGAAAAATAGTTCTACTGTAGTCAGGAATGTAAATCAATGTAATGGTCATATAATGGAATAAAATTACCCTATGTTAAATGGTTACTGTGCATTTAGACATCAATGGAACAGCTACTGCTAAGTTGCATTTAATGAATTGATTTAATACTTATGTAAATAATAAGCACAGGAAGTTAACTTTTTGATAGTTCATTAGTTGGCTTACGAATCTATCTATCCTACACCAATTAAAGCCATCACCATGGTTTCAGTGTTGCCAACGCTCTTGCTTTTATGGCAGATCTCATGTTCTTTAATATTCTACTTACAGCCCCAGTTCCCGGAGTCCTGCAATCCTGTTAAAATTTTAGACTTCATTAAAAAGTAAGCTTCTAGTTCTCATGGAGACAGGTTCAAATTGCACTTAGGTCAAATTTCAGAGACTCATAACACATAGCAAATGAAAATAAACCATTTTTCTCATTAATTCTTCTATTATTTGAGCTTAATGAAACTCAGATTGAATTGAACTGGGCCAACGGGACTTATTATGGAATAGGGAGGCCAAGAGTCACTATGTTACTTTAAACCATATCCTTTTCATGGATATTTTGAATGATTCACAATCCACAATGCCCTATCCAGGTATTTTAATGGTCTCCATTATTGTAATGCGCAAGTACCTCATATTCTTACAACCACCAAAATTAATTATTGTGATTCTGAAAGAATCCATTCTATTTAATGTCTATTCATTTACAGATGTAGATATCAAGTCTGCTGGACGAAACCAAGGAATTTACTATGTCTGGGGGAACTGCTCAAAAATTTGCTCACAAAATAACTGGGAAGTTGTCCCTGCAGGCATGTCTTTTTGACTAGGGGGCTACCTCATTTGAAGGCAAACAAAGTAGGGATGTAAACAGTTAAACAACTATTGCATTTATACCATTTACCACTAACTGTTTGCCATTTAGTGGCCTCAAGTAGGAATGACCCTGGCTCCTTATATCTTCACTGTGCTCCTGGTGCTGCAGGTCCCAGGCTGCTGGTGAGGAGTGAGCCATGGGCAGGGGGCAGTGGAGTGCAGCTGAGCCACTAGGAGGCACCGCCCAGCTGTGGAGACACAGCTACCCCTAGCCCCCACAGGCAGCGGCTGGGGCTGCAGACTTTTCCTGTGCCTGGATCTTGATATCAGTGCCATGGTGAGGAGGGAGGTGCAGGATCCTCACAGGGGTCAGGCAGGGCCTTTCCTCCAAAGCAGCAAGACTCCCAGCCACATGGTAGATCTGCCAAGCCCCCCTGTAATGGTAAGGCCTGGAGGGGGTGACAAGCTTCCTGCATCTCCTGTTGTCCTCCTGGGCACCACAGCCCAGACCTGGAGAGCTCCTCCGTGCTGTCAAGCTGGGCTCTCCCCAGCTCACCCCAGTGTGCAACTAGGGAAGTCCAAGGAGGCAGCTGAAACAGGCGGCACCAGGTCTGAGGCACCACCAGCCCCTCACATGGTAAGCGGGACCCCAGGGCATTCCTAGAGGGGGCAATGGCACAGCAGGGATCCTGGAGGCAGTGTTAGGGCTGCAACAGCCACCTCCCAGGCTGAAGCTGCTGCCCCTCAGGAATGCCCTGGGGCTAATATAAAGGCAAGGGGCTGATGGGAACCCTTCAGAACCAGCGCCGCCCACTCCAGCTGCCACAGTGCCACCGCAGGGTCCAGGGGGTCAGCCTGCCAGCCTGGGGATGCTCCCCCTGGCTCAGTGTGGAGGGGCTGGCTGGGGCATGAGGATGCTTCGGCATAGGGCTGGCTGGCAGGCAGCCCCTGCACCCAAGAACCCTCGTATCCCAGCCAGCTGGGACAGTGTCTACACGTGGGGCTGTGGAGTTTTTAATTTGTAAAATACAAGTGCTATCCTGATGTGGAGTGAATTAGATTACTCCATCTAATAGGGGCACATGTGTAGTCATGAGATGTTTACTGCACAGCTAATTAACCTACCGCACAGTACACATCTCATGTAGACACTTTCACTATGTATTGTATCAGTCCAAAGCCAAAAGGCTCATGATTTCTCATATAGCTCATTGGGTTGGGCACCAGCAGATTCAACAGCATTGGAAGCCATGATAGCCAGCAGTGCTTAGTATGTGTTTGTACTCCAGGCACCCCCCACAAAGCATAGATGTGCTGTTTAGTTCCCCACTCATGACTGGAACTGAGTGTTCACGTCATGAGTTCTGGGATCCTCCAAAAATGTATATACAGATGAGGCATGGGGCCACCCTATGCAGTTCCACCCCATGGAGGGTGGGGCCATACCAATTACATATCACAGGACAAGAGAGAAGCCAATAGAGCCTCTCACCTACATAGGCATTTGGAAATGTTTGCCAGACACTTAAGGCTGGTGAAGAAACAGGAAGCATTGGAAACAGTAAAGAAAGGCACTGCTCAGCTGTGGTAGCGAAGAGGAAGTAAAAATGTATTTGATGTAGTGGTTCACCATGAGCTGAAAGAGTTGGCAGAGGGGGACTGAGTGCAATGGGCATTATATCTTATTCATCTGGGCTGTACTAACTTAGCTTCGTAGTCGGCTCCCAGCAGTATGTTTGCCCAGTATGACCTATGTGTTTTACAGGGATACTCAGCAGGGACCGGGGTTGGCAGCATTTTTGGCCAGAATACCAAAAATACCCCAACCCTGACCTACTCCTCGACTTGGCGTGCTAAGGGTAGATAGCAGGAGAAATGCAAGGGGTCCAATCCTCCAGGTGGAAGGCAGGAGAAAGGCCAGGAGTGTATTGTCCCAGCCCTTTCCCCACCCTGCCCCTCAAGGCACGCATGCAGTTGCCATTGCCACAGAGCCAGTGCTCTGGAGTCTGGTGCTGCTGTTTGCAGTCTGACCATTGTCTGCTGCAGCTGCCCAGAATCTGAGCCAGCTGTGATGTGCCAGGCAAAATGGCTTTGTGTACCATGTCCTGAAATGGGCGCTGCCAATCTCTGGTATGGGCTGTATTTAATCAAATTTATAGTTGGTTTCCACTACTAAGCACATGCTGCTTCTAGCAGCAGTTTAATGATAGGCAATGTATTTAATGAGGTTTTCTTGTATGCTGATTGGGGGAAAATATCTTATAGTCAAGTAGATATGATACATAAGCATTGTGCTCATATTCTGTTGCTCACTGCCTTATTTTATGTTTAATTTCCTGTATTAAATTCAAATGTTTTGGTTACATAATAAATTAAATTTAAGAATAAAGTAAATATCAACACTATCTAGAGTTAAAAGCAGTCCTCTCTCAGGTACAGTCTCCTTTCATCTTTGATACTTCTGACTTTAACTTTTTTTTTCCTTAAAGGCTCAATTAACATTTCTGATCCTATGGGACACTTGGAGCTGCTAAAAATGTTGTTGGCATTACAGCAACTAAGAATAGCCATTCAGAGATGCTCCTTTACTGATTTAAATAAGTTAATTGCTTTCACAGAAGTTACTGTTCAGAGAAGTCAAAGAGAACAAATGTTAAATGACTAGTGTGTTGCATGTCCTAAATGTTTGTATCCCCTTGTAAAGAAAGGTGAAATTTTCAACGGACTGAGATGATTAGGTTTAGTATCTGTAGAGCTGACCAGAAACATTTACAGTGAGTTGTAATACCAGAGTAAAATTATTTCATATGAGGACTTTAGTGATGTCTTACAGTATGCATGCACCCCCTCCACACAGAACAGAAATGTACTGAAATAATATTACAAGATTTCACACAGTAGAGCTCTGTCTGTAGCCCACAGACCTGGAAGACTGCACCGGGTCAGCTGGAGACCCATCTCATTAATTTGATCTCCTTCTTCAAAGAAAAATGCTGTGTCTATCCCAACTCAGATGCATGCTACCACCTGCCCCTCCCCGCTTTCTCATACACACTTACTCACTCAGGACATATTACTAACCTTCTGTTTATCCTGTCTTCTATTCACTAAGGACAAGAATCCATTTCTTTACTGTTCCACAAACACATTTCATGAGTCATTTTGTCTTCAGATGTGCGACAGTAAAGTAACCAGTGCTGTCATTCCATGGATAGCATAAGGAAACACAGAAAAAGAAAAAGCCCAAACCAATAAACCTCGCATACAATCAGCTCTGTGCGCCCACTCTAGGTCATTGAAAATCAAGTGGCAAGGGCCACACTCTGTAGCTCATGGGGAAGTTGAGCTCTGCCCTTTGCAGCCCTTTAAATTTCTTTTGCAAAGTTTGCATTCTGTAGAAAGTGAAAGCCCTTCTGGTTGCAGAGGAAGCCCTCTAAATGTGAATCAACACACTCCTATTCTTACTGATCTTGTCAGCCCTGAATTTAAAGTCTCTCTTCCTGTATTGGCCTAATCATTCTGTCAATGGAAATATAATAGTGGAATAAGCCTTCAGATGAAGAGAAGGCACTCTTTCATATGGTGAAAGACCTTGAACTTTAAGGGTCATAAAACATTTTACAAACAATAATTGATTGCACCGCTCACAGCACCACTTTGAAGAAGGTGGAAGTATTGTACCCATACAACCAATACAGAAAGAGACACAGAAAGGTTAGTTCCCTTCCCTCAGAACAGTGATTCGCAACCAGCATTTTGGGATGTCATGAAATCCTGTTAAGGGAGCCAGACAATATTAACAGTATTAGGTGTGCAAACACCTCCACATGTTTCACAAGATGAATCCAGACATTTTAAATAGGAATACATAGTGTCAAAAACATACTGATCTGGTCTTTATGAGTTCCTTGCAACAGAACTGCTCTACTAGTTTTCCATAATCAAGACACGAATGAAAGTTAAGAGCTGGTATTTTCTGAGGAGTGTCTTGTGTCTAACAAAGTTGAAAACTATTGCCCCAGAACATGAACAGAATTCTCTATAACACAGCTGTGAAAAGAAAATAAGTCTTCTGATCTATGGTCTTCCCACTAAATCACACACCAAGTAATGAAAGAATCATTTTGTTATTTGTAAGAGGTCAGAGCAAGACAGCTGATTTGGCACAAAATAATAGAAGTCACCACTCCAATCCTAACCTTCAGAGAGAAAATACACCTTGAAAAATAGTCAGTCAAACCATTCTTTATCAAACAAAACAGAAAAAGGATCATGATATGTTAAAACCTCCAGTAAGTACAACATCAATGTCATCAAAAGTTATACAATGGTATTATTACTTGGAAAATCTGCAGCGTAAGTGCTGAACTCTTCAAATAAAGTACATTAAAGACAAACAAAAATTCTCAAAATGTTATCCCTGACCATGTCAAAAATAAACCCTTTCATTTACTTAGATTTTACTGTCTGTACAAGTTTTTTATACTGAAGGGAGCAATAAAATATAAGATTTCATTTGCTTTTACTGAATGTTGGCTTAGTACTGGTATTTAAAGATTTGGTTTTTTGAGAACTGGTTTATAGGTACAGATATATACATTATAAGGGTTCAGAATGGGCAGCAGGGGTTAATTGATTTCTAAAGAGCTTGGGTCTTACATACAAAGTTTCTCCCAGCCTTAGAAGCAGACACTCTGTCTAACACAACAAGACTAACAGATGGACACACAGCCTAAGAATTGAGGGGGCATGCCATAACACAAGATCACAGCTTTCAAAGCAGACAGGTTGTCTAAGACAACAAGGACTCATATTCTAGAAAACAGCCTGGAAACCAAGGGAGTATGTGCCATTCTGCCCATAACATAAGTGGCACCACCTAGCACAGCCCCGGGGGAGAAGAGCTAAGTCCCGGTTTGGGGGAACAGACCAAATTAGAAGGCCCAGAAGGCTACATGGATGAGTGCCCGTAGAGAGGCAGCCAACCAGGGATAGCTATGGATGCAAAATCATCAGGAGTCATCAAGAGGAAAGGAGAATACAAAAGCAGAGACTTGAAAGTAACAAAGGGAGTCCCTCCTTCTCTTCCTTTCTGTCCCTCCCTTTGTTCCACCCATCCTCCTTCCCTCCCTGTTCTGTCCAGTCTCAGGGACCCTTCCTGGGGAACAATCATGTTCAGAGCCTGTTTCATACACCCCACTGGAAGGGATGCATACCTTGCCATCCCACCTCCAGACTGCTGACATACCATGCTGACATCTGACACGTAAGAAAGAGCCTCAGAGTGCAGCCTGCATCCTGACCAGATGTACATTGACTCTGATGACAGCCCTAGGATTTGGTAGATATATAGACTTGCTTGACTGTTTATATTGCTTCTTTTCTGTTATCATTGTGTATCAATACACTTGTCTATTATTGAATAGAAGGGTCGTGGCCCCCCTGGAACAAGGTATCTGGATCCTAAATCCAAAGCCAACAGTAAGTAAAGTTCTTTTCTTCTTACTGGCAATCCTTCTTCCTTCCACCCGAAACCCTCCTATAACTGCCACACTATCCTTTTTCTCTTGGAAGTCTCTGTTCAGAAGGAGACGATAACCTTGGGGCACAGTACCAAAGGAAAGAAAATAAAGGTTCTGCAACTTACTTGAGCCTCTAGCAAAACCTCCCATTCTTCTCTTCTTTCCCCTGCATGTCCCTCTGTCTGATATTCTCCTGCTTCACAATGCACATCCCTTGAAAAAAAATCTTCAGTGAATCATCTACATAAATGAACTGCCTCAGCACCATCTTCAAACAGGAAATCAGAAAGGTAATCCAATCTCAAACCACCAGAAGAGGCTACTAATGCAAAGGATTCCACTGTATGTTTACAACCCTGAAGGACACAGCAGTCAAAACTGCTGACCCCCTAATCAGAGGTTAAAGTCAAATCTATGCATGTTCATCAAAGATGTTATGCCATCTCCTCAGCAATGTGATAGGGAGAAAGTAACAGCCCCTTAATAATTCGTAGCAGGTAGGTCATGCCTGATTAATCTGGTTTCATTTTATGACCAAGTCATAAAATGCTTAGACACAGGAGTAGAGGTAGATGTTGTTTTCTTGGATTTTATGAAGGCCTCTGTCACAGGGAAGAATAGAAGGGAGGACTCCAAAAGCCCAGGGCAGAACGCCGGGGTCAGGAAACCTCAGAAGGAAATGAAGGAGAAAGAAAAGTAAAAGAAAAATACTTACCTACCGCGGGACCCGCAGTGGAACCAGAGCCAGAGGAGGGACCCGCACAGCTCATTAGCCATGCCTTTATACCGCTGTGGCTGGCAGCTGACATCAGCCACAATTGCCAGCTGGTGGAAATAAAGCGGGCTGCCAGCATGGAGGAAAAAGGGAGACCAATGCCAGCTAGAGCACCGGCAGGAGAAGCCTTCCCAGAGCTCCTGCGGAGGAGAACGGAGCCGGAAGCTGCTACTTCCAGTGGGGGAGAAAGCTGCAGAGCCCGCAGCAAGACAGACTTTGCTGGCTGCGGAGAAGGGAGCCGCGAGTCAGAGGCAGCTCCTCGAGACTGGGTACCTGGACAGAAGATCAGAGGGGACCAGGAAGATCCCAGCTCCAACAGCCACAAGAGAGAAGTGGGAGAGACTAACACATCCCCAGACATCCAACCAGGTGGGACTGTGAAGGGCCCTGGGAAAACCGACGAGGCAGGAGGGAGCTGGGAGTAAAGATCAGCGAGAAAGGTTGCAAAGCACGGCCCCCTGGGGCACTGAGTTGTCCCCGCAGGTAGTTCTGGGAAAACGCCCGCCAGAGGATCACAGAGGGTCCAGCGAAACCAAAGTCTGGGTGACGAGGGAGAAGGAGAGGGGAGAAGCCCACAGGCTACCATGGCCACATACATGGCCAAATATAGACCACTAGTATATAAAGGCAGAGATTGGTGATAAGGCCCAGGGAGCCAGGGAAGAGATGCAGCGGGGCCCCTTTAGAGTATTTCAGCAATTTTTGTTTGTAATTTATGTTTCCCAGTGTTAGAGGGGTTGAAGGATAAGGCTCGGGGAGCCTACCTGGTGTTTAAGCCTCTAGGTAGTTGGCAGCCTTAGGGAAAAGAAGGCAGCCTCAGGGCACGGATAGGATATTGTGGGCTGATAACACATAGGCTGAGGGGCCCGTTCTGACAAACATAGTCAGGGGCTCAACGGTTGGGATCTGGCCAGGAGTACATACGTGACACATCAAGGCTGGGTGTAAGGGCAAGGTACAGGGGAGGAGGAGCCTCGCAGAAGAACGCCAGACAGACGTCCTGCCGTCTAGGGACTTCCCAGTGGCCGGACCCTTCACTTGATCAAGATTCAAAGTTGTGGCAGAAAAGATTGGGGAAGACTACACAGGAGGATAATATCTACTCGATGGAACATTAGAGACAGATGGACGAACACCACGGAACATCCGGGTCGGAGCAGCACATGACCAGATGTTCGAGGCCACATGGGCACAGCCTCATAAATAAAAGAGGCTGTGGCTTAGATGATTATACAGTCCAGTGGGTGGCAAATTGGCTTGAGGGTCCCACCCAGAGAGTGGTAGTAGATGGGTCAATATCAACCTGGAAGGATGTGGGTAGTTGGGTCCCACAAGGCTCAGTCCTTGGACCTGTACTCTTCAATGTCTTTATCAGTGACTTGGATGTGGGCATGACTGTACTCTGTCCAAGTCTGCAGATGATACTAAATTGTGGAGTGAAGTGAACACTCCAGAGGGTAGGAACAAATTGCAGATGGACCTGGACAGGTTGAAAAAGTGGTCAGAACACAATAGGATGCAGTTCAACAAGGATAAATGCACAGTGCTATACCTAGGGCATAAAAATATCCATCACACCTACTCGCTGGGAAATGACCCTCTCAGCAACACAGAAATGGAAAAGGATCTCAGAGTCATAGTGGACTCCAAGATGAACATGAGTCATCAGTGTGATGAAATCATCAGCAAAGCTAACCGTACTTTATCATGCATCAGCAGATGCATGACAAATAGAACCAAGGAGGTGATACTTCCCCTCTGTGTGGCATTGGTCAGACCACAGATGGAGTACTGCATCCAGTTTTGGGCACTGGGCTTTAAGAAGGATGTGGATAACCTCAAGAGGGTCCAGAGGAGGGCCACTCATATGGTTAAGGGTTTGCAGGCCAAGCCCTATGAGGAGAGACTAAGGGGCCTGGACCTCTTCAGCCTCCACAGATGATCTTGTGGCTGCCTACAAATTCATTAGGGGGGCACAACAAGGAATTGGACATGCTCTGTTCATTAGGGCACCTCTTGGGGTAACAAGAAACAGTCACAAACTGACAGATTTAAGCTACACATCAGGAAAAACTTCACGGTAAAGGTGGCCAGAATTTGGAATGGGCTTCCAAGGGAGGTGGTGCTCTCCCCTACCTTTAAAAGAAGGCTGGATAGGCGTCTATCTGGCTGGGGTCATCGGACCGCAGCATTGGGCAGGGAGTCGGACTCGATAATCTGTTGAGGTCCCTTCCGACCCTAGCTTCTATGAATCTATGAATTTGTGCAAGAAAGGTACAACCAGCCACTACCACAGAAAGGCCAGGGTGGGCAATCAGATGTTCGGTTCTATCAAATTTAAAGCAGGGGAAAGGCCCTGAGACCATGCACTGGGAGAATTAAAAGAAATGAACAGATAACCAAGGAAAATGCACCTGGGGAAGAGGCTGTTGAAGTGCTGTGCTCTTTGTTACCCTATTATAGTGGTGCTCAACCATGAGCCCACTGGCCAGACCTGGTCTGCGGTGCCATGTCATTCAGCCCACAGGGCTCCTTATGGGCCCATGGGAAGTCTGGAGCCCTGAGTTCGCAGTTGGCTGCACACCCCACTGTGCAGGGCCAGGCATGAGCAATGTTAAGCCCCGAGACCCAAACCCAACACATAGGAGCAGGAGGAAGCAGCCCCAGGCCCAAAGGGCCTAATTTTGGTGTCAAGAGGCAGTGCCAAGTCTCAGGGCATGAGCCCAGTACTTAGGGCAGGGAGGAGACAATGGGGGACTCTGAGGCCAGACTGTGGCATGCAGGCCTTGGGCCAGGCTATAGATTAGCCTTGTGCCACTCATCTGGCCCATGGGGCCAAAAGAATGGGCACCACTGCCCTATCACAATATTATTTATACTATACAGAATCAAAGAAAATTAGGGTTGGAAGGGACCTCAGTGTGCAGATTACATTGTAGGCGGTGACTCATGACACCACCTAAGAAGCCAAACCCCCATAGCGAAATCAAACCCCTTGTAGTAACGCCTGAGGCCAGCTTCATACCATAAAAGGAATAGAATGAAAACAAAGAATTTCATAGGCTAGTTCCGAGTATAAAACCTATCCCCCCTCCCCCCCCCCCAGCTGGACCGAGCGGAGCTCTCCGTCTCGCGAGCCGCGGCTTGTGATCGTCTAGATGTCGGTTACAGGATTTCTGCCAAAAGCTGTTTGCTAAGCCATAGTAAAGAGCAAAAAAGCAGAACCTGAAAACCCC
>JAGPOW010003316.1:91718619-91731524 GCA_030014935.1 Caiman crocodilus
TATGGCCATTTTGAAAGTGGTTTATATGCATTGAACTTATGTTCTGTTACAGGTTTAAACCAGTTTCTACTCACTTAAACTGTTTTGTGTGTAATGTGTGTCCCTAGCCTTAGTATCAGACTTAACGGATTTAGGTTAAATCAGTTTACTGAACTTCTGTCCCAGATCCCTGCCAGATTCAAGTTAACTCACAGTCCCCCAGCACTCTTTGCACTTCCCCTGCAATCCACACACTTTACAGGGTGGGAGGGCTAGCCTTGGCCCAAGCTGTGTGCTCCAGCTCAGCAGAAAGGTGTGCTCTAGTGCCCCCTGGCTTCTGGTCCAGGCCATTGCAGGCATGTGGCTGTATTTCTGGAATCAAAATTGAATGTTTATTCACTTGCTTACTGGCTCAGTCTACGCACCTTAAACTGACCTGCAAAGATTGAATTGATTCAGCCTCAGGCTTTTTGACTCTCTGTACTTATCCCACGATGTTACAGACATCTGTTAACCTGTCCCTTCTTTTATCATCACCCTCGGTGAGCCTCACCATTTCTATACATTACTTTTCAGCCTTAAACAACATGGCTTTGTCTAGACTAGTATTTATGTGGTACAGTTAGAATGTTTAATCTAATATCAAAATGAACCTATGCTTCAGTTAAACCACCTTATTATGTATTAAATCCTACACTGCCTTATCTGCTCTAGACTTTTAGAAGATGCTTAGTTAGCAGTGCTGTCATTCTGACACTGCATCTTTAAATCCTAATTTAGAGAAAGTACAAGAGAATTTTCCAGCCACCAACTGCCCTTCATAAAATGAAATGATAGACCTTCAGCAGAAAAATGCATCCACCTTCACCCCTTTCTGTGTCTCCAAGACTAAATTCAGATCTCATATCCAGCTTTGTCAGGTGCCCTAGCTTATATAAGCCTCTTGATAAAACTAAATACAGGGATACATCTCATTTTCTAATTGCAAATGTTTTGTACTGTGAGGAGATAGTAAGTAAACAAGATGTTTCATGTATTACAATCAAATTGACTTGACTTAGGAGTAACTGTATTTTCCAGACAGCAAACTGAAAATAAACAGGCCTTCCAAATACAGCAAAGCTTTACTTCTCTGTTTTTTACACCTGTACTGTATTTGCTCTCTGTGAAACTAGCTGTAGACTTGTAATCTGGGATGGAAAGGAGATGGGGCAGGAACAGTAACATTGTTTTTTTGCTTTTGCTTTTCCAAGTATCTCAAATCAACCCTTCCAGTGGGAAATCATCTTCTAACCAACTAAAGAAGCAGCTGTGTTCTACTGGTGTCCAGTTTTCACAGCATGGACAAGAAAGAATACCAACAGCAGTAATGAAATAATGTTAACCAGTCACTAAGACCAGACCTGATCACACAAGCTACTGGGAACTGCCAACTCACACTGTTTTTGAGTTATACTTTGAACACTTTGAAATCAATGGAAGTTGAGGGCACTCAGAACCTCAAAGGTTCAGGTTCAAAGAGATTCAAGATTTATGTCAAATTATTGTAGCCTCTGAAGTAGCAGAGTATGTTATCACTCAACTCTGTGCTCATGGCTAACATTGTACTTTAAGCAAAAACTATCGTACCCTTTTTTAAGCAGACAGAACTTTCACCCTCGTGTTTATGCAGCATTCAATTTCTTCTGGATTACTCTACTAAGATGTAACATTATCTTTATATACATCATAAGGGGATTTGCATTTCAGCAGCAACAAGCAGATATGAACAAAGCACATACCAAAATAAATGTAACTTCAGAAAAAAAAAAAGTAAAAAAATGGATTTGCTGAGAAAAGGTCAGCTAAAAAAGATGACTTTCTCGCTAGTGTATCTGAATCTATATAGATTTTTCAGTTTAAGATTGTTGTTGTTGTTTTTTTTAAAGTATTTGGTCACTATCAGTGCTGCAATGATGTCGTTTCAAATTAGATTGAAATAGCTTTTTAAAGTGAGTCCACTTAAAGAACAAATAATTTCCACTCCCTTTCTCACAGGATTGAATTCAAAGCATTTTTGTTACAGTAACACAATATTTCTGATCAATTTCTGTACTTGGATTTGAGGTTTTATAATTATTTGGTTAATGATCATAGCAAGCTCATTTAAGGTACCCTAAATGCTTTCCAACAAACATACTTAGTTATGAACTAGTGAACAATTAGTGCATTAGACCACAAAAGCTAGAATGTAAACCCTCTTGTTTTAGATGTTTCCTTAACATTTAAGAACACACACCTCATCCTTAGCTATACCAGTGTTTAAAGCATTGTATATTGTGGAGGATATTGATGAAATGTTAATTAATCCTCTAGTTATTTTCTTGATTTGTTACCTAGACTCGCAATCATTCCTCAACCATCAGATAATTTTGATGTGCAAGCAGAAACTAATGCTAAGCAATTAACACACTTATCTCTCACAGTCCTTACTGCATGAATGTTACAAACACACCAAGCATTTTACATTTCAAGAACAGTCTCATTTACCTTACTTCCTTAGTTAAGCCTTCCTACTGATTTTGCAGGTGTAATGGACAATCTGATATTCAGCCAACACACTATTATTGTTTTGTATTGTTACAAAATAATAATAATAATAATAATTGTATTATTACCTTGAGTAGGGACACCATGTTAGACTATCCACCGTTCAAATCCTGCAAACCATCATTCACTTGAACAGGACCAATGACTCGTATACTTACTCACACAAGTAAAAACAACTAAGTTTTTATATTGGGGATTACAAGAGCCAAGATAAAGCCACAAAAACAGAGGGGTATAAGAGCCCTTATCTAATGCAGCTAGACATAGGCCACAGGCACACATTGCTTTTGTAGAGCTACAAAGTTTGTAGATTTACAAAAAATGGTCATTATAGGGCATGCACTCGTACACAGTCACCTAGCTGGAGAGGTTTCCTCTTGAACCAGAGGCAATGGTGGGATGCTCTTTAGCTCATCCTGTCTCCAACGGAGCCTGTCAATGAGAGGGACAGGCTCACTAACAAGCATGTCCAATCAGCTGTGATGGAGCCGCCCAGAAGCTACCCATGGCAGTGAGGGCTGATAGGACAGTCTCCTCCACTGGGAACGTTAAAGCACCAGAAATTTTAAAGAGTAATGGCACCAGGCAGCAAAGGCACCTGCAGCAGCAGGGGCCCCTCAGGCAGTCTCTGTTACCTGATCAGCCCCTGCCAAAACTGCAGCTATGTCACCCTTGCTGCTCAGAAGCAATGGCTGTCAGGGCTGCCTGGAAGACAGCTGCTGCAGGGCTCCATGACAACTTGCTAGCTGGGCTGGCTATGAAGAAGCCAACTGCTCTTCCTCCCTCCCTCCCCGTTTAAGGGGCAGTGTGAGCGTGGAGGACTGCTGGATACCAGGGATCAGAAAGATCTGTACACATGTTGAATTTGTGGTAAGAAAGCTTCCTGCAACAAAGCTGCTGCTCTTTAAAATAGCATTTTTGTGTCAGGTTAGCCAGTTTTTTAATCTGACAAAAAGCATGAATGTGCAGGCACCCATTTTTTGTCATGCTAAAACATCATGTCAAGGGCCGTGTCTGTTAGTCCCTTGCTAATAAAAACAATGGATTTTTGCTTATAAAAAGCAATATAAATTTGTAAAAATATATTGGCAATGAACCGTCCAACCTCAACATGGACAAGGCCTAAAGCACTTTATCTTTCTCTAAACCATGAGAGTGGTGCAGACCTGTTCATGACCTCTGCAGCCCCAAGTTTCTCCCCACTGTCCCTCTGCTTGTCTCATGGAACAGACTAAAGTTTGCTGTGAGATAATTCCTTGCCCCTTGCAGCCCAAGCTTCTTTATACTGGACCCCAAAGCTGCAACTGGGGAATCTCTGCCTGCTCCAAATAGTTTCCCTTTGCACTATGAAATAATTCTAGGTCTCTGACTGCCCCCATAGAAAGATCTAGTCTGGATCTAGTCTCACTTGACCTGAGCTCAAACTTTAGCACCAGTAATCAGTAAAGTAACAAAGAATTTATTGCATGGAAAAGAATTGAAAAATTGTACATGAAAAGTTTCCCACATAGCCTGAAGACTGAACAAAAATACAAATCAAGTTTCTCAACCTTTCATTCAGCTACAGCCTAGTCCTTTCAAGAGTCCTGCCAATATTTCCAGAGATCAGTCTTCCTCTGACCCTGCCCACCTTGATTGCTGGAGCTCTGGACTCACCCCAAGGCCTGGAATAATCCAAAGACAATAATTATCTCATAGAAAGTTTTTAAAGAATTCCAAGCCAGCCCCACCACTAGTCTTGTTCAATTTATTGAGAAGTCTCTGAATTCTCCAGAAAACTCTTTTGTTTCTGGAGTACATGGTATTCCCTTAGCTAATGGTCTATTTCCCTGTGATGCTTTCATTATGTGATTTTTCCATTACAGGAAGCCATAAATTGGGTTCCCACACTAACAATTGCCCCTTCTGCCTGTCTTTTGGAGTGGCAATTATTCTTGCCCTAGTAAAACAATGGGCCAGTGATCCTTAAAAGTTTCACCATCCTTCTGGTTCTTTCACATACAAACAGCTAGGGATGTACCAATAAAGATTTTCTTGGCTGATACCAATAGCCAATTATTCACCAGGCATATCGGCCAATACCAAAGCAATAACCAGGCACAGCCAGGCAGTGTGGAGAGCTGCTCCCTGCAGGTAACTCTGTGGAGGGGAAGGGGCATTGAGGAAAGAAGGAGTGAGCGGTGGGAGCAGATTGAAGCCTCCATGGTAAGGGAGGGAGTGGGGCTGGGGGTGCTCCCCAGCCAGGGCCGTGAATGGACCCCAGGGCCAGGGAGGGGAGCACGACAGAGCTGCAGGCAGCTCCTCCCAGGGATCAGCATCCTAGCACTTAAAAATGGTAGTGGGGCTGCTTGAATTAAAGCTCATCAAATAAACTTTAATTCAAGTTCCACCACCACCATTTTTAAGTGTTGGGATGCTTTTTAGGAGTGGAGCTGAGTGGGGCAAGAGTAGAGGTAAGCTGCCTTCTGCTCACTGTGGGTTTAAGGCTCTCTACCCTGCTGCCTTTGCCCTGGGAGCTGCATGCCAGCCACATGTTCCCTGCCCACCCAGCAGCAGGAGGCACAACTCGCCACTGCCACTGCTGCCAGACAGGCAGGGGGCGTGGTCAGCACATGGCTCCCAGGGGAAAGGAAGCAGGGTGGGGAGCCCCAAGCCCACAGCGCCCAACCCACCTCCACCCCACACACAAATCTGGGGTGGGGGAGGGGTGCATGCCTCCCCCACAGTGTGTGTGCAGAGGCGGGGAACCACCCTCCCCCATCTTCTTGTTCCTCCTAGATGAGTCATCTTTGGCTCTGTCCCACTCCTTGTCCCAGCCCCAGCTGCAGCCCCAGGTCTCATTCACTGCCCTGGCTGGGAAGCGTCCCCAGTCCCTGTCCCTGCCCCACTCTCTCCCTCACTGTGGGGGCCTCAATCTGCCCCCCCCATGCCCTTTTTCTTCCACAGACTTACCTGCAGGGCACTGCTCTCCACACTGCCCAGCTACACTCCTGGCCATGTGCATGCTGCAGCTACGTGCATGCACGTAGCATCCAGGGACCCGGCCACAAGGCATATTGTATCTATTGGTGACATTATCAGCTACACTGGCCAAAAAGCCAATAATGTTAATTTTCCTTTTATCAGTACCAATCTGATATGGCACTCATATATGGGTATACCTCTACAAGAAATTATTTATTAGAGACTTGGCTGTAACCTTTGGCTAAACTGGGCCCTAAAATTGTAAAAATACATGTAGACAGTGCAACATAATATCTACAGTGAAAAAATGACATAAAGGAATACACCTTATTATCAGCTTTTGAAAGAGACCAAACACAAAGTCAATAAATCAAATTATGGACAGATGTGTCTGTGGGAGACACTCCAAACCCCAAAATAATTCCCACTTTTGAGATAGACTCATGACAGAAAGAAAGACAACTGAATGACTAAACTAAACACCCTAGTTTTCACTCAGAAAAAAGTTCCATCTAAGTCAAAGGGAGCTTTGCCTGAAAAAAAGAAGAACTTCAGGATTCAATCTATATTTACTACAGACTCTAAATGATCTTCTTCTCCTTCTTTAATTACACTTTCAAAACTGTTGGATATTAAAATGAAAAACAACAAAAAGGTTCTGTTGCTTACCATTTGCCTCCTGTTCTCCACCAGATGGATGCCAATAATCCCTAGGAAAGATCCAAAGCCAAGCTAAGGCAAAAGAACAAACAAACAGAAATACACCAGGTCAGCTAATTTATCAAATACAAGTGTTTTAAAATGATGTGTAAGGTGATATGTTTGACAGATATACCAATTAAAACAATCTCTGAGAAAGAAAGGAATACTACTGGCCAGAAATTGTGTGATGCAATAAAGAACAATAAAAAGCCATTTAATTATATTTTTAAGTTTTATACTTTCCTGTTCATAGGACAACCTTACCATCTTCATTCAATGTAAATTTTCCATCGAAGTCAATGTGGGTTTTGGGCCAAGAAAATACAAACACCTTCAGGGTTCTATAGTCTGGCTACTATTATTACACTTGCCAATGTATTGCTATTTTAATCCAATAATAAATTATATGGGCAAACATGGTATTTCACATTTGGTTTCCATGACTGCATCATAAAATTATATGTTTATTTTAGAGGTGCACCAATACACTAGTCCATATCATATTGGCACCAATAAAACAAAAAGTGACATTATTGGCAATTAGCTTTTTTTGGCTGATAATGTCACAGATAAATGCTGTGTGCATGTGCACAGCCGCAGCATGCATGAGGCCAAGAATGCAGCCCAGCAGCTTGGAGAAAACTATCCTGTTGGCAAATCTGTGGGAGGGAAGGGGTGGAGGAGGGGGCAGATTGAGGTCCCCTCCCAAATGAGGCGGGGAGTGAGGCTCGGACTGGGAGAGGGGCAAGGGCAGGCACTGCACAGATGGGCTGGGGCAGGGCATGTGATGGAGCCTTGGCTCATCCCAGGGGTGCAGGAGGGGCCACTCTTGCCACTGCATACACCCCAGGGGAGGCATAGGGGGGTATTTGTCCCCCAGATCTGTGCACAGGACAAGGGTGGGCTGCCCGCTGTGCTCTCGGGGGCAGGGCTGTGCTGGGCTCTTCCTGGTGAGAACGGGGCCTGGGCTGCACTCAGGCAGGAGGGGGCAGGAGGTGATGGCACTGGGAGGGGGGAGGCTATGGGGTGAGCCACAGCCATCCCAAAATTTAGTGTAGCCACCCCATAGCCCCCTCCCCAGTGCCAACACCATCCATCCCTCTCCTGCCTGCCTCAAGCACAGCCTCAGCCCAGCCCCCCAAACTGGGAAAGTCCAGTGCAGAACTGGCCCTAAGAACATAGTGGGCAGCCTGCCCTTGTCCCATGCACAGGTCCAGGGGGCACATGCCCCCATTCCTCCCCCGGGGTGCGTGCAGTGGTGGGATCCAACACCCACCCCTTCCCGAGCTCCCTGCACCCTCCCAGCAAGCTGCAGCTCCACTCTGCACCCCACTCTGGCTTGAATATACAGTGCCTGCCCCAGCCCTACTCCCTCCCTCACCCTGGGGACCTTGATCTGCCTCACCCCATTCCCATTTCCCCCAGCAACCTTACTAGCCAGGTACTATTCTCTAACTGCCTATCGGCAATCAGATCGGTATCGGCCGATATGGCTGGTTAATAATCGGCCATCAATATGAGCTCAAAAATCTTAATTGATGCACCCCTAGTTTATTTATAACATCTTGTTGGAAATGAGTTTATGAATGAGAGAGAACCAAAACTTCTTCAGAAAACAACATTTTGCTATGACAAGCTCCACAAATCCTAATTCTCTACTTTAAGACATTACAAAATGCTATACTATGACTTATGTAAATATGTATTTAAAATACAGAAAAACAGAGACGTGGCAATCACTTTTGGCACCCCACAAACAGGGCGGGGGGGGGGGGGGGATTATGCTGGAGAGCGGGGTGAGGGAATAGAGTCTTACCTGACAGGACTCTCCTTTGGCAGCAGCTGTTCCTGTAGCAGCACAGGCTTAGGCTGCTGCTGCTGAGAAACAAGCAGTGGTGCAAGCTCCCCTGGGGACAGTGCCAGTGCCCCATTCTCTCCCTCCCTCAGGCTGTGTCTCCCATGGCAAAGTTTCATGGGAAGGAGCACCATTCCATGCCCCCCATCCCCCACCCAGATGCACGGCTGCATGCAGGGTCTTTGTCACTCACTCCAAAGGTCCCTGTGAGGAGCAAGCTCCTTTACAGAGTTGGATACTTGAACAACAGTAACCTCCACCCCAGCAAGTGTGGGATTAGAGACTGCATGTTTACAAGCTGAGCTTGCCAAACCAGAAGCTTTGTGAAGCATACAATGCTCTTGTTCTTGCTAAGCAAAACATGTTTGAATTGAACAAAAAAAGGAGATATCCTGCAAGCACTTCAATCAGTAAGAAAAATGCAGATTTCTCATTTTGATGGAGAAACACACAGATTTTGCAGTTTTGCAGAGAGCTCTCTGCAGGCTGGTAGAGTTCTAACCTGCAAGGAGCTGGGAGGGAGCAGGAGGAGAGCAGTCAGACAGGGGGTGCCATGTGCCTGTTCATGGCCACCAGGTAGCCTGGAGAGCAGCTCCCATAGGTATGTGGTGGGAGAAGGAATGAGGTCCCAAAAGGAAGAGAGGGTGGGCAGGGCTGAGGCTGCTGCCCTGCTGGGTAGTGCATTGGGCTAGGGGCCTGGAGCCACAGCAGGACCCTGGCAGGGAGTGAGACCGGGCCATGGGCAGCTGGTCCAGGGGGTCAGGGGGCAGGGCCCCACAGCTGTGCGTAGACCCAGGGGGACAGGGAGGGTCCATCCCCCCCAATCTGTGTGTAAGGCAGGCACGGGCTGTCTGCTTCGGGCTTTGGCTCCTCGCCCTGCTACCCTCCCCAGCTCAGCAGATGTGACCCAGTCCTGCAAGGCACAGCATGGCTGCACAGGGAAGCTTCTTGCTGCTATGAGCTCCATGCTGCCCTGGAGATGCATCCCTTGTCTGTAGGATTGTGCCCCACATTGCTGCTGCACAGGGCAGGGACACATCGCCAGGGCAGCATAGAGTTGACAGTGGCAAGGAAATCCTTGCATGGCCCTGCTGTTCCCTGGAGCACTGAGTCACACTCGCTGGACTATGGAAGACCTACGGAAGGACAGCAGGGCAGGAGTCTGAGCCCTCAGTGGGCATCCTGCACCCACCCCCATCCCATGCACAGATCTGGGAGATACAGGCTGTCCTCGCTTCTCCCCCAGGAGTGTATGCAGCAGCAAAGAGCCTCCCCTACCTCCCGTAAACCTGCAGTAGGCAGGCAGCAGTGGGAGAGCCGGAGTTCACCCTCCTGCAGCAGTTACTGCAGTTGTGGACCCAGGTCCCCAGCCCTATAGCCCTGGCAGCTGGGGGCCCCTCTGGTAAGGCTGGGGGAGCAAGGAGTAGTGGATGGGTGGGGTGAGGGCACCAGCAGGGCTGGAGGGAGTGTGTGGGGGGGACTAAGGAACACATGCAGGGCCAGGGAGGTGCCTTTCATTTTAATCACAGATTTTGGGGGTTGTGGCAGAGCACCTTTGGTGTCTGCCACTTTAAGACTTTAGAGCAGGCAGCAAAGCAACCTGCAAGTGTGGGCTGGCCCTAAAGAGGTGGTCACATGACTCCAGGAGGGCCCTGGGATTGGAGGAGGGGACTGAGCAGCCTCCATTTTAGATCTACATCCTCAGGACTGAGCCAGCAATCTGTAGCTGGCAGTAAGAAAGACACCACCCAGCTAAGCTATTGCTTGGAACATCTTAGAGGTAAGGACAGGAGCTATGGGGATGGTAGAGGGCTCCTGGTCCTTGGTAAGACCTAGAACTGCATGCTGCTAAGGAAGGATGGCCTCGTTGGACTGCCTGTGATAGGGCATTTCCCCAGAAATGCCAGGCCAGTTGCCTCCTCAGTCAAAAGTGGGTAGAGGTGCCTTATAACCCCAGCTCCCACTACCTGGTGGGTAACTTAGAGATCAGATATGGGGGGGGACCAGGCACATCTCCAAACACATGAGCCCCATACGCTAAGTGTCTGTAGCCTGCAGAGAAAGGGGTTTGGCACAAGTCAAATGAGGAGCCATGGTGGTATAAGACCCTAGTGGCCCTGGTGAGAAGGCAGAGAGTGACCCGGAAAGAGGCCAGTGGCTGAGTTCAGCCCAGTGTGGGACAGAAGGCTGGCAGCCATGAAAAATAGGGCTGCATGTATACTGGCTAGTGTGAGAGTGTGAGTATGTGAGCAAAGAAGCTTGAAGAGCCATGTAGGACAGGGCCAAAGGACCTGAAGGGTTGCGCGGAATAGGGTGGGATGTGTGAGGCCCAGTGAGAGTCAGAAGAGGCCCCGTGAGAGGAGCGATACATATGAGGCCTGAGAAGAGCAGACTACTAGAGGCCCAGCAAGGGACAGAATCTGGCTTGGCCTTAGGCCAGAGCAGATGTCAATTCAGGATGCCATCTGCAAGGTATGGGACATGGTGTAGGGATGGTATGAAGCTGTGTATATTGCCCTTGACATCGGAGCATTAAAATAGGCAGCCTTCTGCATTTTACATCAGTTTAATAAACAGCAAGTTGTGGCAAGTGAGACTGGGCAGACTCCCCCACATAGACAAGAGGGCAGGCCAATGTTGAAACCCAGCCCTAAGCTAGCCTCTTGTCACAGGAGTTTTACCAGAGAATTTGCATTGTTTTTTAAATTGGGGAAAACCAGGATCCCTGGTTATGACATACCATCCCTTCCTGGAACCTATGTGGAAAATCCTCAAACAATTGCAACACATGCTAGACGAAGACCTAATTCTTAATGAGGTCTTCCCAGAACCACTCATCCTAGCCTTTAAACAAACACTGAACCTTGCTAACCTTATCACCAGAGGCAAGCTTCCTATGACCCAAACCACACCAAATGGATCCAGACCATGCCAGGACAAGAAATGTAAAAGCTACCAACACATCTCTACCACTCCCACAATAACCACACCCCACAACAGGGTGTGCCAATGCCATTCCTGGATATTATACCTGCACCTCCAGAAGTGTAATACATCTCATTCAATGCACCTAATGCCCTGATGGAAAATATGTAGGAGAAACCAAACAACAACTGTGTACCGGAATGAACGCACACTGAAAATCTATCAAAGACAAAAATATCCAGCTACCTGTAGGTGCCCACGTCTCACAAGACAATCACTCCCTCTCAGTTCTAAACCTCAAAGGGATCTTACAAAATACCTTATGTAGATAAGCCTATGAACTTACTTCATAAAGCTACTAGATACAAAAAAACCATGGACTTAATATAAACAGAGGATTTATAACACATTACAAAGTGCCTGACTTCTGATACCCCAACTACCTGCCTCCAGCTGATCAGCTGCATTACTTCATACATTTCCCTCCCTTCCCCCTCTTCCCTCCTCTCTCTACACATTATCTTCCTAACTCCCTTTCTTTGCATTTTCACAGACATGCTTGCTGTAAATTTAGCTTCTTTTGTACTGTGGAGAACACACAACACCACCAGAGTCTTCCTATGCCTGGGGAAGGGTGTTTGTGCCTGAAAGCTTGCAAAGAACGTTTTTTCCAACTATTAAGTTGCTCTAATAAAATAGATCACATCTACCCAAAGAACCTTTCCACTTAATTAAGAACAATCAGCAGCCTTAGGACACACAGACTTATTAATACAAACTAAATATACATGGAAAGGAAAAAATTGTCACTAATGTAAGATAAATGACTAACCCTCCAGTCCTGCAAATGTTTATGCATGCAAGTAAACATATGCATGTTGGTTGACTCATTAACACCTGTAAATGTTTGCAGAATTGGGACTTTAACTTGTTCAATATTTTTAAAAGAACAAAATCACTTCAGGAAAACCAAAGGTAGAGTTAGTGCCTTATCTTGATCCACAAAAGCAGACGTTTGCTATTGAATACTATACAAGTCCTTGTTTTTACTTCCAGTTAAATTTATCCCTGACAGTCTTACTTTTTTCCCTTTGGATTATACAGATAAATGTTTAATTTTTATACTGTCACATCACAGTTGAAAAAGGCCATAATCTTACATTATAAATAGGTAAGACTGGAGCTGCTCAGATATTCCCTAAGCTAAAGAACCATAAATCAGTGTGCTGTATTCTGTGTTCACACAGCAGAAAGGAATTGTTAGCCAGGATTTCTGAATGAAATGCTGCTACTGAAAGAAAAACACAACCAGAATAGGGTGGTTAACTAATGCTTTCTACAAGGTGCATTCAGCTATTTTAACTCTCACTAAACTCAGTGGGAATTGAAACCACCTAGCATCCCACACTTGCAAGGCCTCTTAATGTATCTACACAGAGTGACACCAAACACATTAACAATTGTTTATTTTCAATTATAGATCACAAGTGTCAATAAAGTATCGTGATTTTACCAACATATAATCAGTCCATTCTCATTAATAAACTGCAAATGTGGCATTGATGCCTACACAGCTGGATGGGTCAAAAATTGGCTGATGGGGCACCCCCCGGAGAGTGGTGGTGGACAGGTCGTACTCGACCTAGTGGGATGTGAATAGTGGGGTCCCCCAGGCTCAGTCCCGGGGCCTACACTGTTCAACATCTTCATCAGCAACTTGGACAAGGGTGTGGAAAACACGATGTCCACATTTACCGATGACAGCAAGATGCGGGGAGAGGTAGGCACGCTCGAAGGGAGAGAGAGGCTGCAATTAGATTTAGACAGACTACAGAAGTGGGCGGATGGTAATAGGATGGGCTTCAATGTAGATAAATGCAGGGTGCTGCAC
>JAGPOW010003316.1:91731624-91760815 GCA_030014935.1 Caiman crocodilus
AGATTTAGACAGACTACAGAAGTGGGCGGATGGTAATAGGATGGGCTTCAATGTAGATAAATGCAGGGTGCTGCACCTGGGGAGAAGGAATCCACAGCACACATACAAGCTGGGGAGCTCCTCCCTTGAGAGCACAGAGTCAGAAAGGGATCTTGGAGTCATTACTGACTCCAAGATGAACATGAGCCGCCAATGCCAGACTACAGCCAGCAAAGCCAATCGTACCTTGTTGTGCATCCAAAGATGCATCTCAAGCCTGTCCAGACAGGTGATACGCCCCCTCTACGTGACATTGGTCCAGCCTCAATTGAAGTACTGCATCCAGTTCTGGACACTGCACTTTAAGAAAGATGTGGCCTGCCTTGAAAGGGTCTAGAGGAGGGCCACCCACTTGGCTGGAGGGCAACAGGGCAGGCCCTATAAGGAGAGGGTGAGGGACCTGAACCTTTTCAGCTTCAGCCAATGGAGGCTGAGAGAGGACTTAGTGGCTGCCTACAAATTCATTAGGGGAGATCAGCAGCAAATAGGAAGGGTTCTATTCTCCCAGCAGCACCTGGGGTGACGAGGAACAAAGGCCAGAAGCTGATGGAGAATAGGTTCAGGTTATAGATTAGGAAGCATTATTTCACTGATAGAGTGGCTAGGATCTGGAACCAACTTCCTGGGGAAGTGGTCCTCTCTCCTACCTTGGGTAAATTCAAAAAGAGGTTGGATGAACACCTGTCTGAGGTCATGTGATCCCAGTGTGTGCTCCAGCCAGTGGCAGGGGGTCAGACTAGATGATCTATTTAGTTTCTTTCTGACCCCAAACTACTATGAAACTATGAAGCTCTAACAGTCTAGATGGAACACAGTGGGTTAAGTTCAAGATTTGCTTGGCCAAAGACCAATCCATCCCATCAATCCAGCTGTAAATGGGTGCTTGTGCCTGATCCTTCAGACTAAGGAGTCAAAGGCAACCAGATGTGATGCTAACCACATCACTCTCTCATCTTCTGTTGGCTACAAAAACTGTCATTGCCATAACCATGTGAACCTGATAGGCCATCTAATCTGAGGTACTCCTTTAACCCATTCCCCTTCCTCCTCATCATTTTCAAAATGGTTCTGATAATTCCTATCAAGTGTGTCAGCCTATTAAATTACTCTAAGATGTCATTTTTAAAGAACACTTGAACACAGTGTGTTTTTGTTTAGTGAACACTAAACAATTTAGTAATGATTTAGTGACACTGTCTTCTCCCTAAGGAGCTAAATTGCTGTAATTAACTAGCTTGTGCACAGTGATTTTATAATGTATTGCTCATATTAGAATTGACTACTTAAAAACTAAATTTTCTGTGAGGGAATGAATGACAAAAGTTTACTTGTTAAATGTTTCATTTCAATTACAGAAAATTGTTTAAAGACAATTCAAAGATATTAATCATGTATTTTAGCTTGATTTGTTTATTTTAGGAACAGCTTTTAATTTTATTTTTAAAATAAATCCATTATAGATATTTACCCTAAACCCAAGTCTTCTAACAAACCTTTAGACTTTAGGATGATTTCAGCATAACTTATGATGTAAAAGAAGTTGCTTTAAGAAGGCAGTTCTAATTCAAGAACATGAGTGCCATACTAAGGTAGACCATCTAGCCTAGTATCCTGACTTTGACATTAGCACCAGTTGATGTTTTAGAGGAAGAGTATATGTACAGGGTATATCTAGCACAATCCATCTCCTGTTATGCCCTCCCTGGCATCAACAATCATTGATTTAGGGGTTTTAAATAGAACTGTCAGGGTTGTATCCTTTGACAGCTATCAATAGATCTGTCCTCCATGAATATATCTAAACCCTTTTTTAACTTAGTTATATGAGCTATTGTTTATTCACCTGTGCATCCTGATCATTCTTGTATCAAAAGATGTCTTAAGGCCAAAAGTCAAGATTGTGACCATGAATTAAGTGGCTTGAAATTCAAACGTGGGGGAGCAGCAAATTATGGCCCCAAACCTGAAATGCATTTAGTGTGGGCAGACACCTGTGCCTACACAGAACGTCATTAACTACAAGGGGCTTCCATGAGAAACAGGGATCTATCCAGAGACGCAACAAATTACAAGGTTCGAGTCCATGTCAACACAGCGTGGAATCAGATCTGAGAATTATGCACCTTCACTTCTCCCTCAACAGTAGTGCAACAGGATTTGAAATCTTTTTCATCAGTTGGCACTGTCTGTGTCCCGCTGATAATAATGTATCTGGTAACAGTGGAAAATTTAAAATATATTTCTTTACTCACAATGATTCCTGGGTAATAGCCTCCCACAGTAACGTTTTCTGTTCTTGTGGTAGCTGCGAGGCCTATGGTCAGTATGAAAATAGACACAACCAGCAGAGAAACTGTGAACCAGAATGAAGTCTTCTTTCTTTTTGCAAACTGCCCTGTGTGGGGAAAAAAGAGAGAAAAAATACAGTTTACTATTGCACATTTGGCAAGATAGGATATGAAATATAGGGCAAACTTAGCCTATTTATTGTTATTCCCTTCTCCTACTAAGGGAAAATATTTTGCAACTTGTAGAGGGTCATAATGATGTGTAACGTTTAGAAGGATTTTAACAGAATGTAGTAGTTCTTAATACACTGTACACACATATAAGATGAGGATTTATTTATTTATTTATTTATTAAACTGAACTGCATGTCAGGGACAACCATATTTATGTGTTTGTGCGATACATCTGTAAGTTAAATCTAGCAAACCTTAAAACAAGCCTTGCCCAGGCAGAGCTCCAATTTGGCCCTGTGTGGACAAATCATAAAAATGTATTTTAAATAAAATAAGCACAAGCTCTACGTGTTATTATGAAAATTAATTTGTTCTTGATATTCATTCGGTAAGCAAGCAATTTTTGTTTTATTTTCTTAATTTGTTTTATTTTCTTTATTTGCTTATTTTCTGAAGCAAAGCTATACTGCAGCTGATCAGCTTGTGACATATTATACTTATACCACTTACTGAAAAAGGAACTGACTGAGAAACTTATTGTTTCATCTTAATTTAGACCCAGGTACCCAGGAGTGACTGCAGATTGATACACTACATGAAGCTTGTTCAAAGATAATTAATCTTGTTATTGTAGCGACTTTTTTTGATTTGAGCAAAAGTACATCTGATTTATAACCATAGTTTACTGAAAAAATTATTATAGAGCTGCTGTCCATAACCTAAAGTTTTGTAAGACATATTTTAAAATAAAATTAAATAAATCTCTAGGGCTAACTAAGAGTATATACACCCTTTCAAACATTAAAAAATTACTTGGACAAATTGAGGGAGTCTACTGTAAGCAAATGGAGAAGCAAGGAGGGGATGAGAAGAACAGAAGGAACAGCAAAGCATAGAGTTCATAAGTGCATAAAAGCAATACTGACCAGATTATGCCACCAAATAAAACCATGTGACACAAGTCAATTTTTGAGTTTCAAGTGCCACTCCAGATAACAGATTAAATTGGCAAACCAAGCCAAATAATTTTATGAATAGTTTTAAAATGTATATTTGTTAACATCCTTCAAACAAAACAACAGAAAGACATGTCATTTTTTAAATATTAAATTCTCTCAAATTCACTGAAGACAACCTGAAGGGTTAAAGCTCTTCCACCTGCCCAGATATATTCTTCACATGGAAGATTGTAAATTAATTCAAGTAACTCTTCAGCCATCTCCAATCTGCATCTCAACTGTCTCAACTTCTGGCAGTGGCTGCTTAATCTATAGAAAACCATTATGTGTATGGCCAATGAGAGGTACAGAATAACTCATCCGCTAAAATGCATGAAATTATGGTTGGATCCCCCAGTAGCATCCAAGATAATAAAATCAAATTAGTATTGCCTATCTTGGAGGTCCCCCAAAAGAAATCAAAAGACTGTTTTAAAAGTCTCATGACTTTTAACAATAATTGATGTAGGGCAGCTCTCTCTTGCTTTCTGGTTTTTGACTTCTTAAATTTTAGATTTTCACATTTTCCCCTGCAATCAGGGGAACTAGAAACTTTGTCTTCTCTTTTTTTAATACAAGTGAAAGATGGGATTCTAAAATAATCTCATAATTTTTGGAACCAGGGCTTTAAGAACAAACACCATATATTTTGTGAGAGGGTAGAGAATTGTGGACCCAGAGTAAGCATACTGATACCCTTCAAAGCTCTATAGGTAAATCTAGACACACACAGGAGCATAAAAAAGGCCAGCCCAATAATATTCTCCCTTGGAAATATTAAATTCCCAAGGCAATAATCCAAGAGGACAAATAGCACAAAAAGAACACAATAGGATAAAAAGGACGATCACTCTAATAAACCCCTTCTATTAAAGTTCTCTAACTGACAAGGAGTAGAAGGTGAAAGGAACTATAAGAGGGAAATAGACATGTTTTATAAAGAATTGGTTTAGATATTGAAAAACTTGACAAAGCCTGAAAAACTTTATTCATATAGATAGCAATAGGTAATTATGCAAAAACTGTATGAAAAAAACTACTGTGCTTCAAAAGACAACATTTGAGAAGTCAAAGTATTCACAGAAAAAGTTATCTAAAGTGTGCTACCTTTTATAGCAATCCTCTAGCAAAGATTTTCAATGAAGATGTTAAGCAATACGGGTCCAAGGACAGGGCCTTGGGGGACCCCCCTGATGACAGTGGAGCACGACAATTGGCTCCCTACTATTCAGGAATGACCCAACATAGCTACAACCAACATCCCTGCAACTATTCAAGAATGACATTTCATTTCAATGAGGAGAACTGAAGCATGACTCTAAAAAGGCCAGCATTCAGGAGGGTCAGACCAGTGTTCTCAGTTTGAAATCTTTATCCCATGTGCCACTCTAAAGCCAGCAAAATCATCTCAGAAAGTATAACAAAGTTCTACAATCAGTCTGCCTCTTCAGAATCAATAGTTTCTTTTAAATCAATAGTTTCTTTTAAAAATATATTGGTTCATATTCAAAATTAAGCTTAGTATGTAAACTGCTAAGCAATTTGGCTTACAGATCATCACCAGGGATCCTGGTTTTCCCCAATTCAAAAAAAAAACCAAAACACAATTTAACTGATAAAAACTCCAAAATCCATAATTAAAATGAAAGGCCACTATATACAATACAAACACATGCACACACACAGGGTCTTCATAAAGTCCTTGTGCACAACCTAAGTTAGTGTTTAAAAGGGCACAAGGACTTTATGAAGACCCTGTATCTAGGTATTAGTTGAAAACAAAGATTTCTTGATATATTTACCATTTTTAAAAGCAATTTGGAAGCCTATCAGTGCCTCAATCACTATAATAAAATAAATTCTAAATACCTATATATTTTATTATTTGATTTTGGGTTCTTTTATCATGGAAAAAATCAGAGCTCCCTCTGCCTCCTTAGGTCACAGAACGCAGATCCAGGCCCCTCACTCCCAAGCCACAGTCCCCAGCCCTGCTGGAGACCCCACCCAGCCCTACCAGAGGGGGCCCCCAGCTGTGAGGGCTATGGGGCCAGGGTCCCAGCTCCGCATCCCCCGGTGCCCAGCAGCAGCACTGGAGCCCTAGCTGCCACCTCCAGGAGCCAGCAGCTGCTGCAGTGTAGCCTGGAGCTCATTTCCCCTACTCCTGTTGCCTGCCCACTGCAGGCTGGGAGAAGAGGTGGATGCAGCTCCCTGCTGCTGCATGCACTCCCAGGGGGGCCTGAGGGGCACCCCCCCACCGATCTGTGCACAGGACGGGGGCAGCAGTGGACATTGGATGCCTGCTGTGGGCTCAGGCTCCCTGTCCTGCAGCCCTTCCCTGGGATCTCCATGGCCAGCAAGTATGACCCAGCAGTTCAGAGCAGAGCAGGGATCTCCTTGCCATTGCAAGCTCCACACTGCTCGGTAAAGTGTTCCCTTCCTCATGATGGGAAGGAGCTTCCCCGGCACACCCTGCAGCACTGGGTCACACCTGTGGGTCCGTAGAGGCCGCAGGGGAGGGCAGCAGGGAGGGAGCCTGAGCAAGCAACAGGCAGTCCATACCTGTTCCAGCCCCATGCACAGATCTAGGGGGCACAGGTCCTCCCCCAGGAGTGCACGCAGTGGCGAGGAGCTGACCGCACCCCCACCCCCAGGCAGACTGCCCACAGCACTGTCTCATTCCCTGCTTTCAGGGCCCTGTGGCTATGTATTCTGGCTCTAGGCCCCATGCCATCCAACTGCACAGCAGCCCCAGCCCTGCCCATCTCCCTCCCTCCCTATGAGGGCCCCATTGCCTGCAGAGAGCTCTTTACAAAAGTGCAAAATCTGTGGGTTTCTCTGTTAAAATGAAAAATCCACGTTTTCCTTGAGTAAAGGGGGCAATCTGTGATTTTTCTCCATTTTTCCATGGAAAATGGAAAACCCGGATCCCTGCAGATCACCTATTGCCTCACAACTCACTGTATAAAGCTACTAGTAATCAAAAAGATTTGTAGAAATTACACTATAGTCAGTTTTGAACACAAGAAAACCATCTATCAATGGAAACTGCATGAATAAATTTAAAGCAGGATATATGACCTTGCCTAAAAATATACATGCAGGCTTTTTTCAATGTCTGATTTTTTTTTTTTAAAGTATCACAGGTATCAAGACTGTAAAGACTTTAGTAAGTATATTCCAGGGTAATAATACTGTGGTACTCATCCTGACCCACATTTCAAATGCCCCAATATAGCCCCAGCTACAAGACATTTTAGCCACCCACTATTTATGGACAATATAAATCTGAGTATTTTTATTTTAAAATGTACACCATGCTTTTCATCCTGGAAGATCTCCAGGCTCTCAAATCACATAAATACAGCACTAGCAAAATGGAGCATCTGTTGGAGGTAGAACAGCTAGCGTCACATGCCTGCTACCTAGTGAAGATCACTGAAGTAGCAGTGAAATGTATTTTGGCCAAAGTCACCAAAGAAGAAGGTAATACTTTCAAAAGCATCTAAAAGTACCATTCCTACTTTATTGAGAGGTATGACTGCAGTAGATGTAGATATATACCTGAGCTAGCTTTAATCTATAAGCTCAGGTAACAAGATCTGTGAAGATCTGACCATCAGTGTGGGCTATACATACCTACCAGTGTGGGCTATTAGCCCAGCAACAAACCCGAGGCCACACACTCCTGGAGGAGGCTCCCACAATTTCAGTAGTATTAAGACTTAAGTTAAATGGAAATAAAACCGTACATTTCCAGTTTTTACAAGGTTATTCATCAGACTAGGACTCTGCTTTAACCTTGAAGCCACACTTGTCAGAAAGTGAAACAAATTTATGTCTGTGAACCCATTCAAGGCCTCTCATATATTAAGCTCCACACCCAAATAAATGTAAGCGTCCAATAATTTTTTGTTTTGTTTTGTTCTGATGTGGAAGTTTAGTTGTGGTTGTGACCCTAGCGACAACCAGCCATGCAAATCCATCTTCAGCGGAGGAGTTTGACAGAGACGTGTCCCCTTGGAGCACGTTAATCAATCATGACTTCTGCTCAGGAACACTGGTTCTAAGTAATTCTGTCAAGTGATAAGAACAGATGTGTCAGACTGAAGCAGTTTGGGCACTGACCACCACAGTCACTCCACTACAGCTTCTGTGCCCACTTGCTACCTGTCACCTCTGTGTTCTTGGGGAACCCTGGCACAGGACTCAGCCTGTCTGACTCCCAAAGGACTCACCCCCCTCCACATCTGCCTGAACAGGAACTGATTAGAGGAAGGACTTACAAAAGACAATGAAGATGCAGTGAGAGACTCACCTAAAGTCCTCCAGACAAGGGTGATAGGAGTGAAGCAACTCTCCTGGTCTCATTTACACTGGAGATGGAACTGGATGGCAACTCATTTACATGGGAGATGGGACAGGAGAGCACCTTCATTAGCATTCAGGAAGGAGAACAGAGATTCCAAGGCAAGGACTGCACTGAACTCTGGGACCAGAGAAGCAAGGGATCCCTTGCACTGCATGATGGGGGATCCCTGTTACAACTGCTATTCAACCCAGTCTGGACACACCTAGCTCAGCATTTATCAGACCAATTCTAGTAATGACTCCTTTATTGGTACCTAAAACACTGAATCTGCCCATCTGTATAGTGAGCTCCCTCAGAGTAATGCCACCCATAGCCAGGAGTGATCCATTCCTATTATCCAGCACATGAGACATCATTTACCCATAAACAAACCTAGTGTTCTCCCTTGAGCCATTGATAGTTCTCCACAAAAACTCCTACCCAAGCTCAAGTTTCTGTCCTGCTGCTTGGATCCAAAAGCTGCAACAGTTCCACTCCTTTTCTGCCTGGAATCCCTCCGCTGGTTGTGCTGAGGGCTCTGCCTGCCTGCAAGCTCCAACAAATACCTAGGAACCTCAACTGGTTCAAGCTTCGCTAAGTGTTGAGACCCCAACTCTTTTTTTTTTTCCTCTCTCTCTGACTCCAGAACCTGACTTTTGCTTTCTTACTCCAGGCACAGCTTTCTAAATCTGACTTTTGCTGATCAAACTTGAGGTAGACTTCCCCAAATACCTAACTGAAACTATGTAATACTGTAACTGCTTTATTTGGTTTTCTTGTATGGCTATTACTACTGATATCATCCTAAATTCATATACTTGGCAAAAAATAACTTTTATGGTCAAGCTGGTTGCTATACTCTCTCTCTGAACCTCACTTACTCTTTCTTCCCCTTGACCCCTCCCCGTTTGCTCTGCAGCAATGCTTCTTTTACCTAAGCCAAAGATCCCTGTAATGCCCAAAACTACGGTGGGGTCTGCTCATCAAGGGAGTTACTACTATAACCATTGTGTTGAGATTGAGATGTGCTGAGTTTTGAGGCACATGAGGGTATCAACTGAAAATGCTGATTAGAACCAGTCTGCTCAGACATACTCTGTTAGAGTGTGTGTGTATGTGTGTCTAACTGCACTTATCATTGCCCTGCTGAAATAAGGGATGAACTGAGTTCAAGGCACATGAGGGTGTCAGCCTGTCAATGCTGAATAACCTGGCCTGGCTCTAGTCAGCAACTGGTGGGGAGGAGGGGTCTCCGGTAGCCGATCTCGCTCACCATGAAAGCGGCTGTGCCGCTTCCAGAAGTCCCGTGGCCACTCATGGAAGCAGCACAGCCGCTTTTGCTGGCAGCTCCACTCGCCAGCCAACACTAGCGGGGGGGCACTGGTGCTCCCTACTGCCCGCCGGCTAAACAGGGAGCGCGGCCTGGCAGGGGGTATACTGGTACTCTCAGGGGATGCACGTGCATTCCCTATGAGTCACCCCTCTTCAGAAGTATCTGAAGGCACAGAAGACTGTCCGTCAAATTCATTAACAGTCCAACCTCTTACTACCAGTCATCCTCAATAGAAATTTGTCAGTCCATCCTGTTTAAGTCACACAGAATGGCTCATGATGCACTTGCAAATTATTTAGGGGTGCACCGATATTTTGGGGGCCAATACCAATAGCCAATTTTTAAGAAGACATATCAGCCGATACCCATCCAATTGAGCTGCGTGCAGCTGGTAAGTCTGTTGTGGTGGAAGAGGAGTGGGGAGGGAAGGAGCTTGGGGGCAGAGGCAGATCAACGCCCACCATGGTGAGAGAGAGTGAGGCAGGGGCAGACACTGCCCAGCCAGGGCAGGACATGGTACAGAGCTGCAGCTCATCTGGGAGGTATGGTGGGGGTGGCTCCCACTGCTGCTTGCACCTGGTGTGCCCCTGGATTTGCACAGAGCAAGGCAGGACAGATGACTGGAGCTGCAGGCTGAAGCTGGGGGTGCACCGGGCTCTTCTCAGCAAAAGCTAGACTTGGAGTGGGTGCCAGCAGCACTAAGAGGGAGGGATATGGCAAAATTAGCCTCCTCTCAGCACTACCACCAGTACCCTGAGCCCAGCCCCACCAAGAGCCCAGCGCAGCCCTGGCTCCAGCCCACAGCTGCACCATCCCACAAAGATCTGGGGGCACACGGCCCCTCCATGCCCCCCCCCGGGTGCAAGCAGTGATGGGAGCTGCCCTCCCACACCCTGCCCCATCTGGGGAGCATCTACCCTGGCCCCTGCCCCTCTCCCTCCCTCACCACAGGGGGCATTGATCTGCCTCCCCCCACCCATGATCCTTTCCTCCCCCTCCCCTTCCACCACAACAGACTTACCAGCTGCATGCAGCTCTTCAAGCTTCCAGGCTGTGCTCCTCAATGCCTGCATGCTGTGCTGCAGCTGCACACATACACAGGCATTTATCAGCCAAATTATCAGCCACATCAGGCCAATTTCCAATACAGCCAATGTTCTTTATACTGGTGGCAATCGCGTATTGGTGCACCTCTAAAAATATTCAATTAAATGTCCCTAGAATTCCCCTGTACTGTTGTAATGTTTCATAGCATACCAAGAATAGCATACCAAGAATGCAATATGTTAAAAGAGAATCTTCTCAGCAGTCTACCTTACTAGACTTGAACCTTTGCCCTAGGCAAGGATAAAAAGAAGTCTGAACAAAATATTATACTGCATTAGCAGTTTTCCCTGAACAATCTCAGTTGGCTGTGTGATAACAGAGCTTAGAAACCACAGTGATAGGCACTATATAAAAATATATGAGATAGGTCGGCCAGGTAATGTTGCTTCCACACCACTGATCCGTGCTCTGCTTGGCACGGTCTTAAATTGTGCGAGAAAAGTGATAGCTGCAGCAGCACTCTCTGCTCTGTCTAATAAACATTTATAGGCATATAACCTGTTTAAGGCCCTAACCCCTGCAACTCTCACCACCATGGAATGTAAGAGGATGCCATCTGGACAAAGAGGAAAAACAGTAGAATTCACTCCTTGCAATAGCTAAGAGAAAGAAAGAAAAAGATCTTTGGTACTTAAATACACTCAGAAGCTGGGTTTGCCAGGCGATTCCCAAGAGAGGGAATCCATTGAAGAATTAACCCTTCCCAACCACCTGGAAATAACGAAAGAGACTCAGTAGAATCTTCTATAAACCTCCAGGAATAGAGAAAAAGACTGCAGTGTAGCTTAATATTTTGCAGAGAGAAAGGTGGCAAATTGAGGGCTGAGGCTATGACTTTGGAATGAGATAAAGATGAGATTTTGAAAGGGACAGTATACCTCGACAATGGTGGATATCTATGATAGAAGGTGAGGGATATAAGAGGGACCAATAAAGCACACTCTGTCAATTAAAAAAAATGGCACACAATCTGCAACCCAACTCGAAAAGGTCCAAATCCAGTTTGCTGTTCACAGACAGTCCCACTGAATGTCTAAGGCAAAGGTGGCCACCCCACAGCACACCTGCTGTAAGTGGCATGGGAAGCTATGTGTGGCACACAAAGACATAACTGGGTACCCGAGTGCTGTAAGTGTTGGGCAAAACACACGGCAGCATGCATGGCTGCACTGCTGCTGGTGCAGAGGCAGCAATGCCAGCAGCAAAGCTGCTTCTCCTTCTGCATCCATCTCCAGAGTCAGCACCCGGAGCTAGTGCTCCAGTCACCCCTTTCATTATGCCCCAGGCACTCAGTAAAAGAAACCACAAGAATGGAGAGAGGAGCTTGAGCCTCTGGTCACATGGAGGGGAGCAGGGGCAGGACACTGCTGAGAGAAGAAGTAATGCTAAGAAAGAGGTTAACCCTTGCCTGGCCCTGCAGATGACACTGAATTACATCGTGAGTGAGGCTTTGGATTCTCACCCACTATATAAACCTACAGCAGCTGCAAGGCAGCTCAGGCAAGACTTAACCTGGCTATTGGTGGTAATACCTCCCCACACAGTAGCATCCTGCTCCCATGCAGCCAGACACTTGAGCTCCCTGGCCTCATTCTGGGCCCCAAGGCACAAAAGCTACCAGGTATGCCTCTGGGAGATGGAGATCAGAGCCGGGTCCTTCAGGATGGGCAATATGGGAGACCACCCAGGGTGCCCTGGTCAAGGAGGCACCAAACACAAAACGTGCACATTCAGGTATGAGTAGCTCAGGCTCACAACAGCGCTCTCCCCCAGCCCTGCCCCGCCCCACCTAGCCCCAGGCAGGAGGAGCAGTGACCAGCCCAGCCCAGCCCAACTCCATCTCCAGCGGCTGCTCAGGAGGAGCTGGGCCTGGCCTGTGCAGGTGTGGTGACATGCCTGCCCACCTACCTGCCTGGCACATGACACTGCCCTGCAGGACTGCGCTCCACGCCCCTGCTCCTTTGCCTCTGCCAGCAACAGTGCTGCTGACTTGGGGGACAGAAGGGAGTAAAATACAAGTTTGCCCAAGCTGCTATGTTCCCTAATGCTGGCTCTGGGTGGGGGGGATCTTACCTTGTGATATGTATACTGAAAAGGTTGGCTGCTACTGGTGTACAAGGAAAAAAAGTAAAAGAGAAAGAGTTTGGCAAGAAAGGACTGCCAAGGATGTACACAAAATAAATTCCATCTGCTAGGAGATTACCACATCATTTTATCCTTTTGCTCTAGTCTAGGTGATATAGATGGAGACTTATTTCTAATAATGCTACAACCAGTGCATGTTCATATTCCTCACCTCCAAGAGAAAGAAAGTAAAAGAAAGTCAAATGTTCACTGTTTTATACTCTATGGTGTTACAAAGACTCATATAATAAAAATTTATCCCACATAGCAAGACAGCATATACAATTTTAAATATAAAGTCCTACAGGGTGGAAATGTGTATTATCAAAGGGACTTAGACAAGTTACAATATTTTGTAGCTATCAAGCTACCATTTAAAGCAATGGTCACCAACCAGTGGATCTCGATTCACTGGTAGACCTCAGAGCCTCTTGGTATCAATCTGAGGCTGGGGTGATGGGCTGAGTGCCCGCATGCATACACGTGCATGCCCCAGCCTAGCAGGTCAGTCCGTGGGGGAGGGAAGAGGCAGGGGCTAGATTGAGGCCCCTGTGGTGAGGGACACTGCCACAGAGGCAGGGGCAGGGGTAAGTTGAATGGGGTCCTGGGCAGGTGGGATTTACCTGCTGGAGGGGCATGCCCCCAAATAATTTTTTCTCCTTCTACCTCCCCCTCTTCCCTCCCCACAGATTTAACTCCTAGGTCGGGGGGGTGGGGAGTGGGGTGGTAGTAGCAGACAGTAGATCTTGAGTTGCTTTTAAATGCCAAAATGATCTTCTACTTATAAAAGGTTAGAGACCACTGATTTAAAGTGATGATCTTTATAAATCTTCAGGAATAAACTGATAGTTATTAATCACTGTAGTTTTCACTCCAGTGCCAGATCCTGTTTGGCTATAAGATTCATTATGTGTTTTCAAAAATGAGCTATATATAGTGAAATTAATCCTAAAACTAAACACAATGCACTGAGATGTTTGAGAGAGAGATTCAGACTTGCTTTTGGTGATTACTTCCTCTTTTCTGATTAAATGCTTGACTTGTCCAGCGTGCTGAAACTAATTAAACCAAAGCAGTAGCATTCATTTCAAACCGCAAGATAGCGGCTCTTATCAGTCCTTGCTCTTATCTCCATTATGAATTTGTGTAGAAGAATACGTAAGCATATTATATGTTCTAGTCCTTAAAAACATAGATGAGGATTTGAGTAGACCTGAAGGGGAAAAAAATACTCCCTTGATACTGTAAATAGTCTAGCTATAGTAAGTGATATTGTGCAGTATCACTATGACTTCATTGCTTTGGCAGCAACTGTTTCACCAATAAATAATTTGATGACTAGCTAATCATTGGTAAAAATGACAGCATATGCATTTCTTTTCCCCCCACTGTTTACCACACAGAACATAGCCTACATGAATATTCACCATTACCTTTTCCTTAACTGTAGTTCTTCAAAATACTTAACAAAAGTCTGAAAAGATGCAAGATCTTTTTTTTGTCTGATCCTTGAGAAACAGAAAGATCACACTGAACACTATACCAAAGAGGTATGACCAATCCTTTGTATATTACCCTGTCTTCAATTAACTTTACAGGAGCAATCAATTATTTGACCTTTCTTTTTCACATAGCCTTAATTTTTCAAAATTCAAACTGTAAATTTAGCAACTGAATGCAAACTTCATTTTGGAGACAGAATATTTAGCCACAAGCCAGTCAATCACAAAAGAATTGTAAAATACAAAGCCAAGTGTCATGTAGCTTTCCAATTACTACAGTCAGAAGTGTGCTACTGTTGACTACTATATAGCTGGTCATTGCCATAAACTATCTGTAAGTGGAAATGAGCCAAAGCTAACTCTCTCTCCTGGTCTGCTCATGCTCATGCCTCCAACCTGCTCAGCTCTCTCTCCTGGTCTGCCGATGCTGCAACCTGCTCAAGTGTAGCAACTGTTAATTTTCATCAGGGAGAGAAAAAGATATTTTTTCGACATGAATAATTTCATGCATTTATAAAGATCCATTTTTTATGTTAGATGGCCCTGACAGTGATTTGGTAAACACAAATGCAACAGCTGAAAAAAAAATTAAAAATCTTATGAAATTATAATCTTGTACTTGAGAAGAATATGGGCAACCTTTGAAAATGAGTTTACTGACACCATGAGAGGATCATTAGAATCCACCAATGCCCTCGTCCTCCTGTACTAGGACATATCATCATATTGAGCGCAGGAGTAAGGGATACAGCCACTGAATGAGAAATTCCTAAACCTTAAAATCTGGAGGCTCTCTCTTGTACTACAAGAACTAGTCTCACAAAAGAAAAGTAGTAGGTAGTCAGTTCCAAACTAACACAAGGCAGTTCTTTTTCACACCATGTGTCATTCAAGAGTGGACTTTACTGCCACCGGATATGGTGGAAGCTGACAATATAACCAGACTCAAAAAGGAATCGGACAACATTTTGGAGGAAAGGGGCAACAAAGGAACGAGGAGCACAGCCTTGAATTCAGAGCCTCCCAGCCCTTAAATACTGGAGGCTACAAATATGAGAGGAGCAGTGGGGAGAAAAAGCCTGGTCATAGCCACTTAACTGTCTCGTTCTGAATCCCTGCTCTGCCACAGTGCAACACAAGGTAATACTGGGCAAGATGGACCTCGGGTCCGACCCAGTCAATGGCAGCTCTTCATAGGTTCCTCTCTCTCTTTCTCACTCTCTTTTTTTAAACTTAAGTAAACACTTAACAGCATTAACTAAAAGCGGGCCATTTTGGAGTGCGCAGTCTATCTCCACATCCCTCCCTTAAGGCTCTGATTTAGGACTCTCTTCTCTTTCAGATTGCCATTTAAGATGGCCCTACTAGGCTGCTACTAGGGTTGAGGGGGGCAGCTAGCAAGGTCAAGGGGCTGTTAGGACAGTCAAGGGAGACTGCTCGAGGGGCCTGGGGGGCTGCTAGGAGGGTCAGGGAGTCTGTTAGAAAGATTGGGGAGTTTTTAGGAGGGTCTGGGGGGGCTCTTATGAGAGTCATAGGGACTGCTAGGAGGGCCAGGGGCTGCTAGGGGTGTTGGGGGGAGCGGGGAAGCGGGGACTGTTAGATGCATGGGGGGAATGCTAAGAGAGTCAAGGAGTTTGTTAGACGGTTCTGGGGGAGCTGCTAGGAGGGCCAGGGAGTCTGTTAGGAGGCTCACGGGGACTGGTAGGAGGGTCGAGGAAAGCTGTTAGAGGGATCAAGGGAGCAGCTAGGAGGGCTGGGAGGGTCGCTAAGAGAGTCAGGGAGCCTGTTAAGGGGCTGACGGGGACTACTAGGAGGGCATGGGGCTGCTAGGAAGCTCGGGACAGCGGCAATGAGCCCCCCAGGCAGGACATGAAGCACAGCAGCTAAGGAGAGCCCCGGCGGCAGATCAGGGCAGGGGACCCGAGCAGCCCCAGCCCCTCGCAGAGCGCGCGGCGCTGCCCGGGCGCGCGGGGGAAAAGTTAGGACTGGAGCTGGAGCGAGCCGCGCGCCCCGCGCCTCCCGCGCCCCGCTCACCTGCCGGGTCCAGCAGGGCGACCGGCCCCGGCGGCTGCATACTGCGGCTCCTCGGGCGCCAGCCGCAGCCGCCCAGCAGCGCCCGAGCCCGGCTGCCAAGCGCGGGAGGCGGCGGCCGAAGCGGAGCGGAAGAAGGGAGGAGCGCGGAGCTCGCCCCCCCGCCCGCGGCGGCACAGCGCGAGCCGAGGGGAGGCTGCCCGCTGCGAGTCTCGGCGCTCCCGCCCTGCTGCCCTCAGCTGCTGTGGGGGTGGGGAGCAGGGGGCTGCTAGGAAGACCCCGCTCAAGCTGGGAGCAGTGCAAGCACGTCCGTGCCAGCGCCGCGCAGCGCCCTGGGACCCACGTGGACGCGGGGCTGGTGCTGCTGGTCCCCGAGCACACAACGGTCTAAAGACCCCAGTCTGGGCCCGCCCCAGCGCCCCCCTGGGTAAATTTGTTGGGGCTGGTCCTGCTGAGAGCAGGGCTTGAGCAGACAGCACCGCCCCCCGGTTCTGTTCCAGCCTCCTTGCCTAGGGGTTTGGCAGTTCAGCAGGCGGCATGCCTGGGGGCTAGCCATCACCACCTCATTTTAGTCTAGGTGGGCCACCAGAGGACAGGCCCAGCCAGTTGCATCTACACACCACGTCCCCAAACAAGCATAGGCAGAATTGAGGCAGGTAAATGTAAGGCTCAGAAAGCCCTTGCTCAGTCTTCTGGGCTCCTCCATCTGTGGGTTTTGCTGGCAGCCCCACTCCGGCAGGTCTGAAGATGTTGAAGCCTCTGTTGTACCTATGCTTGTGTGGGATCCTGGGACGTACTCATTCCCTGTCCGTGCCCCTGAAAACTTCAGCTAACTGGAGGGTGTTTCCAAAGAGGGTGGAGCTGGGCTGTTCTCAGTGGTGGCAGATGGCAGAACAAGGAGCAATGGTCTCAAGTTGCAGCAAGGGAGGTTTAGGTTGGGTATTAGGAAAAACTCTCTCATGTGGAGGGTGGTGAAGCACTGGAATGAGTTACCCAGAGCAGTGGTGAAATCCCCATCCTTGAAGGCTATTAAGACCTGGCTAGACAAAGCCTTGGCTGGGATGATCTAGTTGGGGCTGGGCCTGCTTTGGGCAGGGGGTTGGACTAGATGACCTCCTGAGGTCCCTTCAACCTCATTTTCTATGACTCTAAGCGGTGCAGTGGCAAGGATGTTTGGCACTCAGGGCAAGCCCGCAGTGGCAGCCCGCCCTCACTCCCCATGCACTGATCAGGGGGAAGGGGGCATACGCCCCCCCATGTTTGCCTGGAAGTCCACACAGCAGTGGGAGCCACCTTCTCCCTTCCCTGTGCCCCCTGATGAGTCACTCATGACTGTCCTGTGCCCCACCCTGGCTGGGCAGCACCTATGAGCGCCCCTTTACTTTGGTGCCCGGGGCAGTTGTCTTGCTTATCCCTCCCCCCTTGCAATGGCACTCATTCTAAGGGCTCAACCCAGTGCTCAGATCCCACCCAACATGCTGACAGGAAACCTGGTAGCAGCTTACCACTACACTAAGGGAGTACATCACGGGCTTGGTGAGCAACTGGTCACACGGACGGAAAGCCAGAAGTAATGGCCACAAACTCCTGGAAGATTGATTCAGGCTCAACATTGGGAAAAATTTCACAATTAGGATGTCCAGACTGTAGAATAAACTCCCTTCAGAGGTGGTGCAATCACCTACCCTGAAAATCTTCAAGAGGAGACTAGACAGTCACCTTGCTGGGGTCACCTGACTCCCAGTTATCTTTCCTGCTTAGTGCAGGGGCTGGACCCGATGATCTTCTGAGGTCCCTTCTGGCCCTACAATTTATGAATCTATGACAGAGCTAGGCTCTGCACAAAATGCAATAGCCACTGCCACTCATTCCAGGAGAGGACAAGGAGGTAAGGTGGGGTCAGCACCCACCTTTTGTATAAGGGCTTAGTAGAGCTTTCAACCAGGAATTGGAAGACCTGCCTTTAATACCACCCTCAACCTGAGGAGACTTGAACTCGCATCTTTCCCCTCACAAATGAACACCATCAGCACCTGTTGGAGCCTAGTTGGGGTAGCACTTTCCACTCCTGCTGAAGGTAAGAGACTTTGCAAAATGAAATTCAAGCTTCAGGCATTGGATACAATGCATAAGCTGCCCTGGATGCACAGACCACAACTCCCTTATATCTCCCTTATCTTACTTGAGTGCCCTCATCACCAAGTTAACAAGTCATGCTTCTCCTTGCTCCCAGTCTCCTTCCCCAACCAATCCCAGTTTCTTCTCTCCTGGCTCCCCACTGTCTTCCTGGCTCCCTCCTCAGGCTCTCTGTTCAGTCTCAACATTCCCTCTCTTCCCAATTCCCCTAGCAGCTTCTTCCCTCAGACAGTCACAGTTTTTCCTTTGTACTCTGATACCCAGTATCATAAGGAAGAGGAGGTGACTGGGGCATTAGCCCCAGGCCCCAACCAGAGGGAAGAGGAAGTGCAAAAAAGCAGCAGCTGCTCTGCTGGGAGTGCCATTGCTGTGCTGGCAGCAGTGCAGCCACTAATGCTGCCCCATGCACGGCAGCAGGGTGCTCAGACATCCAGTTATGTCTCTCCTGATATCTCTCCACATCCAACTCCCTGTTCCAAACAAACTATTTTCAGTTCTAGTTTCCTGGTCCATAAAAATGAGCCACAGTCCTGCTTCCCATCTCTCTCACTTCCCTATCCCCAAGCTTCTTGCCCTGATGCAGTATCTTCCTCCTTTAACTTACAGAGCTCGCTGAGAACAGAGGTGACACTCCCCTTACCATCAGATAAGGAGCTCAGCATCCCTGCAGCAGCCAAGAGCTGCAATTGCAGGGATAGTCCAACTCAGTCCAGGATTCAAACAGCCCAAACATCAATGGAATTTTCAACTCTCATAGCTGCTAAAGATTTTACTACATTTATTCTATTATTTTTCACTGGAAATGTGGATAGTCTTTCATAGGGATAGGAAGAGAGACATCCCTGACACAGAAGTTGTCCTGTACCAAATTTCAGGTTGCTATTTCAAAGCATGGGTGCACTAAAGCTCTCAAATCAATGTAGTCAGACCAACGGCATTTTCTCAAGTCTTGTTCTCCAGAAATGATGAGTAGTTTCGACAGAAAGTATTCAAGAAAATTCACCTTGAAGCATGCATTTGTCATGGAAAGCTTTGTCCTAAATAGAAGATTTTGGAAAAGTTAGAACTAGGATCTTACAACCTGTCAGCATTACTAGCCCTGCCTATTAAAAGTACCTGCTGCCTCTGATTGTGCTCCTAGTATTTATCACAATAGTCAGTCATTCTTAAAAGCCTCTTTCCAAGAAGTCTTTGAATGAATGGCCTGTGTAGGAGTCCTATCCCATTTCCAAAGCATTCCTATAAATCACTTTTTATATTTTCAGGTCTGAACATTATTAGCCCCTTGGGGCAAATACTAGGTTTCAGTTGCTTGTGTAGCTAGCAATGAGTTCATTAATTAAATCAATGTGTTCCGCTTGTAATCAAAACTTAGCTTGTCCTTTTATTTCTTGATCCTGGACACACGACATATGTCAAAGACTCTCTCTTTCATGTGCCAGGCCTCAGAACACACTGATTACACAAGTTATTGATATAGCTGTCCCTTGAATCTCTTCCTTTCTCCATTTTAAATTACATTCAAATATAAATATACAAACCAAAACTAACAATAAACATTTTTAGACTGCACTGGTAACATTGAAATAGAAACATATAGGGTGGAGGTGAGTGAAGACAGGGTTTGTTCCATGTTCTGTAGGATATCTGTCAAAACTATTATCTCTGAATTGCAATGGCTCTCATGTCCACTTCTTATTTTCTTAACCAGTTGCCCTCCCTATTCAGCTCTGGTGACAGATCAGCAAACCACACTTACTCTCTTTCTCAGTAATATTTGCTGAGTGAACCATGTCACTTCTATCATTAAGGCTCCAGATGTCCTCAAAAATAGTCAGCATCCAATGTTTTATTGACATCTGCAGGACTGACCCTTAGGAAAGGCTATACACATTTGTCCTTTGAATTCATACTAAAGGTTGTCAGCTACTTTGCTTGCACTAACATGCATTTTTACTTACATAGAAGGTACTGTAACTAATTTAATACTTTCATAGTATTTCCCTTTTTGAAAAAGCCTTTAACTTTAGTTATATATTTGGAAAGTGACAGCTGTCTTGGGGTCCAGCCAAAATTGTAAAGTGAACTCCCGTAGGAACTAAGGACTACCACAAACATCACCATCTTCCTCTCTCAGTGTAAGCCACATTTCTCTGATTTACCTTCTCTAGCATAAATATATAGTAACATGTATGTATTGCATATATAAAATTAAACCCACAATGCAACAAAATGTTGTGTTTGTTTTTCTTGGGAAAGCAGAAACACATGGCATACATTAGTTGTTGCAAAATGCATTATTGGAAGATCTTCAGATACTTTAGTGTTAAATATAATATAGCAATTTATAAGGATACAACAGAAATGTTAGTACTAAGCAATTGTCCTTTACAAATCTCTGTCTTAATTGAACTCAAATTGCCCTAGTGTTCCTTAGCAGGTGTGATTCCTAGTCACCCACTCCCATCATATGATCCCTAGATTGAGAGGAAAACCAGCCACAGGGGAGACAGAACCCACATGCCCTCGTCAGTGACACAACTGTGATGGAAGGAAAGCTGGTCATTAATAATTTATGAACACCACTTTTGACTGGGCATTGCAGTGATTACTATATGAAGAGTTTAGTTTGAGAGAGAGTTATTATGAGAGCAGGGAAGAAAAGTTGTTTAAGATACTTCACCCTGCAATAAAGCATTTATTGGTTCCTTAAAAAATAATCTTCCAAATTCGTGGTTTGAGTATTCTGTCTCTTAGCTCCAGGCAATGTAAAAAATTCTTATTATGTTCAGGGTCAAAGACTGGGAACAAGAAGATTTTAAAGAACAATAGTAAATAAAAACAGAGATTTCTTCAAGATGGGGATACTGCTGCTCATTCATGTGGGCATCAGTGATAATGCCAGGGGAGACCCTGAGCAGATCAAAAGTGACTACAGGGCTCTGGGTGCAAAGGTGAAGGGGTGTGGGGCTCAGGTCTTATTCACTTTCTTCCTTCCACTCAAGGGAAAGAGCCTGGGTATGATGAGCAGGTGCATTCTGCAGATCAATATTTGGCTTCACAGGTGGTTTTGCCAGCAGGGATTTGGCTTCTTTGACCATGGGATATTGTTCTAAAACAAAGAATTACAGGAGAGAGGTGGGATCCACCTGATGAAGAGAGGGAAGAGCATCTTTGCAGTCAGGCTTGCTAACCTAGTGAGGAAAGCTTTAAAACTAGGTTTGTCAGGGGATGGAGACTGAAGCCTTGGGGTAAGTGGGACAAATGCACCAAGCTTGGAAAACAAGCAGAAAGAATTGGAAATCCTTGCACATTCACAAAACTATGATGTGATTGCAGTAACAGAGATTTGGGGGGATAGTTTGCTTGACTGGAGCATTGTCATGAATGGGTACAAACAGTTCAGGAAGGACAGGTGGCGGAGAAGAGGAAGAGGAGGAGGAGGAGGAGGAGGAGTCGCACTTTATGTAAAAGAGCTATATGATTGCTCAGAGCTCTGGTATGAATCTGTAGATAGGCCTGTTGAAAGTCTCTGAGTTAAGGTTAGAGGAGAGAGCAACAAGAGTGATATCGTGGTGGCAGTCTGCTATAGATCACCAGACAGGGGGAAGTGGTGGATAAGGCTTTCTTCAAGCAGCTAGTGGAAGTTTTCCAATCTATCCTTGGTTGTCATGGGGGACTTCAAATCATCCTAACATCTGCCTAGAGGGCAATAGAGCCAAGCATGGGCAATACAGGAAGTTTTTGGAGAGTGTTGGGGACAACTTCCTGGTGCAAGTGCTGGAGCAGCCAATTGGAGCCATGCTCTTCTTGACCTGCTCCTTACAAACGGAAAAATTGGTGGGGAATGTAGTATACTGGATGGCAACTTGAGCAGCAGTGACCATGAAATGACTGAGTTCAGGATCCTGAAGAAAGTAGAGTAAGGACCCTGAACTTCAGAAAAGCAGACTTCAATTCACTTAAGAAACTCATGGGCAGGATCCCCTAGGAAGCCAGTCTGAGGGGAAGAGGAGTCCAGGAGAGCTGGATTTACTTGAAAGAAGCCTTACTGAGAGTGCAAGAACAAACCACCCTGATGTGTAGGAAGACTAGCATGTATGACAGAAGACCAGCTTGGCTTAATTTATTAAAGAATTCCCTGCTAAGTCACAAAAAGGAAGTTTATAAATGTGTAAACTTGGACAAATAAATAGAAAGGAGTATAAGAGCATTGCTTGGGCATGCAGGGATGAAATCAGAAAGGCAAAACACAATTGGAGTTGTAGCTATTAAGGGACAAGAAGGGTTTCTACAGGTATGTTGGTAGTAAGAGGTAGATCAGGGAAAGTGTGAGTCCCTTATTGAATGGAGGAGGCAACCTTGTGACAGGATACAGAAAAGGCTGAAGTACACAATGCTGTTTTTGCCTCAGTCTTATAGGTGCCAGGGTGGGGGGAGGGGACTAATGGGGCCCGACCAAATGCAGGGCAGTGGTAGGGCTGCTAGGCAGCCCAGCTGAGGGCTTCTGGTGGCTACAGCAGGGCAGGGAGGGAGGGGCAGGCACTGCACAGCCAGCAGGGCATGGGACTGAGCTGCGAGCACTTGTCCAGGGGGTGCAGCTCCTGCTGTTACATCCTGGAAGGCATGGGGGGCATGTGCCCCCAGATCTGCATGGGGCAGGACAGGCTGCCAGTGGCCTGGGGCTGTGACGGCAGCAGCACTGGGAAGGGCTGTGGGGGTGCTGCAGCCACCCTGAAGTTTTCTGTAATACCTCCGCCCCCCTCCCAGCACTCCCCTGGGTCCAGCCCACACCAGCAGCCTGCCCTGCCCCACCTTGCACAGATCTGAGGGCATGTGCCCCCATGCCCTCCTGAGATGTGTGCAGCAGCAGGAGCTGCCACCCCCACCCTGTGCCCCCCAGATGAGCCACTGCTTCATCCCACACCCTGCTCTGACTCAGGGCAGGTGCAGGGGTCCCAGAGTTTCTGTCCCCTCTGGCCCAGTGGCACATCTGAGATTGGCCCCATTCTGGCCCCTGGCTCTGGGCCTCCCTGGGCAGTGTAGGGCTGGGGCTAGTGCTGGGGAACGGAATAATGTCATGCACCACTACAGGCTGGGGCGTAACTAGCTGGGCAATAGGTCTGCAGAAAAGGACCTGTGGATCACAGTGGACAATAAGCTGAATATGAGCCAGCAATGTGCCCTTCTTGCCAAGGCAGCTAACAGCATACTGTGCTGCATTGGTAGGAGTGTTGGAAGACCTAGTCAGGCCAGTAGGTCAAGGGAAGTGATTTTTCCCTTTCTATTCAGTACTGGTGTGACGGGCTAGCTGGCAGTGACTTAGCCCAGGGGTTTTGAAAGGGCAAAAGGTAATTGGAGGACTTGGGATTCCCTTTCCTCACCAATCAGGCCCCAGAGACTCGCTCTCTGTCTCCCCTGATTGGCCCCTTGGGTCACCTGGAAGGGGAATAAAAGGGGCAGCACAGCTGACTCAAGGGAGATCAGTGAGGGACTACAAGGAAGGAGATTCAAAGAGCTGGTAAGAGCTGAGCCAGTAAAGCAGGAGCAGTTGCCCTAGAAGAGCCTGAAGGACTAGGACCTTCAGGCAGTAGTTGGACCCTCAGCAGCACAGCATGAGGCTAGCAGGAGAGGTTCCTCAGCTCTAGCAAGGATCTGAGCAGCAACCTGAGAGGTTCCCAGCTCTGCTTCCAGCTCTTTCAATAAGAGGCCAGGCAGCTTGTTGTGAGGCTGTGGGTCTGGGATAGTCAAGACCACTAGCAGCCTGGAGCAGGGCTAGTACTAGCAGCTGTATGGTAGAGTTTCTGCTTATCATGTGGGAGACCTGAGTTCAAGTCCTAGCTGGGGTGAGTGAGTTAACAGAGAAATTCTTCTTGCAGTAGAAAGCGGCCATTGTGTTTTCCCCTTTTCTCCCCCTCCGGGTACCTAGACTCTATATTCCTTGTCATTTGACATTTTGTATCTTGTGCCTTTATATTTCACCAACCAATATTGTTTGTTTTACTGTTTGTGTTTTACATTTTGGTTAACCCTGTCCTTTGTCAACTGGATGAATATGTCTATGACTGTAAGTGTCTAACTTGTTGAATCCTGCCCCCTTGGGGCATTGTGGTGTCCCCTGTGCCCCCTGGTTTATACTGGATATGTTCCCAGTATTATTCTCTCATTAAAAAGTATATGGTTAAGTCCCCATTGGTGGTCTGGCTCTGCTCTATAGGGGAAGAGAGTTCCTACAACTCCCACGGCACTTGTGCACCTGCTTTGATCCCTTCAGTTGGAGAGGGGGTACCTCTTGGTGTACTGCCCAGGTTACACTGGAGAGACAACACCCAAGGTATTGTGTTCAGTTTTGGGAACCCCCTGCTACAGAAAGGCTGTGAACAGATTAGAGAGTATCTAATGGAGGGCAACAAAAATGGTGAAATAATGGCTGGGGGATGACTTGTGAGGAAAGATTAAGGGAACTAGGCTAACTTAGTCTAGAGAAGAGAAGACCAAGAGGGGATTTAACAGCAGCCTTCAAATCCCTGAAGTGGGGCTCAAAAGAGGATTGAGCTAGGCTGTTCAGTGGTGGCAGATGACTGAACAAGGAGCAATGGTTTCAAGTTGCAGCAAGGGAGGTTTAGGTTAGATATTAGAAGAAAATTTCACACTAGAAAGGTAATAAAGCATTGGAACCAGTTACCTAGAGAGGTGTGGACTCTCCATCCTTGTAAGTTTTTAAAACTTGGCTAGACAAAGCTTTGGCTAAGATGATCTACGTGGGGATGGTCCTGCTTTGAGTAGGTGGTTGGACTAGCTGACCTCCTGTAGGGGCGATGCATAGGGGGAGCACACAGGTGTATGTGTACCCCCTGAGCATAGCCATGCATCCACTGCAAAAAGGTGCTGCCAACTGGCAGCCCCTGTGGGCAGTTGCCACTTGCCACCCCAATACCAACATCACTGGCAGCATCTGCGGGAGGTCTGCAATTCCTGCTGGCTGCTGATGGTGGTTGCAGGTGGTTGCCGACTTTTGATCAGAGCTCACCACCCCCTGGGTGCTGACAGTACCAGCAGAATCTATAGGAGCTCCCCTACTCACTGTTGCTGCTGTGCCTCCAGCGGCTGGGAGGCACATGCTGTTCATGATTTCCTCAGGCTCCTTCCAGCCTAATTTTCTATAACTGGTCAGGAGCTATTTGAGCATGAGACCGTCTGAAGAAGGTAGGTCTGTCTAACCCACCACCACAGAATGATGGCTGTCATGAGGTATACATATAAGCAGTGATTAATCAGGAGGCATTATTTACACACATTCCCCCAAACTGATTTAACTGCCATCAGGTTTGGGCCTTGTCAACAGCTAATAACAAGCTATGTTCATTTGCATTGTTTTTATATCTGCAAGTTCAACATAAGATTTGTGTTTTAGAGCCTTCATAATTTACAAGTCGTCATCCGGTTTATTGATGAGCATAACTAGTTTGACTAATCAATAGCCAGTTCCTGCATCTTGCCTCAGATTTAAGTCTTCTCAAATAATAGCCAATTGCTTTTCAAAAGAAAAAGCCATCAACAAATTGATCAGTGGAGACACCTATGCTCATCAGACACTTACCTAGTAAAGATGGAATTACATATGGAAACTGATGTCTGTCTCCCTTGACTAAAATAACTGAGGAAAATGGGATTAGGGTTTTTAGGTGGACATTTCTGTCTTTGAATATAATAAAGAAAGAGGAAGAACACCTAGCTTCTCAGATGGAACTACTTACATCTGTGTGTAAGATGCCTGTCCTTCTTCAATAGAATGAGGAAGATAAGGGAGGATTAGGAACCAGGAGATTGAAGTAGAGTGTTCTGAGAGGAAAGTTATATTCAGTGGCTAAATCAGATGACACACCCTGAGTCGAAGGAAAGAGAAAAGGCACCACCTAGACAGGCTGTAGAAATCGTCTGTAAATAGCAGAAGGTGTGTTTGAGCAGTGAGCTGGACTGCTGAGAATACCAGGAAACTACTTCAGGTCAGAAAGTAGCTGGAAGCTATTTCTGATTCTATTCCTTTCCATCCTTTCTCTCTGACCTTAATAGACTCTTTTTCTTCTTTCTTATGTGTTCTTCTGTCTTGTGTAATTAACCTGTTTTGCTTTACAAGTTACTGATTGCCTTGTGGTAACAGTGATTTCAGGGCAGCTGATAACTACAGGCATTTTGTTTCCATGGAGATGGTGAGTCCATAATATTTTGTGAACTGGGCAATTATCCTGTGAGCTGCAAAGTCTGTCCAGGGTCTGGGGAGACTTATATTTGCTGGGGTTTAAGAATCATCGAGGAACAATACAAGACTTTATCCAGAAAGCATGCAGCAGGACAGTGGGGAAAAGCTTGGGATACTAGGTTCACCCCAAGAATCTGTCACAGTGCAGTTTTAGGTAAGATAAATGCACATAAAGATGGTTTGTCAGCAGTTTTTCTTTAAATGTTTAACCTGCTTAAAACCAAATAAGGTTTATTTTATCTGGCCCTCAGTCACTTCTGGTGACAGACTTCCAAAAAGGAAGGGGGGGAAAAAAAAAATCACAAATGCAAAACCTAGTCAGATCTGCTGGGTAAGCATGGTAGATAGAGTCTTTATCTCTGTCTGGGTGTCAATTCTCCAACACAGGAGAAGTGACAGCACAAGATCTAATACATCAGGAATATACTCAGAGAAACCAGGAGGAAGACCAACATATCACCATGATAACAATTTCCTTTGTACAGAAGCTGATCAGATTGTAACAGGCGGCTATCTCGGGCCATATGCCTTATTCCAGGCTGAACTCAGCCTTTGGCCCCTCTCACACACGGCAATTTAGGTAGCCAGTATGCACCCTACTCTATGCGGACCTCCACATACTTCCACACCCTCCCTGGGGCCACTCTCTGCCCCTTCACTGGGTTGTTCACCCTATGGACTCAGGTGTCTCTCACTAGGCATGCCTGGCTCCATGCTTGTCCCTACTGCAAGGTCACCCACCAGGCTATGGGGATTTTAAGGCCCCTCCTTGCCTGTCACCAGAGAAGTAACTGGCCTGGCATTTCTGGGGTACTGTCCCACCACAGACAGTCCTATCAGTCCTATCATACCCAAGACCAGGAGCCTCCCACCATCCTCATAGCTTCTGCCCTTCCCTCCAAGGATGTGCTAAGCAGCAGCTCAGCTGGGTATTGCTCTTTCAGCTGCCAACAGCAGACTGCTGCCCCAGCTCTGAAGGCCTGGGTTAAAATGAAGGCTGCTCTGCTCCCTCCTCCAATCCCAGGGCCTTCCTGGGATTGTGTAACCACCTGATTAAGGATAACCCACACCTGCAGGAGGCTGCAGCTGCCTGCTTTCAAACCTTAAAGTGGCAGGCACTGAAGCTACACTGCCACACAGATCCAAAAATGTCATCTTTATAGTCCCCAAAGTTCTAATTCCTGTGCTTTTTCTGTGACCTATCCATCTAAAGCAGTGGTGCCCTAATATTCTTTAGTAGATGTGATTGCTAGTCACCTGCTCTCATTATGACCCCTAGACTGAGAGGAAAACCAGCCACCGATAAGGCATAACCCACATATTCTTAACAGTCACACAGCTGTGATAGAAAGGAAGCTGTACAGTTTGTGGCTGCTGAACCATGTCATCTAGGCTGTGGAGCTCCCCAGAGGTCTGTAAATTACCTTTAGCAATTAACATAGCCACCAGCCTCCTACCACCAAATTTCCAGACACATAGGGAGCTTCTCAGGCCAAATGACATGGCTCCATGTACCAGGTTAGACCAGCATGTGGGGTTGGTGCATGGGATTGCTTTGTGGCTAGATCTAGAGCACAGGGTTCAGCTGGTGAAGAGCAATGGTTCACACCCAGATCCAGCATACAAAGTTGGTCCACAACTGGATCTAGAGCATCAGATAGACTCTACATACCAGATCACACCTGCTGAGCAACACTGTGCTGAATCAGGCCCGCAGACTGACTCCACAGGCTAGATCAGGCACAACTGCTGGCAGTTGGCCACGGGGGCACCCCCACTTGTGGGGTGTGCTCCTTAGTGAAGTCTCTGGAGGTCTGAGAGCAAGAGCTTAAAGAGGAGGCATGCCAGTTATGCACCATCAAGGCCCACAAAGACTTCGTTGAGGGCTACTGCCAGGGCCTTCTCCAGAAGAAGGAAGAAGAGAAGGAAATAGAGATGGTGGCCAACGAGAAGGCTAACCAAAAAGACGCACCCAGAGCTACCTGGAAGACCATCGCCTCACACTCCAAGAAACACAGAGCCATGGCTGCTCCTCCCCTGGTACTGCATAACAGGTATGCTCCCCTCCCCATGCATAAGGAGGCTCTGATGGTGACACCAGAGGAGGAGGAAGGTAAGCAGTGTGCTACCACCCTCAAGAGGAGGTGCAAGGTGGTGGTGGGAGACTCCCTCCTGAGGGGCACTGAGGGACCCATCTGTCATACAGACCCCCTAGCCTGTGAGGTCTGCTGCTACTCTGGGCCCTGCATCCGGGATGTTGCAGAGAGGATTCCCAGGCTCATCCAGCCCTCTGACTACTACCCCATGTTCCTCATCTACTCAAACCAGATCATGAGTGACTATAGGGCTTTGGGGGCTGGGCTCAAGGGGTCAGGGGCCCAGGTAGTCTTTTTCTCTGTGCTCCCAATTGCACGCCATGGTACTAGGATGGAAGGATGCATTGAGGAAGTGAACCGACAACTTATACAGTGGTGCCACTGAGAGGGCTTCGGTTTCCTCGACCACAGCATGTACTTCAGGGAGAGAGGACTCCTGGGAAGGTATGGCATCCACCTCATGCAGAGGGGCTGACTGATCTTCTATATAGGGCTTTAAACTAAGATTGCTGGAGGATGGGGAAACACTGACTGGAACATGCTCAGAGACTGACATACAGGAAAGCTCCATAGACAGGGACACTAGGAGAGCTACTGTTGCAGGAGATGATGGAATAGTTCTCCTTCAGTGTGACAGGAAGTTGACGGTCTAAATAGTGTGCAGATTGCATTGTAGGCGGTGACTCATGACACCACCTAAGAGGCCAAACCCTCGTAGTGAAATCAAACCCCTTGTAGTAACGCCTGAGGCC
>JAGPOW010003316.1:91760915-91786747 GCA_030014935.1 Caiman crocodilus
ATAAACTGCTACTAACGACCACGTGAGTAAATACAACCTTATCTTAGCGATCTCGCGATATCTGATCTGTCTAGCAGCCAATAAAAGGGAAATCAAAGCTTAGTGCGGGAAAAAGAAATTAGTTAGAGTGCGTTCGTTCTCGCCCTAAGGGCCTGTCGGAATTAAGGCTCCGGAGGTGCGACAAATAGGAGGGCTCAGATGCCTATATACTAAAGCCAGGAGTATGGGGAGCAAGCAGGAAGAGCTTGCCCTCCTACTCCCCAGTGGAAATTACAATCTAACAGGGATTATGGACACTGGGTGGGACTCCTCACATGACTGGAGCATAGCCATAGAGGGCTACGCCTTGCATAGAAGGGACAGAGTAGGGAAGAAAGGTGGAGGTGTAGCTTTCTATGTGAAGGAGTAGTACACCTCCTTTGAAGCTGATGTCAGCTCCAAAGAAGAATGGCTAGAAACCCTCTGGGCAAGCTGCAGGCAAGGGGGGACCACGGTGAGGGAGACCTAACTGTAGGTGTATATTACAGACCACCAAACCAGGAGAAGGAACTCAATCTAGAGTTTGCCTGAAAACTGACAGAGGCTGTGCATGCATGGGTCATGGTTGTCATGGGAGACTTCAACTATCCAGACATCTCTTGGAAGGAGCACTCAACCATGTCAGATTGGTCATATTCCTTCTTAACCTCTATCAAAGAGCTATTCCTGGCTCAGGAGGTGCACAGGCCAACCAGAGGTAATGCTTTTTTAGATTTGGTTCTGGCCAAGGGAGATGACCTTGTGACTGACTTTAAATACAGAGGGTAGCCTGAGCAACAGCAACCATGAAACCATCATGTTCACTGTCTGTCACAAAGCAGACAAATTAAATAGCAGGGTTGAAGTTTTGGACTTTGAAAATGTAAATTTCAACAAGCTCAGGTCACTAGTAGGGGAAGTGCTGCGGGAACAGGGACCAAAGGTGAAAGGAGTGCATGAGGAGTGGTCGTTCCTTAAGGATACAATCCTTGAAGCACAAAGGAAGTCCATTCCCATGCAGAGGAAAGGTAGCTGAAGGTCTGGGAAGCCCTCTTGGCTTAACAGGGAAATCATGATCCTCTTAAGAAAGAAGAAAGAGGCGTACAAACAATGGAAGCTTGGGACAGGACCCAAGGAGGACTATACAACAATGGCCTGCAGTTGTAGGGAACAGATTAGAAAGGCTAAGGTGGTGACTGAACTTACATTAGCAATGGGAATCAAGGACAAGTAGTCCTGCTTTAAATATATAGGGAACAGGAGGAAAACAAATGGGAGTGTGGGGCCATTTCTCAACAACTCAGGACAGCTGGTTACTGGCACTCAGAAGAAAACTGAACTACTGAATAACTACTTTACTTTAGTCTTTCACTGGGCCAAGGGGAAAATCATACCAGATAGAGCACAGAATGTGCAGAGTAGGAATGACTGCCTTCCTAATATTGCCATAGAACTGGTGTGATCATTAAAAAAATTAGACATATAAAAGTCAGCAGGACTGGATGAACTTCATCCAAAAGTGCTGAAGAAGCTGGCCAAAGTCATCATGGAAACCCTGGTGAAATTCTTCCAAAACTTGTGGCACTCTGGAGAGGTCCCTGAGGACCGGAAGAGGGCCAATGTTGTATCCAGCGTCAAGAAGGAGAGGAGGGAGGACCTGGGTAACTATAGGCCAATTAACCTAATGTCTATCCCAGGGAAAATCCTGGAAAAATTAATTAAGGAGTCTATGTGTGATAGACTTGCAGAAGGTAGGATTCTGAATGTCAGCCAGCATGGCTTTGTCATGGTCAGGTCTTGTTTTCCCAACCTCATCTCCTTTTACAATCAGGTAACTCGCCACCCGTATAAGAGAGAAGAGGCTGACATTGTATACCTTGACTTCCAAAAGGCCTTTGCTTTAGTATCCCACAATGTTATCATGAGAAAGTGGGAGGATTGTGGGCTTAGCTGTGAGACAATTAGGTGAGTAGGAAGCTGGCTGTGGGGTAGGACCCAGAGATCTCTAATGAACGGATCTGTGGTGTTTTGGCGGGAAGTGGCCAGTGGTATCCCAAAGGGGTCGGTGCTTGGTCCAGTGCTTTCCAACATCTTTTTCCATGATTTGGATGTGGGAGTGAAAAGCTCACTGGTCAAGTTTATGGATGAAAAACCAAGTTATGGGGAAGCATGGTTACACTTGAAGATAGGCTACAGATACAGGCAGACCTAGACTAGCTAGCAAGTTGGGCAGATTGGAACCAGATGAAGTTTAACATCTAGAAATGTAAAGTGCTCCACCTCAGGATGAACAATCCCTTACACACCTACAGGCTTGGCAGCACCAAACTGACTAGCACCATGAATGGAGGGGACCGGGGGTAATAATTGACCATAATATGATATGAACCATTAGTGCAATGCTGTTACCAGCAGGGCAAATAATACTCTGGCATACATCAATCGATGCATCTCCAGCAAAACCCAGGAAGTGATTCTTCTGCTCTACTCAGTATTGGTGAGATCACAGCTGGAGTACTGAATCCAGTTCTGGGCACCACACTTTAACAAGGACGTGGTAATGCTTTAGAGAGTCCAAATAAGTAGGGGTCTACTCAACTCAAGGTGGCTGGCCAATTTGACAGGCAGATCACAGGGCCATTTGCCATTTTTGTAGGCTTGTCATGGTGAGCCCCCCCACGCCTCTGGCTGAGGGGCCCCACTGGCCCTGCCCCCCTGCTGCTAATTGGTGGAGAGGGCTGTCTGTCATACAGTCCCACCTCTTACCACTGATTTGTGGAGAGGGCTATCCACCATGTGCCTCCGCCCTTGCCGATGACTGGTGGAGAATGGTGGAGGGAGTCACGCAACAGGTAGCCCTCTTAGCTAATCAGCAGTGAGGGATGGGAGGGTGAGGAGCGGTACCATCTTGCCTGCTTGCCTTCATGCTGGCAGCGCCCCCTTTCCCCTAGCTGGCTGCATAGCCGAGAGGATTGCTGGCTCCCACACAGGAGCCAGCATTTTATTTATTTGTTTTTCCTACAGATTTCATAGAGATTTGCTGATTTCATGATTTCCATGCAATCTGTGAAATCGTGATTTGAGTAGGTCCCTACAAATAAGATCATTAATCAGTGTGTGATCAATCTCCATAAGGAAGCTAAGTTGTCTGAATTTGAACAGTTAACTAGTCTGCTATTTAGAGGATGAATTATTTGTATTATAACTGATAACCATAAGAAATCAACATTTTTATGAGAAATAGGCTTGACTATGCAAAAGATAATAGATAGTTCCTTGCCTTATGAAAACTATGCTGCCCAAATAAAAGTGTTGTCAATCACTGAAAAAACTGAAGTTTATTGAAAAAACATATATAATGGAACACCAAGACAATAGCAGGGTTAAAAAAAAGATGAAGATTTGCAATAAACATGGCACTAATCATGACACATTACAAAGGCAGCAAACACATGAAGTATGAAGCAAACACATGAAGCAACTTTAATAAAAGCAATTGTTTTATAATTGTGTGACCTCCTCAGCACAAACTGTGAAGAAATACAGAAGGAAAATATATCAAGTCAACTGCAGGATAACTTTCTGATCACTTTAGTACAGGCTAAAGATATTTATAAATCCATAAGAATGAACTAAAGCCACTGAAAAAAGCAACAACAACTGAAGGGGTAATATCTAGATGTCAAAGTGCAGGGATATCTTAGGTTTTTGATGCAACGCAAGACTTCTGGCAAGACTGGCTTGATACAAAAAATGTAAAAGGCTGAATCTTTGACTTTTGGTAAATCAATGTTAAAGAGACTTTCCTTTGTAATTATCGCAGCAACTTAGGTGTATAGAAGTTTATATTCCAGATTTTTAAGGATCTGAATTAGGTGGAAGCAACTGTGGAAGTGGAAGAAAAATGATCAGTGGAACAATGTGAATGTTCTGCAGCATGCCAAAGAGGAAAAAAAGGTGCCATAGTGAAAGCCCTAAAATTGAACAGGTATAAATGTCAAATCAGGATGAATGGGGATTACTTATATAGGACATGTACTCATTGAAAAAGGAGTTTGCATAGGTCCAAAAGCCATACAAACAGAAAAACAATGAGACCTGACAAAGATTTATAAGTATGTCAAATATCTAGACACATTCATCCCTAAGTTATTAAAATGCAAATATCAAGACTTGAGATGATGCAGTTCAGTTCCCTCTTCAAGCACTGAGATGATCAAAAGAAAATATTTTGAACATTAAAAAGTGATATCCAGAAGTACCATGTTTTGAAGTTGAAAAAGAATGTAAGGTGTCAGTCAATGTAAACACAACTGCATTGCTTTGTGTCTTTCTGCAAAATAATTAGTTAAAAGTGTTTGTTTCAAGTGCACCGTCAATAATACAACAGATGAACACTCAGTTTTAAAAAAGGCTGTCATTTAGCTTTTGTTATGGGCAAAAAAAAAATCAGTCCATGCAGAACTGACCATAAATTGTAGAAAGCTTTATTATGGAATCTATTATTCAAAGTACTACTAGACTTCAGCATATATCCATGACATTGCAAAAATACTTATTATATGAGAAATACTGACCTAGTAAAGAGTGTCTTATAATGGGCATAGATTCTGGAGTTCTTAAACAGTAAAAATAAATTTTGGGAAATGACCTTGACTGCTTCAGAGAACATTATGAAATCATCTAAGAAAATGTTAAATATCCATTTAAACTAGGATTTTCAAAAACACCCAAGAGAGGTAGGCATCCAGCTCCTACTGGCTTTCTTTGGGAGTTAGGTGTCTCATTTACTGAGGTACTTTTGAAAATTTCCCTCTAAAAACACTGCTGAAATTTGAAGAAAATGAATAATGGAATTAGATAAATTAAAGATGGAAACAGCTATCTCTGCTAGTGCAAGATCGTTCCCTGATAGCATAGTCTCAAAAGCATTGTTCAGTTTAAAGTCTCTTATAATTTTCCTTGGGAAACTGTTTAAGTATCTAACTGAAAATTAAAAGAGTTAGGAATCAGAGTTTTTCCCCCGGAAACCCAGGAGGGTTGTAATGTATTCTGACATTTGTCATACTGTTCCTATAATTATTTTAGTGGTGGAGTCTTTAAGCATATACAATGCATGGTCTCACAAAGACTTTCTGGATAGTGAAATTTAATGTCAACACACTAACATCCACTTTAGCTTCTAGTTTATTAAAAATTACTTGATAAAACAAAACTTTGGACAACTGTATAAGTTGGATAGAATGGCACAAGGAGGGGTATGGGGCTAGCATGTCAGGGATTCAAGAGCAGGAGTGGTGCTTTGGGTGAATGAGGCAATAGTTCTGATTATAAAACAAAACTACTAGCCGCAGAGACACGTTGATTGTAATATGGCAGATGGATCTCCCTCTCCCTTTCTCCTTCTGACAGGAAACACCGCTCATCCCAGACATGTACCATGGTTATTGAGAACCACCCACATTAACCATTTCTATATTGGTTATTTCAAACCAGAGCCTTCTATTTATTTACAGTATAATGAATATGATCAGGAGATGAAAATAAATGCATTGTTTTTTGCTGGGAAACCTTTCTTGTTTTAAATAGGTATTTTGCTTTAAATATTTATTTTTGTTAATTATTAGATTAGATTAAAAATGAAAAGCTCTTTTGGAAATAAGTTAGAATTGTAAAATTCAGATAAGGACCAGCTAGAAAGAGTATCCCTTGCTCCAGGGAATTCTGGACTGAAACAATATACTGGCATGCTACTTGTATGATGAGAGGCCTGAAGAGCAAACCATACAATGAAAGGGTGACTGATACAGCACTGTTCAGCCTAGAAAGGAGAAGACTTCAGGGGGGATTTGGTGGCAGCTTACAAATATCAGAGGTGAGCATCAGGAGCTGGTGAGTATCAGGAGCTAGTGAACAACTATTCACCAAAGTACCCCAGGGGATATCCAGGAGCAATGTTCATAAGCTCCTACAAGGTTTCAGACTGGATATAAGGAAAAACTCCTTCATGGTTCATGTAACCAGACTCTTTTTTTTTTAATATTGTTTTTCAAATAGCAGGAACTATTTTTATGAGGGCAAGGAAGCGGGGGTGGAATACATTCCTCCTCTTTTCCCTTCAAGAAGCAGTGTGTCAGTGATTCTCAACTAGGGTGGTATGGTACCTGCAGTGTTATGAAATTCTTTTAAAGGTGCTGCATGATGCCACACAATATTTGCACTGTTAGGTATGCAAACACCTACACATGAATCACAACATAAACCCAGGAATTTCAAATAGGAATCTAAACCATTCTTACCTGTTGTGGACTTTCTGATTTCTTTGCAACAAAACTATTGCTCTATTATTTTTCTGTAGTCAAAAACTAAAGTGAAGGTGAAAAGCTGGTATTTTCTAAGTGGGGCTTTTTGAGTCTGACAAGGCTGAGAACTGTTGGGTTAATGAAATGTAAACTAAAGAACCATATTCCACTGGCAAAAATGGAGACAGGTTACTGATGTAGCTGAGTCTGCTTTGAGCACAACATGCCTGTATCCCCTTTTCTCTTAATACTGTCTGTCCCTCTGTTACCAGTTAAAGACTGCAGTCCTGATTCTTTAAGCCAGGGATGGCCAATCTGTGACATAGGTGCCACAAGTGGCACAGGCAGCCTCTGCGTGGTATGCAGCAGATCAGTGAGGGGACAGGCAGCACAATGGCAGATAGGGCAGAAAGCAGCGCAGCAAATTGGGCAGGATGCCCAGGGAAGGAGGCAGAAAACAGAACAGCAGATTGGGCTGCTTTAAGCCATCAGTTGGACCTGGCCCAGGTACATCCATGAGTATACTTGACTATCATGTCTCTGTGACGCAGTTAGACAGATGGAACAATGTACTTTAAACAGCCTTATGTAAAGCACTTGAGAACTAAAGACAAATTTTTCTTGTTTAGGGAGATCTGGTTGTCAGATAAGCTTACACCGATGTCCTTTCTCATAATGCTTTCTTGTCATAACAGAAACAATATTTTAAAAGTGTGCACAATGGATTGAGCCTGCCCTACAGAGCTGGATCCATAATTTTGTTTCGGGATGTTGGAGCAGGTCCCTGAGCACCGTACACAGACATGCTGTGCTGTGTGAAGTGTCTCAGACTAGCAGCCCCTGACAACATAGTAATATTCAGAGAGGTCACTAGCCAGGGAAAGGATAAGTGCAGAAGATTCTATGATGTTTACTTTCTTCTGCAAAAGAAAGTAAGCTCTGGATGCTCTGACATCCTGAAACAAAATTACTTGGCAATAGGAACCACAGGAAACTAGGAGATGCATAGAAATCATGGGCCAATTGAGCTGGAAGAGCTCTAGTCCATCCCCCCCTACAATGAAGCAAGATTTAGTAGAACTAGACCATCTGCTACAGATGCTTGTGCATTTTGTGTTTAAAGTTTTTCAGAGAAGGTGCCTCCTCAGCCTCTTTAGGCAGGGTGTTACAGTGTTCCCCCAGCCTAACAGTTAGAAAGTTTTTCCTAATCCTCTTCACTGTAAACTAAACCACTTTCATTTTAATCCCAGGGGACATGGAATGCCATTGATCATTGTTCTTCTAACAAACTTTTACATATTCGAAGACTGCTATCTGTACCAGAGAACCCTCCTCACCCGGCTACTAGGAGACAGCTGGGGGCCAGGCAGGCCCTGCAAAGGCTGTGGTTTAGGAGTATAAGAGGGCTGCCCTCAGGCCAGCAGCCAGTCTAATCTGACTGAGGCAGGGAGAGGACCTCCTGGACATGTTGCTGTGAAGCCAGGAGGGAATGGCAAATCCTACTATGCCAGCAGAGAAGCCTCTTTTCATAGAATCATAGAAAATGGGGGCTTAAAGGGTCCTCAGGAGGTTATCTAGTCAAACCCTCTGCTCAAAGCAGGAACAACCCCAACTAGATTATCCCAGCCAGGGCTTTGTTGAGGTGGGTCTTAAAAACCTCCAAAGATGGAGATTCAACCACTTTTTTAGTGTTTTACTACCCTCCCAGTGAGAGAGCTATTCCTAATATCTAACCTAATATTCTCTTTCTGCAACTTGAGACCATTGCTTCTTGTTCTGTCACTTGCCATCACTGGGAGCAGTCAAGCTCCATCTTCCTTGGAACCCCCCTTCAGGTAGTTGAAGGCTGCTATTAAATCCCCTCTCAGTCTCTTCTTCTCCAGGCGACATGAGCCCAGTTCCCTCAGTCTTTTTTCACAAGTCAGATCCCCCAATTCCCTAGCCATTTTTGTTGCCCTCCACTGGACTCCAATTTGTCCACATCCTTTCTGTAGTGGGGGGTCCAAAACTGAATACAGTACTGCAGATGTGGCCTCACTAGTGCTGAGTACAGGGAAATAATCATTTCCCTTGACCTACTGGCAATGTTTCTACTAACGCAGCTTAGTATGCTGTTATCCTTTGTCGGAACAAGGGCACGCTGTTGGCACATTTTCAGCTTATTGTCCACTGTAATGCCCAGGTCCTTTTCTGCACAGCTGCTGCTTATTCCGTTGATCCCCAGCCTGTACCAGTGCAAGGGATTGTTCCATCCTAAGTGCAGAACTTTCCACTTCTCCTTATTGAACCTCATGAGATTTCATTCGGTCCAATCTTCCAATTGGTCTAGGACACTCTGAAGCCTAGTTTTACCCTCCAGCATATCTACTACTCCCCACAATTTGCTGAGGGTGCACTCCATTCCATCTTCCAGGTCATTGATGAAGACATTGAACAAAACTACCCTCCAGACCAACCCCTGAGGCACTCCACTTGGTACCAGCTGCCAACCAGACAGCAATCCATTGTCCTACTACCTTCCTTTTGTTTTGCCTTAAGTTTACTGTGGGGTAGAGATGACTCTGAATTTTGTCTGGTTTTGGTTTTGTGGCTGCCCAGAGTGGTGGGAGGGTTCCCCCTTATAATGGTAGAGATAACTACCACTACAGGATCAGATGTGGCTAATAGGGAAAGTTTGGGGGCCATACAAGGGGTTTCTGGGAGGCATTCCAGGCTCTGAACCCAGAGAGGGCAAGGCAGGGCAGGCTAAAGCTGAGAGGGTCAGAGCCTGCATCCCAAAGGCAAGATGGAGGCAGGCTAATGGGTGAGAGGGCTAGGGCTTGAGCCTCAGACTGAAGCATGGCTGAGGAGAGGCTGGAACTAAGAAGCCAGGCCTGAACTAGTGGACCAAGGCTTAGGAGTCCCTATCTAGAGCAGCCAGTAACCCAAAGCCCAAGAGACCTGAACTATGTACAAGCTAGTATCTGGATTGAGTGAAATACCTGCAAGGAATAGATGTGGCTATAGGGATGGTGGAGGTCACAAATACAGCCCATAAGGTACCTATGCCCTAAGGCCCTAGTTGAGCTAGGAAGGCCCTAACTTAGTGTCCAAGGGGTGATATAGCAGGGAAATGGACTCATTTCAGAAACACTGAGGCAAATTCCCAAGCTTTGAATAACATCAAGGCATGGCAGACAAAATAGCAAGGTAAGGTATCCAGAGGAGCCAGAACTGGGCAGAAGTCATGTGGCCACCAGGGGGCATTACAGCCACCTCTGCAACATAGGTCCTGTTACATAAGCATTTCCCTTAGTCTTCTAGTTTTCTAATGAAAACTGAGAATATTCCTTCATCCTTTCATCATGAACCATGCTTTTTTAAACTTCTTATTTTTGTTGTTCACCTTGCAATCTCTGCAATGTGTGTCTTGAAGTGCAGTTTCCGACACTAGAAAAAATACTCCAACTTAGGCTGAATACAGCAACATAATTACCTTCAGTTTCTCACATACAAACCCCCTTTTAATATATTCCAGAATGAGATGTGTCTTAAACAGCATCACACTGGCTGCATCTACAGGAGAAGCTGTGCAAAGCTTCGGTCCCTGATTCGATTTGGTGGAGATTTGGCCTGATTCAGTGGCCAAATCTCTGAATCTGAATTGAATCGGGAGACCCTTTAATCTCCCTGAATCAAATTGGAACACTCTGAGTTGATTCAGAGATTTGGAAATAGAGACAGCTACAGATGTTTTTTCTATATACCTCTAGGTAGTAGGGGCTTGTAAATGCTGCGATGCTGGGCTACATGGAGTGTCCCACAGAAATGCAGGGGGCTCCCCAGAGTGCTTGGCAGTGGACCCAGAAGTGGACCAGATGCACTTCCAGTCCACTTCTGGGACCACCAGAAAGTGTGCTGGGGGGCCCCCTGTGCCACCTCGGCTCAGCATCTGGTGCCTCCTGGGTCTAGGGGGGGGCACCCAAGGTCCCTCCATGGTTCATCCATGGGAACGTGGGGGGCGGGGGGAATGACAGTGCAGTTCTTGGCAGACCCAGAAATGGACCTCTTATCCATTAGGCCAGTTACCCTTCAAAGACTAGGGACAGATATTAAAAAAACCTGAGCCTGAATTGATTCAGTCTTTGCAGGTTAGGATAACCTGGCTAGGCTGAACCAGTTTGTAACCGAATAGACATCCCCTCTGGACTGAGAAAATTCAGGCACATGCCTGCAGTGGCTCAGGCTAGAAGCTGGGGGGGGGGTGCTAGAGCAGCACTCCCAACCCTTCCACTGTGCTGAGCTGAGGTGTGGTCTGGCCAGGACCTGGCAGGGTGCCCTGGCTAGGGAGGGGTTTCGCCCCCTTGATAATAGAGCATTTATCAGCTTTGTTATCAGCATTTAACACCCTATCAGAAAACAAAGCCCCTCTTACTAGTTCAAACTCTTCTTAAACAACTTTTTGCAAGGAAGGAAAGGAGGGACATTACCAGCTGACCTAGTGATTAGCTCCAAAAAGCTCTAAAGGCACTGTTCTGTCAGCCTTACACAGACACCTCTCAGCATTAGCTAGCATGCTACATACTGGCTACTGATCAAGCTGTGGGAGGCATAGGGGATCCCTGCCTGAGCAGCAAGGGCTCTGAGGGGCAGGAGGAAGCCAGGCAGATGCTCTGTGTCTACAAGTCTCTGCTAAAGCTGCAGCCAGGGAGGAGAGGGGAAGGGCCCACCCTGCTCTGAAGCAGAGAGTCCTGCCCAGCCCAGCCCAGACAGCATGCTGGGGGAGTCTGGTTTAACATAAACCAGGAAGTGGTCTGGGACAGACATTGCATAAACTAGTTTGAGCTAAATCAGTTAATTCTGATTCAACCAGGTTTATCTCAAACCAGTTTCAGACATTTTCAAACTGGTTTATGTGTACTGAATGTCTGTTCTGTTACAGATTTAAACCAGCTTCTGATCACTTACACCAGTTTATGTGTAATGTCTGTTCCAAACCAAAAAGGGTAAATTAGACTAGTTGTAATATATACTTTATTTTGTTTTTCTGATGGAGAGGTTGACTCACAATATTCAATGAAGCTTAAATACATGCACACATACCACCACCAGTTACTAGAATTTTCATCCTATTTTATCCAATTTCTGCGATGATAGGCAACAGAATCCAGGTAATAAAGGCTACCTATTCAGGACTGAGTGATCCACTCTCTCTGCAAACTCATATAGTCCCACAGACTTCACTGACACCATCTTAAAAATCTCCACACACCTGTCTCATGAATTCTTTAGTCCAAGCACCACATTCTCATCTCTTTCTGTCCTTGGAGCCCAACCAGTCCTGACAGTCCTAGAAACCCAGGCCTCTGTTGCAGTAAAGGTGATGGTGCTGAAAGATCTTGCAGATCTCACTGAATTGAAGTAGCAACAGGGGACCAACATGAAGCACTTCCCTTATCCTGCATGTACTCTCCTGTGCTTGTAAGCAGAACTTCCTATTATCGCAGGAGAAAAACCTGTCTGTAATGCAAAAGTTAAACAGGAAATAAATGGAGACAGAATGAAGAGGTGATTCCAAAGTTACAAAATGTCTAGAGATTGTGCTTTTGCTCAAGAATAGCCTCATATACTTGTCAAGAGCTGTAATTCAATCTAAACCAACTTTTAATCAGGCTCTTTATTCCACCTTTGCAAACAAGCTGAAGCTTTTAACAGCAAAACAATACAATTATTTATAGCCAATGCCCAGATGAAGGCAGATAGATAAGAGAACCACAAAGATAATTGGAACCAGTTTTATTCTGCAGCAAACATTTTCCAGTGCTAATAAGACGAGTTTCATTGAAATAAGTATGAGGAAAAACAGAGCAAGGAGAGCAAGCAAGAAGAGTTGTATGAATTTGCTTGCATTTGTTGTAATCATTAAAATGCTAATAGAGATTAATATACTAATATGAACACAAAGGAGTCATACCAGGTTCTTGATCATTTACCTACAAGATAATGACAAAATCTTTGTAGTCACTCCATTCCATCTGGTAGCTATTTACTTTGGTCATAACTTTCTACTTGGGAAAAATCCTTTTACAGTGTGCAAGACAAGGAGCCTACATGAGTAATAAACACATTTAAAATTCTTTTTGTCCTCTAAATATTCTTACTTTTAAGATACTGAAAGTAACAAAGTTATATCTAGTCATATGACTAGAATGTGTTTTCAGAGAATGTGTTTTTGTAGGCTTTGAAGGAATAGTTCAAAACCCATAACTTATATATATTTTAATTCTTGCAAGTAAAAATAAATTTTATTTTGTTACTTGTAATTAGGCTTGCAGTGAGAACTCAGATTATGTGCATTCATTAGCACTCAGGATGTGATTTCATTCTGAGTTGGTACAGTCTCAGGGAAAAAAAATGAAAAAGGAAAAAGGAGAGGCTAATGTGGAAATATGGAAGGGGCAGAGGAGTTCCATTATGAATGGTGCCACAATCCTCTTCGGGCGTAGAAATCTGTTATTTTGTGGATGTGTTTTGTTCTTTCATTAATGTCTTTGGAAGTTACAAGTTCATATCAGTCAAAAAACAGATTCTTAATTAACCAGTTTTCTTGTTCAGGTCCATGGCTTCCAGCCTCAGTTGGCTTCTATAAACAATGAAACTTTTTACAATTATTACCAGATAGTTGTGGTTTTTTGGGGGGCTTTTTAAACATACTTATCTGACTTGTCTAACCTAGCTCTCATTCAATACAGCTCTTTGGGTGTGATGTGTGGTGATGTGGTCAGCATAGCACAACCCCAGTGAAGACCAGGGATCTGAGAAGTCCATTTGCCATGGAAAAAACATGGGAAAAATGCAGAATTTGAGTTTTTAAAGAGAATTGCCAGAAGAAATAAATACTTACTGAAAATAAAATGTGGGGTCCCCAATGGGGAGTTCATATTAGATCATTGAATCTATTGTGCAAATAATAAAAGGAGCATTTGTAAACAGATGCTGACGTACTGCAATGGGGGTCTAGAAAGGCATGTTAACTTTTTGCACGCCCCCAGTGCTGGAACTCCCTAACCTCATCCACACCTTCAGAGAATATTAGACAGACTTGGAATTTAGGATGTTGTGGCAAGAAGTCTTATTGACATGAGTTGGGACGACCAAATTATAAATGCAAAGGTACAAGCGATTTATACAGGTCAGCCCAAACATGTGCCAATAAAAGTTTTTCATGGAACACAATGGTTGTGAGACAAATATGCCACACATTTCTTTGAAAAGTTTTTTGATAATGTTTTATGTTGCTATTTAAAAACTGCATTGGGGTTATATTTTACATTACTCTGCCTCATGTCCAGGGATCCTGGTTTTCTCAGATTTAAAAAATCCCCAGTTTTCAGTTAAAAAAAAAGGAACCCCAAATCCACATTTTCTGTGATTTAAATGAAACACCATTAATATATAGATGTGGATTGGGGTTACTTTTTATTTTTTTAAATGAACATTGAGGTTGTTTTTTTTTAAATCAGAGAACACCAGGATCCCTGTTCATGTCTTAGTAGCATGAGTACTATGTTACCAACCTCAGAGGAGCATGGAAAGTACCTAATGCATTTCAGAATTCTCTAACAGTTATCTAAAATTGCTTTTCTATACACAATAATGCCACATTTTTAACAACTGATATCCTGGTTAGGCATCCAGGTTAGAAGCAAATGATGTCACAACCATTGGGAAGCTGGGAATCTTCCATTTTCAATTTTTATAAAGCTTTCAATTCTAGCCTTGATGGGTCTTGAGATATCAGGCCTTAAATCTGACATTTCTTTGGGACAAAATATAACAACTTCTTACACTCCCAGTGTCTTTAGAAGGTGACAAGGGACAGGTAGGAAAGAGCATGAAGGAAACACTTGCCACATTTTTTTTTCTTTTGCTGTTGTAGCCAGGAGTTTTTTTATTCCCTTGAGGCAGCTGTTTGAAAGCTACAGGCTAAAACAGAAAGAGTCTCAAAGGCAATGTTAAAGTGGATCGTCGAACGAGCTTTAGTTCAAGTGCCCCCACAGCCATTTTTAAGTGTGGGGACACTGATACACAAGATGTGGAGGCGCATTAGAGAGCCACTCTAATTAATTAAAAGCGTTGCCCTCTCCACCGTCAGTGCTGCTCACCCCACCCTCACATTGGAGGTACTAAATTTAATGCACATTAGAAAAGGCCCACTAATACATGTGTAAATGTACCTGAGTACCTTTTGTGAATACTGTTTTTTCTCTAATTACATTTGAAAGAAAACTTTTATTGAAATCACTGATTTTTTTCCTCAAGCAAGGACAGAAGAGAAAGTCAGGGTGGAATCCTGTCTCCATTAAAATCTGTGGCAAAGCTAACATTGATATTAATGAAGACAGGTTTTCATATGTATATGTGCACACCTGTGCTCACATGAAGACAAAAAGAGACAGAGAACTAAATAAAAGAAGATCCTTCCCCAGTCCATGCCTTAGTCTATTACTCCTTATGAAATCATTAAACTTACATTAATGAAATGTATTAAATGGTATTAAAGTGTTATGGTTTTACCCATAATCAAATTTAAAAATGGGTTCCATATTTTCTTGAACTGTCTTGTTTTGCTCTGAATCTCACACTTTACTTCTCTCGTGAGGCTCTGATTGCAAGAGTCATTAAAAATTATTTTATGGGAAAGTCAACTTACCTTTCCAGTGCTTCAGTATAATTCACTTAATAATTAAGCTTACTGATCCACTTTAACATTGCCTTTGAGACTCCTTTTATTCTTGAACTAAGATAGATTTGCCAGCATATGGCTCTGAAATTACTTTTCAGTCACTGAGGAACATTTGCCTCTTAAACCATGTTTGTTTTAATGGAGCTTGATATTGTATTCTTTATGCCTCTCACTGAGCTTGGGAGTATAGAGTCCACAAAGAAAGATCAGATCTCTTTATCTCACCAGGACACTTCTGAGAATGTAAGAGACCATATCTTTGGCTGGTATAAATCTGCAAAGCTCTACTGGATTAAAATGTATATTAGCTGAGGATCTGACCTTTCAGGTGCCCAACCTGATGCATTTAGATATTATGTCAGAACCAGGCACAATATAGATTAGGTAAATTAAATGATCTAAGTCTGACATCTTGGAAAATAGAAAATCACACAGGTCAGAAATATTAGCACTTCGAGACAAATGACACAGAGGTTTCCAGAACATGATCAAAAACCATTGAGTTGGAATACAGACAGAAATATACAACAAGCTACAGTATGAAGTTTAGAGGAAAGAATAAATAGGAAATGTTGAAAAAAATGGCTTGTTTTATACACCTACCTAATTGCAAATTAATTGTTGATAGACTTACCTGCACTTAAACATCTGAATGCTGTACCTGATACAGTAAGTATTTGTATTGGATGGCTATAAGTGCTAACATTTGTACCTATAGTTAAGTGTAGACATCTTTATGTCTGAAAATAAAGGAGGGATGAGGCAGGGGTCACACTAAAGCTCATTGAAAACCAGGTCTTAGCATGAAAATCTAGCCCTATTTTAAGCAGTAGCTTCTCCTTCTAGGATGCTTTTTTTTTGCTTTTGTTTCAATCACAAGCAGTTTCTATTTAAGAAACACAGTTCATTATTGATTATTAGAGATTCTACTCTCATTACGGAAGTAGTAGTGTAACTTCGTTAGTCAGTATTGCTGCAGGGAAATGACAGCAAAAATCAGAACCATGGAGCTTAAGTCACTTGTGGTAAAATGTCTGCTCCTTCCCAGACGAGGCCCCTAACCACTATGCTACAGAGATATGCTCCATCAAGCTTCCTGTCTCCAGCAACATCAATACAATCCCCTCCTCCTTCCCTTGTGGATGTGTTTCAAAATAAGAGTATAAGGACTGTTCACTCCTTTGGAAGAAGGGTTGCAGGTGCTTCACCTCAGACAGAGCAACAGCAGACTCCAAAGTCTCATGTATTAGCATCCCAACACTTAGAAGTGTGTGTGCGTTGGGGGGGGGGGGGGTGCACTTTAACTAGGATTTGAGCCTGAGGGCCAGTAGCCTCAGAATTAAACATTGTAGCCCCTAACTGGAAGGTGCCTGAGCTTTTATTAGGATTATTCCTATTTCTTTAGTCCATTTGCCCATGTCATATTTAAATTAAAAAATGAAACAAAATTGAAATGATAGGGCTAAATTCTATGCTAGTAAAAGTCCACTGAAGTCAATGGAGTTCATTCAGAAGTTGATTTGATCTGGTTGGCTTTAGCCCAGTGGCGGTCAACCTTTTTTCCACTGCAGGCCAGATAGATGGCACTCAGCCCAACCCCAACCCAACCATGGGCGAGGCAGAAAGGGGCAGAGCTCAGCCCCAACCCAGCTGGGGGCACTGCTCTGCCCATGCTATCTGTGTGAGAGAAGTGGGGGGCACAGCACAGCCATGGGTGGGGGGGAGGGTGTTGCCTTCCCCCAGTCCGGCCCTATGTGGAGGGAAGGGGCTGGAGCAGCCCTGCTCTGGCTCTTCAGTGCTTGGGAATTTGGTGGTGGTGGAGGGATGGCAGTATTATTTGTCACTGTTCCCCCCCACCAAAATTTCCCAGCCCATGGGGAGCCACATGGACCAGGTGCTGAAGCTCTGTGGGCCATATTTGGCCCACAAGCCAAAGGTTGAGCATTCCTGTTCTAACCCTAAATCCTACAGCTAGTAATTTCCATTTGACTTGATGAGGAATTGGAGCTCTCACCTAATCCTGGACTGGTCTAAAGATGACTCTGAAAACAGAAGGTACAAGGAAAGGATCGTTGTATGATTCAGCACTAAATCCTGAAGTGAGTTAAGCAAGAATGCACAGTGTTCAAAGATAGCTGCTTTCTGCCATCTTCAGAAAGAAGCATAGTTTGCAATTTCAGTTGGAGGTAAGGGGTCCTTGTCTCCTGTCACATCAATGTCATGATCCTTAGTGGTCAGTGAAATGGTCCTATTACTAAGAAATTTTGCCCAATGTTTCATTCCGAAGCTGTTTCAATGCATTTTAGAGCTCAAAACAGTGAAATCAAAATGAAACAAAAGCCTTTGAAACAGCTTTGAAACAAAACAAGGGCACTCTAAATGTTTTGAAAGTTTCTAAACGTTTCAAGTTTTGAAGCCAGGCTTACTGGCTTCAGTGCCAGTCCCAGCCAGCAGCAGCAGGCTCCTGTCATCCAGCAGGCAGATCAGGGCCTGCTTGAACCCCAGAAAAGCTGCAGAGCTGTACCGGACTCCTCTGGGGGTGCAGGCCCCCAATCTGCCTGCTGGATGACAGAAGGCTGCTCCTGCTGGCTGGGCACAGCCTGTGCCAGGAAGATCAGTGCTGGCACTGGTCCCAGCCAACAACACCAGCCTCCTGCCACCCAGGCCCCATCATGGGGCCAGCTACCTATCATCTGGAAGACAGATCAGGGCCACCCGCAACCCCAGGAGGCTGTGTGGGCTGCACTCCCAGGGGTGCAGGAGGGCCCGATCTGCCTCCCAGATGACAGGAGGCTGGTGCTGTCAGCCGGGGCAAACAGCATCACTGAATTTCCCAGCACTGGTTGGGCAAAATGTCAAAACAGCATCAAAACAGCAAAACAGTTTCAATGAAACAGAACAGTGCTTTCGAAACAAAGCAAAGCTTAAAACGCAACACTGTTCCATCAAAACGTTGAAACTGAAGTTGAATTGGAACGATGCTGTTTCACACAGTCCTACTAGTTACGTCAACATAACTGAAAGCAGAAACACTCATGCAATATAGTGTCAAGCATGGAAGGAGAATGGTTTGAATTTAAATGGGCATGTGAGTGAATGGTAAAGTTTGGCTTTGCATGCATATTAACAGACATGCATTTTGGTCCTAAATGTATAAAAGTTAGCAAAAAAACCAGACTAATGCAAGAGAACAAACCAACAGAAAGCAAGGTACCAGCTATAGTGCAAGCAACTTTCCAAAGGAAATCAATTGCATATACATGCATTCCAAATTCCTTCTGTGTTTAAATAGCCCTTTTCATGGACCCATCATTTTTGGGGGTTTCTACTATGCCCTGATTTGTCCAAATGGCATTCACAGGAGTAGTCTTATGTGACCAACCATAGACTTAAAGTATATTGTTAACCAAACCAGCTTCAATAACCTTTGAAGATTATTGGCATGTGTTGACAACAGTATTAATATAACTCAGTTTGTTGTATATCGTGTTCCCAAAGAAGACTGTAAATGCCCATTTTAATTTACCGCATAGTCCACTGCCACACTATTTTCACCTTATACAAATTATTCCATTTATTATCTTTATATAGATTTTATTAAACCAAGCAGTGGCATGATTTTCACACTTGATTTCAAACTGTCATCGGATAATATTCACCCTCTAATTAAAGGACCCAATGCCTTTAATCTTAACTTTTTTAATCTTAACTTTTATGGTCTATATCTTCACATCTTTGCGGTCAGTTGTTCACAGAAGCCACAATTCTTTTTCTTTTGCTGAATGCTGCAATACCATTAAGCCACCATCCATTCACAAAAAAAGAATTCACAGCCTTTAAGAAAACTTGTATGATTATGTTTTTTCAGCCATACTTTCAATCAAATGAGCACTATACAAATATTAAGCAAAGCTTGTGCCCTGCTCAGAGAACATTAAGTCATAGAAAGGACAAACAGCCAAAGGGAAGGAGAAGGGAAACAAAATATAAGTAAATGAATCAAGAGATAAGTGACTATGTATTAACAGTATAAATACTTTTTTTGTTTGTTTTTCAAAATGTATTGGCTATCTTCAACAACCCCTCAGCTCAGCTATTGCTAGCCAGCTATTTCCTTGTAGAGGCCATGGGAGAAATAAATCTTAGAGATGATTTTGGACAGAAAAATATTGTGTACAAGCTAATTGTACAGATTGTTGTACATTGACATATGGGAGAAATGGACAAATAGTGTATAAAGCTGGAATCATTAATGGAATAGAGAAGGCAACTTGGTAAGGGACAAAGTCAGAGGCATGTGATTGGGTCCAGGAAGAGTAGTAATAGGCCATGAAGATAAAGATAAGGAACTAGTACCAGGAGCCACCAGTATAAGAATTCAAAGGGAGTAGAGGGAGATACTATAGATAGTAGCTGTACTTTCAACAGTGCTTCTAAACAAGCCTATGATGTCTTTACAAAGAAAGATTAAATAATCAATTAATTAAAAAGAAGGTTAGAGACAGATGAACTCTTCTCAGTCAGAATGATGATTTGTGATCCCTGGCTCTCTCCAGTTGCCCAGGGTAATTACAGGGAGTCTGCTAATGTGCTCTGGCAGTGTGGCTCAAATAAGATTATTCTTCCTGTGCCATTTGTTATCTTACTATAATAAGTTTAAAATTTGTATCCTATCTTCAGCTGCACCTCACCCTTGTTACCATTAGTCAGCTACTTCCTTGTAGACTTCACATGAGAAATGGATCTTGAGGAAAATTTTGGGCAGAGAGAAATAACAATACCTGGCTATTATCCATTGATTTCTGGCATGCTCCCTATCTTCCCTTGTATGTTTTTTTCTATTCATTGCTTCTTTTTAAGTGCAACTGACCAGGCCCCAGGTTTCTTGAAGCATGTTCAAGTTACTCCCTATTAATTTTGCATGCAAGTACTAATATTTAGTTCACAGTATCATAGTACTTAGGGTCAGAAGGGACCTAAACAGATCATCATGTCCAGCCCCCTGTGCCGGGCAGGAAAGGGTACCAGAATCATATCGCACCAGCCAAATATCTGTTCAGCCTCCTCTTGAAGACCCCCAAGGTAGGAGAAAGCACCACCTCACTTAGGAGCCCATTCCAGAGCCTGGCAGCCCTGACTATAAAGTAATGTCTCCTGATGTCCAGCCTGAACCTGCTCTCTAACAATTTGTGGCCATTATTCTTAGTAAATGCGGATGGTACCCAAGGGAACAGAGCCTCCCCCAATTCCCACTGGTCTCTCCTGATGAGTTTGTAAACAGCTACCAGATTCCCTCTCAGCCTTCTCTTGTGGAGGCTGAAGAGGTTCAGGCCCTTTAGCCTCTCTTCATAAAGCCTGCCCTGCTGCCCCCTGACCATGGGAGTGGCCCTCCTCTGGACCCTCTCAATGCTAGCCACTTCCCTCTTGAAGTGCAGTGCCCAGAACTGGATGCAGTACTCCAACTGCGGCCTGACCTATGCCACATGGAGGGGAAGGATCACCTCCCTGGACCTGCTTGTGATGCATCTGTAGATGCACGACAAGGTGTGGTTAGCCTTACTGACCGCTTCCTCACATTGGCAGCTCATGTCCATCCTGGAGTCAACAGTGACTCCAAGATCCCTTTCTGCCACCATGTTGACAAGAAGGGTGTTCCCCAGCCTATAGTTATGTTGCTGGTTCCTTCTTTCTAGATGCAGCACTTTGTACGTGTCTGCATTGAATTCCATCCTTTTCTCATGCTCCCACCTCTGTAACCTGTCTAGATCTAGCTGGATTCTGTGCCTCCCCTCCAGCGTGCCCACCTCGCCCCATAACTTGGTGTCATCAGCGAATTTGGATAGCATGCTTTCCACACCCACATCCAGATAGCTGATAAAGATGTTGAACAGTATACGCCCCAGGACCAAGCCCTGGGGGACTCCACTGCCACTCCATCCCTCCAGGTCAAAAATGAGCCATCCACCACCACTCTCTGGGTGTGACCGTCTAGCTCGTTTGCCACCCATCTGATTGTGTAGGCATCAATGTGGTAGTCACCAAGTTTTTTTTAAGAGAATGTGGTGGGAAACCGTGTCAAAGGCCTTCTTAAAGTCCAGGAAGACGACATCCACCCCGACACCATCGTCCAGGGACTTGGTGACCTGATCATAAAAAGAAACCAGGTTAATCAGGCACGACCTGCCCTCAATGAACCCATGTTGGTTGGCCCTGAGCATTACCTCCCCTGCTAGGCCTTTGCAGATGTGCTCCTTGATAATTTTCTCAAAGGTCTTCCCAAGGACTGAGGCAAGACTGACTGGCCTGTATTTAGTTAGTGAATGACTTTACAAATCTATTCATCCTAAACTTGTTCATCTCTGGCTTGAAGTCTCAAGTAATTGCTTTCTCACAACAGCATACATGCTCTGGTAAACTATATTCATCGATAGGATATCCACTTCTGACAATTACTAGAACCATTAGTTAGCTAGATGGAGTGAACATCATCTTACTTTATGAAGACCAGAACTCATTTGGCCTGTGCAAATTGTTTACAAGGCACAGCAAAGATATGGTAGCCCACATGGGGAACCCAACTTCACTAATAACCAGAATCATACAGTATGCCTTCACCCGGGCAAGTGTAAAACATTGTTGTAACACCCAGGCCAAATGCACTGGCATGCACTACGTGACACAATAGTTCAAAAGCATGTCCTCAGAGATGTAAGCATAATGCAGCAATGTAGGGTATAGCATACTGTGGCAGGGGCAAACTCCCAGGCCTGGTTCCAGGACTGGCTCACCACCTGTCTATGGGCAAACCGCCTGCCTACCTTACCTGCCATGCTTTGTTGTTAAATAAGTTCATAGATGGTACTAGGTTGGAGGCTGCCCTTTGAGTGCCCCGATGTCAAGGGAGCTTCTTACTTGACTCAGACCAACCCTTATCATGTACCATGCCTCTGAGATGGCATGCAGTTTGTTACAGCACGCTGCCCTATCCTGGGCCACACTTACTCCATCTGCCTCTCACTGGGACTTTTGACACTCCACCCACTCTCGCCAGGCCTCTCTCACATTGCCCTGTTCGGCCACATACACCTTGCCCTGCTCCCTTTGAGCAACCACATATGCCATCAGACTTATCTTTTCATTCCTTGAGTGGCCCTTGCTCAGTCTTTTGGGTCTCTCCCATGACCTTCATCTGAGCCATGACCAGTCAATTTACCAAACTCAGGGCTGACTCTGCCCCTGGTCCCTCACCGGGTCACTTCACCCCATTTATGGACCAACACTCCACCCCTATGCTGTGGCCCTGGGGTCTTACACCCCTGTAGGCTCAGGTGCCTCTCTCTAGGTGTGCCTGGCCTCAACTTTGCCCTTTCACTAGAGCCTGGTATCTTACACCCCCTTAGGCTCAGGCACTTCTCTCTAACTGTGCCTGGCCCTTACTCCCAGATCTTACACCCCTATGGGCTCAGGTGCCTTTCAGTAGGTTTGCCTTCCCCCCCTGCTCCCACAATGACCCACTGGATGGTGGAAGCTGGGGTTAAGTTGCCCCTACCTGACTTTCACTGGGGAAGTAACTGGCCTGGCATTTCTTTTTTTAATAACAATAAATGTATTTCCTTCAGTGTCTTTAAGGCAGTGTCCTTCTGATGGCTGATGATTTGGCCAGAAATTATATAAGAGTAAAAACTGACCAAAGGCTTTCAAATGTCAGAAATAAAGCAAAAAAGCATTACTAAAAATTCAAAATTCAGCTATAGATACAGTTAAAGCAACCTCTGAGAAGTGGCATAGGCAAAGATGGATGACAGAGATGGAAGATGAATGCCTAATGCTTTATTGCTGTTAATTATTTTGCTCTCAAATATGAGTAACCTTTGTTCACACATGCTTGTTATTTATGTGCGCCAAGGATAAGTGCGATAGTATTTTATTACTTTGTAAGGACATGATTTAATACATTATGTAACATAAAACCTGGAAAAATGCAACTGATCTGGCTAGAAAACAGGAATTTACTTCCATAAAAAACTGAGTTTTGACATTTGTTTTTTTCCCGTCAGATGAAAACTGAGATCTTTTGACATTTTTCATAAAGGGAAGCAGAGTGCCCCACACCCATCCACCAGGAGGATGATCAAATATACTACTGAAATATGCTGGGGAGCACTGCCAGAAAGCAGACTGATCTTGTAGGTGTTCTTTTCAAATCTCACACCTGTTTATGCAGGTGATAGAATAAACACCCATGTAAGCCAGTGATAGGATTAACACACAGAAAAATAATTTGGGGGTAGACGTATTTTGCATTTTAAGCTATATTATAGATAGATATAAGAATTGAATAGATGCCAAAGTCAGACAAACACATATGCAGGTGTTTACCTTTTCAACTATGGGTCTGCCTATAAGGAAGTCAGACAAATGCCCCTTGGAAAATGAGGGTCTATGCAAGTGAGATACTTACATCACTTTACATCCTAAAACAGAGGAAAGCGGTCCAAACTCCTGTGTTAATGATTATTGTAAGATTTCCCTTTTCTATATACTTACTGATTAATATGTAGATATGAAACATATACAGTGCTCCTATTTAGGTTTCACCTTGAGTGGAGAGTAGCTGCATCAACCCTGCAGAAAGGCAGGGAAGGGATTGTTTCTCTACTTATTCGCAGGGAACAATCTCAATTGGGGAACCCCTACGCCTGTCACTGCAATCCAGTAAGCTCTAACTTGGCCAAGAAAGCCCCAATTCCCCTACATGGGTGTGTAACAGGACTGGACCCCAGGGGGCAGCCATGATACCCCTTGGTGGTTGTATGGTTCCTTTCTAGCTCAGTCGCTAATGGCATCTTTACATATGCTCCAGGGTAGGGGGGTGGCATTATAATTAGCGCAGCTCTCAGGAGCCACTCTAAATAAAACTCCCACAGCATCTCATGTATTCACTGCACAGTATCCTGTGCTACGGAATGGTGGCAGGAGCATCTGAACTAAAGCTTGTTTAATGAACTTTGTTTAAAGCACCCCCACCACCATTTTGAAATGCAGAGATGCTGGTTACATGAGAGGACAAGGCTGCTGGAGCATTAGATGAATAGACTCTGCTCTGACACATTTTAATTAAGACACGTCAGAGCAGGTGTCGGGCACATGTATAGGTGCCCTAAGATACCCTCCCCTTACTTCTCTCCTGCCATGCCTTGTTCTTATTAAGAGATTGAAAGGGGATGCTGCCCATGGGTCTTAGAGTAAGCCTTGGTCTATTCCTGCCAGTGGATTCCTTCTCTTTGACCCGCTGATGGCACCAATCTCTCCAAGTTGGTAGGCCCTCCTAGCCTGCATATGCCCCAAGGCACCATATGCCCCAAGTTGCCATATGAGCTAATCAGTCTCCAAGCCTCCTCAACTACCATGCCCATGACTCAAGATATTTTGTATCATTACAACAGCAGGACACTTGTCCCAAAGCTACTAGAACACCTCAGGCCTTTACTCCCTTGTTGGGGCTTCAGCCTTCCTGGCTTCCATCCCTCTACTATAGCTGGTCCCCTAGCCAAGACCCACAGTCACAGACCTGTCCCTGTACCCCAGCCCCTTATCCTGCCCTCTGGGGCCTTTATCTCTGCCTGGCCTGGGCTCTGGGCTCCCTGATCCTGTTGGCCTCCACAGGCTCTTAATTCTCTGCCCTTCTCAGGCTCTGGGTCCCATGGCCGCAAGTTCTGCCCCTCTCTGGGCTGCTTCTGCCCATTTTGGGCAACACTGGGCTACCTAGCCTCTGTCTTTGCCTTGAATCTGGCTCCTCAGGCACTAATGGGACCATTCAAGTGATCCCTCTTTTAGTCCCACCCAAACCACCGGTGCAAAACCATAACCCAAAATAAGCTCTCTGACTATAACACAACTTCCTCACTGGGACCAACCACAAACCCCAGCTCTCGGGCTGTCTCACTTAGCTCCTCCCCTCTATCCTGAATCCTCTTCCCCTGCAAGTCAGCAACATTTCACTTGCATTACTCCCAGTAGGGCTATGCAAAACTTCAGCAGCCATTTCATTTCAGAGGTGTTTCACCCTGTTTCAGGACCTGAAACATCGAATCCAGAATGGAATGGGAGACTGAGAAAAAGCTCCAAAACAAAATGAAAGCATCCAAAATGTTTCAGAAAATTTTGGAGTTTCAGAGCCAGGCTTGCAGGAAAACAGAAACTGAGAAGAGGGAGAGCAGGAAAGAGTGGGGGAAGGACTGCTCTGACATTGACATCTGTAGCTGGCCAGTGTCTGTGATTTGCCCCTGAAGTCCCTTCCAATCTCAGTGCTCTGGGGGAGGGACAGTAAGCTGCTATCATCCTGTGCACAGATCCAGGGGCCCGCATCCCCTGGGAGGAGTCTGGCACAGCCCTGCAGCTCTCCCAGGGGCTGTGGGCCCCCAGATCTGTGTGTGGGATGACAGCAGGCTGCCACTGTCAGCTGGGGCCAGCGCCAGTGCCAGCACCCAAAGCTGTTTGGCACAACCCGTTCTGAGCACCAGAAAGTACTGAGTGCTGGCCCCAGCCGACAGTCACAATCTGCTGTCATCTTGGACACAGATCTGGGAGCCCGCACCCCCTGGAAGGAGTCTGGCACAGCCCCACAGCCCTCCCAGGGGTTGCAGACCCCAGATCTGCATGCAGGATGACAGCATGCTGCTGCTGCCAGCTGTGCAGATTGCATTGTAGGCGGTGACTCATGACACCACCTAAGAGGCCAAACCCTCGTAGTGAAATCAAACCCCTTGTAGTAACGCCTGAGGCCA
>JAGPOW010003316.1:91786847-91799118 GCA_030014935.1 Caiman crocodilus
CTTATCTCGGCAATCTCGCGATATCTGATCTGTCTAGCAGCCAATAAAAGGGAAATCAAAGCCTAGTGCGGGAAAAAGAAATTAGTTAGAGTGCGTTCGCTCTCGCCCTAGGGGCCTGTCGGAATTAAGGCTCCGAAGGTGCGACACCAGCAAGTGATGAGAGTTTTGCTTTGAACAGTTTGAGGTGCAGTTTTACACAAACCTCATGCACCTATCTCCTTGAAACTTGGCAAACTTAATGCCCTCAGAAGGGGCTACCATCCTGGCAATTTTTATCTAAATCAGTCAAAATATGACAAAGTTATAGCTATTTTAGTTATTCATCATTATAGTCTATTGCTGAATACCCAAAACATCATCAAAATTCTGAGACCGTTTCAGCCGAATGTAACTGGGACAGTGATCTGAAACACCAAATTAAATCACTGTCCCTCTGAAATGACCAAATCCAAATCTGAATCGGAACAGACCCATTTTGTGGAGTCCTAACTCCCAGGATAGTCCAGGTATTGGCCAGGAGCAACTCTGCAGGTCCTCTGCTGCAGCACTCTTCCCTCAGCAGCTCCTAGAGTCATGCTGACAGTCCTGGCTCAGACTCTGGGTTTATATGGCTGGAAGCCATGCCCCGTTTTGGTCATGTGACTCCCTGAGCTGCCACAGGTGTTTCCTGATTTAGCTAGCCAGCTCAACCCCAGGGAAGCTTACTGCTGCTGGCCTCTGCTGTAATAATGGCTTGTAATAAGTAAATCCTCAGGTACTTGCTCCATGGCAGTTCCTAATGGGCCACTTTCCCCTGCTTCCCTTTTTCCCTTAAAATAACAGGAGCCACTAGCTCTCTATTACAGGGTGTTTAAGGGCTCATAAGACTCATAAGAAATGCATTACGTGTTTTAGAAATCAGGACATTTCCCTTTCTTAATTCTCTAGTATTTTTTTCCAAAACTTACATGGACTTCTTGATCTGACAGCAGCAGGTGCACATCTGTGAGTAGAGAAATAATCTACCTGCCTCCAAGCCTCTGAACAAATGGATTTACAGACACAGGAAATCTGCTGAATTGGATCAACACAATTTTAAATTTTATTGTATCCGTAGAAAAAGTTTTGTGCTTCCTTTGTAACTGTCTTTGGTGCACAGGCCTTGACATCATTCCAATCAAGAATCAATCATTGCATGCCTATTTACACACTAACTAAAGCTAAAAAATATAAATCTGGAAGATTGCACAGTATCCTTTTTTCCTTTTGCAATAGACTGTGCTGCTATTTTTATTTATTTTTATTTTGCAGTGCTGTACAGAAGACTACTACATACTTTATTTGAATATGGCACTTGTGGTCAGTTTATAATGACACCTTCATTCACAAAATCAATGTTTATTATATAGGGTTCACTGAGTAGTATAATTTCAGAAAGTTGAATTGTTTCCTTACATCAAAACAAGTAAACATTGCTAATCTGTATAATGGTATCCTAACTACAACCAGGGAACATTATGAAGCCTGTCAACAGAAATCACTACCCATTGCAATTAGAGGGGGAAAGGTACAAGCCTTTTTAGTCACAGGTCTGCATAGTAACATATTAATGCATTTACGTTCCTTGCACAGGAAACGTTTTTCAATAGGAAATGTTGTTTTACACTTTCAAACTGCAGAGGAACATTATGATAGCCATAATCATTTTACTCGTCAATCCATCATTCATTTACCAGGCTTTCTGCCTGTCTATTTTAGATACATCCTGTTTTCTGTTCTGCAACTGGCTGATAGGAAAATTTCATATTGCACTGGACAAGTACATTCATTCTAAGGGAAGAAGAACTTGTTTTATAACACTGATGCTAAAAAGGGAATATGACAAACTTGTTGCATTTCTGTTCAGTATAATGATTGCTGGTGAGATTTTGGGCAGTGCCTTTTGAAGCAGAAAACTCACAGCCCAGAACAATCCATAGTTTCAAGCCACCTGTACACACATTCTGGGCTTTTCTGTGACCTGAAGTACCCTTAAGGTACCTTCAGCTGCTCTGGAGGGCTGTCGGAGTTACAGTAACCTGCTCGTCATTGCCCAGACTGTTTATAGTGCTACATATTATAGTGCTACATATAGTCCTATCCCTGATATCTCCCCAAAGCCTGAGCATGTGAGGAGGTTTACAGAGACAGCCTACAGCTGTGTTCTTCATCTCTTGCACAAAGAGAATTCTCCCCCAGGCAGATCCAGGGTTTTACAGCTCTTCTAATCTCCACTAGTCCTGTTTCCTAGCTCACAGTTTCTGTAGTGGGTGTAATAATCATCCCGTTAACATATGCCATCTCCCAGAATGAACACACTGCAAAGGTAAGAGAAGTTATGATTGTCAATAATTCATCATTTCTAATGTGAACACAGCCATCAAATGTAGAATATGTTATTGAATTTTCTTTTGGACATTTATAAGATGGGGACAATTAGCCCTTATGACTTACCGTGGGACCTTCTGAACCAGTGAGGTGAAACAAAGGTGAGTGAGCCAAGCATGTGCTTACAGTTACTCCAATTCCATATAAAATTAGGGGGACAGATTTGGGCAAAAACATGGTATAAACAGTTCATTGGATACCAAAGAAAAGCCAAGAAACAAGGGAAACCTGTTAAAATGCACAGTATGCAGAAAAAGAAAATTATCTTCTCATTCAAGCCTCAAAGGCATCCTGCTAGGGTCCCACTCATGCATGACTGTGTTTCTTTTATTGTCCAGCACATGTGCTACTGACTGCTTACCACTCTCTTTTCTTCTTTCTATTTAATCATTCATACGTTATATTAAAAATCTGTTTTCTTTATCTGGTTTGAGTACAACCAGAAATCTTGTACCAGTTCTGCTTTGAGACTCCAAAAGGAATATAGACTTGCACTTAAAATGTACTGATAAAATTCTGCCTCACTGAAATCAAAGAGAGTTCTGACAACTTCACTGGGGCCTATATTTTACACTGAATGTCTTTTGCAAGAGTTACTGACCATTTTATTAGCATTAGTGGGAATTAACAGTTACTAACTATACTAAAATTAATGGGTTAACATTATATTTTGAATGTCATAAATAACCTAAACCTCAGGGACACCGTGATTGTGACAATCTTCAAGAAAGGAGAAAAGTCTGACTGTGGAAACTACAGAATAATTGTTGCAAGAAACCTCCTGAACCATCTCCTTCAACTTGCTAAAGAGCTCTCCCAGAATCCTAGTGTGATTTAGGGCATCAAAAGACACAAGTGACTTCATCTTCACAGCTCACCAGCTACAGGAAAAATGCCAGGAACAACATTAGCCCTTCTACATGGCCTTTTTGACCTCACAAAAGCTTTCAACTGTCAGCCAATAAGTACTGCAAGGGTTCCTTCTGAAGTACAGATGCTCATCAAAATTTGTCACCATTCTCTGCCTGCTATATGATGGTATGGCAAGCAGTAGTTCTCAGTAATGGATCTATCACAGATCCCTTTGAGGCTAAAAAGGGAGTTAAGCAAGGCTGTGTCATTGCTCCAACACTCTTCTTAATATTCTTTGCCACAATGCTACATCCGACTACCAACAGGCTTCCAGCCAGAGTGGAACTAAATTACTGAATGGTTTGGTAAACTGTTTAATCACAGCCAATTCTGAGCCAAAGCCAAGACCACCTGAACCTCAATAATTGAGCTCCAGTATGCTGATGAAGCTGTAGTGTGTGCTCACTTGGAAGTCACATTTCAGGGAATCATCATATTTACTGAGGCATACAAGAAAATGGGACTGACGCTTAATATTCAGAAGACTAAGACCCTTTACCAACAAGCTCCTAATGAACAGTCCCCAGCTTCAATAATCCAGGTCCATGGTGAAACTCTAGAGAATGTTGAGTACTACCCATATCTCAGAAACCATCTCTCACAAAAGGCTGATATCAACAAAGAAATCCAATATCACTTCAAATGTACAAGTGTGGCCTTTGGTCACCGGAAGAAACAGGTGTTTGAAGATCATGACATCAGATCTGAAACCAAGCTTATGATTTATTAAGCAGTCATGCTCCTCACCTTGCCATATGAAGCTGAGACAGGGACAATGTGTACAAGACATATTCAACGGGTATTTTGCGTTGGTCTTTCATCAGTCCCATGGGACACCCATGACCATTACGTCATAGGAATGCCTGGGTGAAGGAGATTCCCTGCCCTCTGTCAATGCTGACCACGTGAAGGAACACCTTGAGAGGCTGGACACCTTCAAATCAGCTGGCCCTGACAATCTACACCCCAGGGTACTCAAGGACCTGATAAGCATCATAGCCCAGCCCCTGGCATTGATCTTTGAGAACTCCTGGCACTCTGGTGAAGTGCCTGAAGGTTGGAAGAAGGCCAATGTGGTCTTCAAAAAAGGGAGGAAAGTGGATCCGGCAAACTACAGGCCCATCAGTCTGACCTCTATCCTGGGCAAGGTTTTAGAAAAGATTATTAAAGAGGTCATTCTTAACAGACTGGCCAACAGCAACATCCTGAGGGATAGCCAGCATGGGTTTGTTGTGGGTAGGTCTTGCTTGACCAATCTCATTTCCTTTTACGACCAGGTGACCTATCACCTGGACAAGGGAGAAGAGATTGATGTCTTATATCTTGACTTAAAAAACCTTCAATCTGGTATCCCATGATCACCTTTTGGTGAAACTGGCCAATTGTGGCATCCATAATGATCCGCTGGCTGGGGAGTTGGCTATGCAGTAGGACCCAGAGGGTGTTGGTTGATGGAGGTCAATTGTCATGGTGCCCTGTGACCAGTGGGGTCCCCAAGGCTCTGTCTTTGGACCTGTATTGTTCAATATGTTCATTAATGATGTAGACATTGGAGTCAGAAGTGGACTGGCTAAGTTCACCAGTGATACCAAACTCTGGGGTAAAACATCCACACCTGAAGGCAGGAGGGTGATCCAGGCTGACCTTGACAGGCTCATTAAAGGAGCAGATGAGAACCTGATGGTGTTTAATACTGAAAAATGCAAGGGTCTCCACCTTGAGAGGAAAAACCTGCAGTATGCTTATAGGCTCGGTAGTGCTATGCTGGCTAGCACTACTAAAGAAACAGACTTGGGGGTCATGATTGACCACAAGATGAACATGAGCCTTCAGTGTGATGCTGCCACTAGTAAAGCGACCAAAACGCTGGCTTGCATCAATAGATGCTTCTCAAGTAAATCCTGGGACATCATTCTCCCATTGCATTTGGCCTTGGTGAGGCTGCAGCTGGAGTACTGCATCCAGTTTTGGGCTCCACAATTCAAAAAGGATGTGGAGAAGCCAGAGAAGAGCCACATGCATGATCAGAGGTCAGGAAAACAGACCTTATAATGAGAGGCTGAGAGCTATGGGGCTCTTCAGCCTGGAAAAGTGCAGGCTCAGGGGCGATCTGATGCCCACCTATAAGTTTATCAGGGGTGTTCACCAGGTTCTGGGGGAATAATTGTTCACCAGAGCGCCCCAAGGGATGACAAGGTCAAATGGTTATAAACTACTGCAAGACCATTTCAGGCTGGGCATAAGGAAGAATTTCTTTACTGTCCGAGCCCCTAAGGTCTAGAATAGCCTGCCATCGGAGGTGGCTCAAGCACCTACATTGAACACCTTCAAGAGAAATTTGGATGTTTATCTTGCTAGGATCCTATGACCCCAGCTGACTTCCTGCCCATCAGGCAGGGGCTGGACTCGATGACCTTCCAAGGTCCCTTCCAGCCCTAATGTTTATGAAACCTGTGAGACATCTAAAGTTGTTGGAGAAGTACCATCAACTCTGCCTGCAAAAGATCCTCTGAATTCCGTGGAAAAACAGACAGACGTCCTCCTACAAGCAAACACCATGAGTACCGAGGCAATGATCATCCAACATCAACTTCATTGGGCTGGGCATATCACCTGGATGTCTGACTCCAGATTCCCAAAGCAAGTTTTATTCTCTCAGCTCAGCCAAAGCATATGCATAAGATGAGGGCAGAGAAAGAACTTTGGTCCTCAAGGCCAACTTTACAAAACACAATATCAATGTCAGCTTGTGGGAGACTATCACCCAGAAGCACCCCAAATGGAAGAAAAGTCTGCTATAGGGTTCTCAGTACTTTGAAACCTCACAATAACAACAGGAGATGGAAAAGTAAGAGAGTTATGGACCAATAAAAAATCCAGCACTACCCACCCCGCATGGAAACACGTCTAAGCTGCGGTAGAACCGGTCATTCCCAGATAAGCATCATCAACCATCTTCAGACACACAGATCAGACAGTCATGGAAGACAATCATCCTTGACTATGAGGGACTGCTGAAGAAGAAGAAACTTACATTTGTTCTGCGTGTGAAACTCCTATCAAAGTACAAGGAAGTGCTGGAGGCAAAACCAGTGAAAGGATGTTCGGATGACTTTGCTTGCTAGATTTAATGGCCTTAGGTATCTTTTCCCTTTGTAAGTACCTGTAGATCGAGCAATCTAAGACTTCTCTTTGATAAGTTAAAGACTTCAGTCTTTTATTGCAAGGTGTCTTTTTTGGACCACAAATCATTGTTGTAGTTATCATTCTTACTGCAAAATTATGGGCATCTGTTTTTCAACATCTTTTTATCCATACCATTTTTTCAACATCTTTTTAAAGGGAGCCACATCAGGACTGTTTGGGTGTTTGCTATGTGCTCATTAGTCTTAGGGAATCTCATCCCTCCTTTCTTCTCATCAGGGTTCCTGTTCACATATGCAAGGACTGCATCAGTCCCTTTTGCAGAATCACACACAGAACAGAGAAGCAAGTGGTTAGACCTGGTTAGGAAACTCTTTATCAATAATTTATTTCTTACATTACAAAATAATGTATTAACAATTCTTACTAGCATAGTTAATGTGAGATTTTAAATCTCACAGGTGATCTGCTGGTAAGATCTAGCTGCATTTCACAAATCCTAGGCTATCCTAGGAATTCTGGCAAAGAAATCTTGTATTAAACACTATCTTGAGATACATTGTTTATCAGTAGTTTTTCTCAGAAAATAATGACCAATGCAAAGATATCAAATATAGCATCACCATGAAGCTGTGCTTTCCTGCCTTCCGCTATAAGTTAAGGATACCTGTACAAGCACATTGCTGTCTCATTCTAGAAGGGCTGGTCTTATTTTTCTGGAGGGAAGCCCTATTGCTATGTTCTATTAATGACCTGCCTCTACTCTACTTCATAGTGAATCTTAATACCAATGACATTATCCTGAAGACACTGTACCAGACAATAAGTGCATCCTATAGATCACATTCTGACAATTTATTTTTCCCATTTTCTAGTAGGTCATTTGTCCACTGATTTAGCTCCATACTCCTATCATCTCAGACTTCAAATCAACATGCTAGTCATGCCATTAAAAAGTCAGCATTTATCAACAATTGCCACATAAAATGAGCAGTTACTTCCTAGTTTACTGGTAAGTTTAGGGAAAAACAGTAGCTTCTAGCAAATATTGATTCTTACCACTTTATGGCTAAAATCCCATTGCTTTAAATTATGCCTATAGAAATGCTTAGGAACATGTAAATACATATGCAAATGCATGCATGACTAGAGAAAGAGGAGGGTTGTCACTATAATCTATTTCTTCTAGTCCAATATCCTCCCTTGCATATATAACCAACCACATAGGCTTAAAAATATACTTCTAATGTTTTAAACATCTGATGATGCAAATTAACTATTGGCAGACTACATATCCAAGCATTCACATGGTTGACAGATGCCAGTGTCCTAAACACAGATCTGCCCCGTATGACATGCTGAATGGTCAGTAAAAGCTGTATGTAAACCTAAGTTCAGCAAACAAGTTAACTATTACTTTTACTAAGAGACAAGCTGAGAAACAGGCTAGATAAAACTAACCAGTACAAAATAGTCAAATTCAACTACTGTACCAGCAGACTCACCTGTCTAATTATTTATTTCCTTTAGTTTGGCAAGTATTTTTTTGTGATGTGTACCTAGCCCTCACGTGTGAATGTATCAGATTTGGTCATCTTACAACAAAGTGCACTTCAGAGCTCTCTGCCTGATAAGACAAGTGTGTGGGGAGAGGGTGTGAGGAGACATTTGTAAGCACAAGGTGGTACTTTCCAAGCAAACAAAAGGCATAGTGTGAAGGGCTACAGGATTCAACAACTTGGCCTGTCTTACTCATGGGTGGATCAACTGAGTCAGTATTTAATAATCAATGCTGCTATTTGTGAGAGTAAAATGAGGGAGTGTTGAACTTTGATCCTCAGTGGTGTTTAAGTTTCCAGCTCCCACTGACTTGAGTGGTTAAATAGGATTTTGATTGAACATCTTTGATATGGACCTTCATTCTGTGTCTAAGATGTGAACAATGTGGTGAAGTGATGGAAGTAAAAATCTATAGCCGGGAATGTTTTCAAAAGATTAACAAGGTATTCCTAGAATAATTCTTAAATTAGCTAAAGTCTTGGTCAGCCCAAACTTCTCACTGTACCTACCACAGGGCAAATAGTTCTCAACATATGCTTTCTATGACACCCCACTACTGAGCATAAATGCATACACTGTGCAGCTGGTCATTAGGAGCTTAAAGAGAATGACTATGTTAACTACTGTACATGTGTGGCAGCAGAGATGGCACAATTTACTTTTATTTAGTATCTGAGGGAGCCCTCAAGAAGGGCTAAGCTTGCTAAGGTGGAAAGTACAAATCAGCAGTTGTAGTAAAGCTTACAACTTGAAAGCTGCTGCTTCAGAGATTAAGGCTAGGTACAGACATTCAAAAAGCCTGAGTCTGAATTGATTCAATCTTTGCAGGTTAGTCTAACCTGGCTGGGCTAAATCAATTTTGTAACCAGACATACGTCTCAGACATGCAGGCACATGCCTGCAGTGACTCAGGCTAGAAGCTGGGGGTGCTACAACAGCCTTCCCTTCCTTCCACAGCAGGGGAAGCAAGCTGAGGGGTACATGTCCAGGCTCCCACAGGAGCTCTGATTAGCCCAGGAGGAAATAGATAACAGTGTTTATGATTCAATTAAGAAAACAACAGAGGGACATTACCAGCTACTTGTTGATTCTGCCTGTTGATACAACATAGACCATAGCCAGCATGTGGTCTGCTAGCTAATACACAGATACCTCTTCAGCAAGGCTGGGGAGAGAGGGAAATTCCTGCTTAGCAGGGAGAGGTGAGTGGAGGAGGGAAGCAGCGCACTGTCTCTGGAGCTCCAGCCAAGAAGCAGAGGGGAGGGGTCAGCCCTGTTGTGGAGCAGAAAGCCCCACGCAGCCCAGAGAGCATGTTGGGATGCTGGGGGTGTGTGGCTTATTTTAAACCAGTAAGGGGTGTGGGACAGACATTGCATAAACCAGTTTGAGCCAAATCAGTTAAGTCTGATACTACATTCAAACAGATTTATCTCAAACCAGTTTCAGACATTCTCAAACTGGTTTATGTGCACTGAACATCTTTTCTTTTACAGGTTTAAACCAGTTTCTGATCATTTAAACTAGTTTATATGTAAAGTCTGTCCCTAGCCTAAGAGTCCAACCCCAGAGTTAGCAAACAGTGTGAACAAGGTAGAGCAACCTAGGGAGAGGAACAGAGTGCCAGTAGGAGAGGGAACTGGCAGAATAGACAGAAAAGAAAGGATGGAAGAGCAACTAGAAAACAAATGAAAAAAGAGGTAAAGCAGCAGGGGAAGAAATATAAGAGAGAGAAGAGTTGCCAGAGATGAAGAGGAATAAAGGAACTGAATCGCAACATGGAGCAAAAATTTGTTGTTAAGGCATTTGATATACAATGCATTTAAGGCCAAAGAGCTTGCTGGATTATTGTACTCTATATGCTTTACACCAGAGGTGTCAAACTCTCCTGCCCCTGGGCTACAAAAGGACAACAGGGCTCCTCTGGACCTGGTAGTGTCGGTTGGGCCAGCAACAGTGATGGGGTGAGTAGCAGCACAGAGGTTAACACAGCTGTTGGTTTGTTACCTTACTGCCAAAATGCATCCTCAATGGGGCTCTGTACCCTGGATGTGGATGGTAAGCCCTCTCCCTGCTTGCCCTACCTCCAAATTGCTAGCCCCTCTGGAAGCCTCATGATTTGGCTCCACAGGATGGACCTGGCTTCTGAACTGTTCATTTGATACCCCGGCTTTACATAAAATTCTGGAGCATAAATCTTTGGTGCTCGGGTAATGTGCTTTGATGGTGGGAACATCATGAGTTCAGTACCAACATTCTCCTGGCTTACAATCTCCAGTGTCAAATGGAAGGTAACAAGCAAGAAAGCAGTAAATTTGTGTTTGTGTGTAATAGGATTCAATGGGATTGTATGGGGGGACAGCCAGAAGGCAGGCAGTTATGTAAAACTCAAATTCCTCTTCCCAAACAAGAAAGTAAAGACTATGAAGAAGGAATACGTTAAGAAAACATGGATAGCGAAGAAGTCATCTCTCCACAGAGCAAACAGGCCATAGACACCAGTAGTTTAAGTTTTTACACGCTGCTCCCCACTAAGAGGACTGAACACGCCATTGGCAAGAACTATTAGCTCAGTGGCCTTTCTGCTTTTTTTTCATCTTTTTTTTCAGATGGGCCTATGGTCACTAGGAATTACATGCAGATGACCTGTTCATTCCACATTTACTACCAGAGCCTCCACCCAAACACTAACAACTTGGGGCATGTGTAGATGAAAGGGGGACCCTAAATTGAAGCATGAGGTTTTTAAAAACATTATTTCAATTTAGGGCCCTTTAAACCCCTGGGTCATGCACACACCCAAACCTTCCTGCCTCTCCAGCAGTGGGACGGGGAGGGTAAGCTGCTGGCAGGCAGAGTGGTCCCTGGGCTGTAGGGGTGAGGAGAGGGGCTGGTGCTTCCCTCCATGGTGGTGGCCCCCACCTCCACAGGCAGCACCCGCCTGCAAGCAACCAGCTCAGGCAGTGCCCTGGGGGGCACTGCAGCTGCAAAGGGAAGCTCCAGGCCTCTGTGCGCTCAGGCAGGCTCTAGGGGAAAAAAAGCAAAATATCTTTGGTGGAGCCTGTTTTCCTGGGCAGAAGTCATTTAAGGCACATTACACTACTGAATTTGCTACAGTGGCTGGAATTACTGTGCAATACACTGCCAATGTGTGCAAACACCAACACCATTAAAGCGGTGCAGAAGCATTTAACTTGCTTTAAAGTGTTGTACACACACGCCCGCCTGTTTTGTCTACACATGGCCATGGGTTTTTAAAACACTACTTTAATTTAGGGCCCTTTAAACCCCTGTGTCATGCACACACCCAAACTTACCTGATTCTCCAGCAGTGGGGAAGAGAGGGTGAGCTGCCGGCAAGTGAAGAGGTCCCTGGGCTGTGGCAGGGGGCTGGTGCTTCCCTCCGTGACAGTGGCACCCTCCCCCCAAGGCGGCACCCACCCACAGGCACCAAACTTGGGTAGTCTCAGGGGGTACCACAGCCATGGAGGCAGGCTCCAGAAGGAAAAAGAAAGATCAGACTCACAACTTTTCTTGGTTGTAGCCTGCTTTCCTGGACTGCTGCCAGGCTGCCTGCATGGGCTTTCTGCAGAGCCCCTGAGCTGCACAGAGCCTGGTGCTTTGCTTCGCGGCTGTAGGGCAGCATACTAAAACTCCTCAGAATAGTTTTAATTTGCTGCACCCCAAGTCATTTAAGATGCATTATGCCACCAAATTTGCTGCAGCAGCTGGAATTACTGTGCAATACGCCACTGACACATGCAAACACCAACACCATTAAAGTGGTGCAAAAGCACTGGCTGCTTTAAAGTGTCATGCACATATGCCCCTCGTTTTGTCTATACACAGCTCTGGTCACCCCCTCCTTGGCCTCAATTTAGACCAAGGCTCTTTCAGTGAAATGCTCTATATCACATTACTAATCTCTGAATCATCCTGTGGCTATTCATTTATTTATAACACTTTATTTTTTGATGCTGGATTTTAAAATAATTTCAGATCACTCTTGTTTAGAAGCACAGTCACAAAGCAGACTGCAGCAACAGACAAAGAAAGGCCAAACTTCTGTCATCTCCTACACATACATCAGAAAGTAAGAAAAGATCTTAGGAGGGCTGGAGGAAAGGATCCCTAACAATACCCACTGCCTATGGACAACCCATTGCCCTTGGAGGTAAAAACAGGAGATACGTTGAACTGGGCTGTTAGGACTGGTATATCTGGAGACCTCAATATATTATGTATTTTATAG
>JAGPOW010003316.1:91801079-91833729 GCA_030014935.1 Caiman crocodilus
ACTCAACCGTGTAGGGGTCAATGCCACAGCTCCCCATCTTTTTAATGAGAATGGGGTGAGAGACCATGTCAAACGCCTTCCTGAAGTCTAAAAAGACTATAGTTGCCTGGATCCTCCTTCCGCCCCTTCTTGAAAATAGGGATCACATTGGCCCTTTTCCAGTCCTCTGGGACCTGGCCCGTGCGCCACAAGTGTTCATATATTCTTGCCAGTGGCTGTGCAATGACGTCAGCCAGTGCCTTCAGTACCTTCGGATGGATCTCATCCGGACCTGTCAACCTAAACACATCCACTCCTTCCACGTAACTGCAACATCTCAGGGTCAACACTTAGTAGTCTGGCGCCCTGCTGCTGCCTCTCTACAATCCCATTGTGAGTCTTGTCTTGCCCCTCGTTTAGGAACATTGAGGCAAAGAGCTCATTGAGGAGTTCAGCCTTGTCCCCCATGTCTGTCACCAATTGCTTTTGCCCACGCAGTTTCCATACTTTTGCCCATGCCAACTTCTATACATGCATTTACTCTAGCCTAGATTTACTGTGCAGTAAGCTACTGCACAGTGGGCACATCTACATGTGATGCTACACAGAGCTGAATTATCCCTTTAGTGGGCCCCAGGAAATCAAACTCATGGGTTCTGGGCCAGACAAGACACCCCTCCCCACACTGTCTCCCACAGGGACTGGGGTCAGAGCCACTGCTAAGAAGCAGCAGCTGCAGTGATGAGGCTGGTAAAAGGGAAGGGAAGGAAAGGGAGGGGAGGTGGATGGGGTCATTTGTGCCACTACTGCAAAGGGAAGGAATGGAGCCTCTCACAGCTTGGGGCTTGGAAAGAGCTGCAGGGAAGAGGCAATTCCCAGCCCCCTGCCCTGATCTGCTGGTGGGACAATTAGCATCAATATCACCGCTAGCTGCCCCACCAATGGATCAAGGCAGGGAGCTGGGACCTACCCCACCCCTGCAGCTTTTTCCAAGCCCCATGCCTCTATCACCCAATTGGGGCATGGGGCTGGACCTGCCTGTTACTGGGACAGTTCCCGGTCAGTCTGCACATTCAGCCCAGAGCTGGCTGGGGACTGGCCAAAATAGGACAATTCCCAGCCACTTCCAGGCTGCACATACTTCTCAGCGCAATCTGGGGCTGGCTGGGAACTATCCAGGTCAAGGGCAGGTCTCAGCCAACTTCAGGCTGGCTGGGGAACTGTACCCATGCAAGGAGCTCCCAGCCCCCGCTCTGTGATTGCAGAGTGGGGGCTGGAAGTTTCCTGATGCTGGGGCAGGGGGCAGGGCAGGGGCTGGGGAGCTTGTTTCCTGCCCAACTCCATAAGCGGGGAGCAGACTGGGGAGCTTGTTCCCCACCCAGCTCTGTGCTTGTGGAGGCAGCTGGCAACAAGCAGCTGTTAGAGGCAGGGAGATATCTCCTGCCCCCTGGTAGATGGCTGACTGGGAGCAGATTTTGCCCCCAGTCAGGTGTCTACATGAGCACTATGGTGCCATTACTAATACCAAGTAAATTTGCTACCTGCATTTGCAGTTTGCTACATTTGCTACCTGTATTTGCAGGTAGCAAATTTACTTGGTATTAGGGAGGTTTACTGTGAAGTAAGCATGTGCACACGTAGAAGCACATGCTTACTTTGCAGTAAATTATGCTAATAAGAAGTTAAGCATCTCATGTAGATGTGCTCAGAAAAGACTATTCTCAGCAAACATGTCAGCTGAAAAAATGTGGAAGATATGGAAAAGAATGTAAGAACATGATGTAGCTCATCACTATAGCAATGAGCCAATAGAACCAGATCCAAATTGTGTGCAGAACTTTATCCAGTTACTGTGGGAATTAAAACCAGAAAGTATACTGAGGATGCTTTTGGCTCTGAAAGTTATTTCTAATAATATTTACTGGAACCTATGCAACTCTTGAGTAATTGAAGAAGATATTTTTACCTTTAGTCTTCTGAGGAGTTCATGCCTTTTGGTGTGTGCTGAGATGGGATTCTCCCTGGATGACATTCCACAGAGCAGTTACAGAATCTTCATATTTGGACCCCAGTTACCTGACCTGAGTCACAGTTAAAAAAGGTTGTTCCTTTGTGTCTTTATTAAGATGTCCCATACTTCAGTAACTGAATCATGGAAAATTCTTTTTATGATAAACTACAAGATAAACTTGAATTATGCAAGTCACTTTCTAAATAATGCAACTGCATTTTCTAGGATGGGTCAAAATTAGCTTGAAATAGACCTATTACAGTGGGCTCCAGAATAAACAGATAAAGACAGAATTTGCTAGTCATAAATAATGAAATATAACATTTGCACATATGCAAGAATTCTCTTAAGTAATTAAAACAGACCTCTGAATTATTATTCCTGTTGACAAGAACCATTTAGTTGATGCTTAGAACACCGTCAAGATCAGCTGTTTACCAAATACCCTTGGGGTACTTTTTGTTCATTTAACATTGTCTTCCTATTCAATTAGTATTCAATGTATGCTGCACACTGCTTCTTTAGCGTCTGATCCACTGCTGTACCATGATCTGAGATCTGTGTTAAGGCTTTGTGCTTGAAGGATTTATTTTTGGCTTGTTTCTTTTAGTGACATGTACATGGGAAATACAGTACAGCATGTTTTCAGTTCAACCAATTTCTGTCACGTAACAGAGATTTATCAGATAAACAGAGTATCTAGCAAAACGGTTACAACCAACAGTTCAGTCTACTCTCTGAACAAAGGAAATAGGCTCTCTACAATGTCTCTGAAAACCTAAAATCATCATCTAAACTTGAGAGCAATGTTAAGGTGTATTTTCACACTCAGTTTGAAGGTTTTCCAACCAGGATAATAAATACTGGATAAAACCCACCTGGCCTATGAATTGCTACAAATATATTTAATAAATATTAGGAAGTAACCAGGAAGGGGAAGTTTTGTATAGAAATATCATACATCAAGCCTATTATTAACAAAGACATCCCCTTGAGCAAATCACTTAAATTCTCCATGCTTCAATTTTGTTATCAGTAAACATGGGAACATTTGAAGAATTAGTTTGATACCTTAGATAAAAAAGTTCTCCATGGGTGCATCTACACATGTATATTAATGTGCGGTAATAAACTCTGGCATATAATGAACCAGAGTTTATTGCTTCTGGGTGCCATGTCTTAATGTGTGCCCAGGACTGCAGCACGATAAGCCAGGCTGGAACAGGCCCAGCTTGCAAGGGATCAAGGAAGTCAGCTTGCCAGCCCAGGGCTGCTGCTGCTCAACTCAATGTGCTGTGGGGGAGCTACCTGGGGCATGAGGGTGCTTCAGTGCAGAGCTAGCTGGCAAGCAGCCCCCCACACTGAAGCACCCTCATGCCCCAGCCAAGTGCATCAGCATCTACACATGCATTGCTGTGCGCCAAAAAAATCTGCTGCAGGATAGTACTTGTATTTAAGTACTAACCTGCTGCCAAGCATATTAGTTTCCTGCAGTCTGATAGGGTCACACGTGCAGTGTGGAGCTATTTAGGCAAAGCTGCAGTAAATGTCTTGTGTAGATGCATCCTGTAGTTGCTAAATCTGACTGTTATTCATTCAGTATGGCCACGGCATCAAGATTTCTGAAAATGCCTTAATCAATAATGCATTTAGACAGAGACCTCAGTTTATTTGTGAAGACTTCTCTTGTTCTCTTTATGCAGTTCAGTTTTCTTCTTAGGACAGCTAGAATCAGCTTCCTAAATTATATTTATTATTACATTAAGGGATAGACACAAAAAAGAACTTACCTGCCTACAAATTAGCTGCTGTGGCTCTAAACTTAGAGGCACTTGACTCTTAAGTTGAACCAAAACCCTGAGCCTGGCATATAAGCTCTCTACGAACTTTGCCTACTGAATTTAGACAGCTATGGTTAAGTAACAGATGAGCAGGACTTCTTGGACAGGAAAAGCAGACTCAGTGGACACATCTACATGTGCAAGTAATGCATCTGAATTTTCTTGGCAGAAAATTTAGTCTCCTTAATGTGCTCTGGGGTGCACACCTATATATGCACCCCTGTTGGGAGCAAATAACACCTGACAGGAGCAACCCAACCTAGGGCTGCTCTTGCCCTGCTCTGCTCCACGACAGCAGCCAGGGGGAGCTCCCCGGGGTGCCAGCCCCAGGGGCTGCCAGGGGGAGATGGGCTACCAGGGAGCACTGGGGTCCATCCCAATCTCTGCCAGGTGAAGAGAGCTGTGCCAGCTTCAGGAACAGCTGCCTCCCTGCCATGTGGGGATCAGGATGTGTCCTGCTCCCCATGTAGGTGGGAGACCTGTGCTAGTTTCAGAGGCAGCTGTCTGCTGGCCACATGGGGATCAGGACAGGTCACCCCACATTGGGGCTTAGCCAGGCAGTAGCAGGCCCCCTGCTGCCTGAGCTGACCAAGAGAAAATTATTCCTAGTCAGTATTTACATGTGCGCTACAGCACATTAGCTAATTAGCTGTTTATCTAGTACAGTATCTGTATGTGTTGGTACTAGCAAATGTTGAATTAGACTAATTTATTGCACAGTAAGTCATGCACACATGTAGATTGTTCCATTTTACTGTGCATTAAATTAGTCTAATGCACAAGAAAACATCTCATGTAGATATGCCCAGTACCTTATTGGAAGGCCTGATTAGCATTTATCACTGATTATACCTAGTCTGTTAATTTGAGAATTTATTTTTAAGGAAGAACAATCCTAAATGATGGACATGAGAAAACTGAGAAATGTAATGATTATGTCAGTGCTTGGTTCTGGCTTACAGTTAAAAAGCATGGCAATCTCTTCCATAGCAAAGGGAAGGCATGTAGGTTGTAGCCATGTTGCTCTAAGGACATAGCAGATAAGGTTCTCTGGGTAAATCAGATATCTTTTAGTAAACCAACTCAAATAGTTGGAAAAATTATTCCTTGCAAGCTTTCTAGTACAAACACCATTTGTCAGGCAGAGGAAGCGTCTTCAGTTAGTCTGTGTTCTTCCTGGATGAAATAGTAATCTCAAAAGGGCCTTCACTCAACAAGGACGCTCCGTTAGAGAGAGAGATCACAATTCTGAAAGAGCCACCTAGATACCATGTGAAGAATTGCTGCAGTGCAGAAGAAAACCCCCCATGAATTGCACAACACTGGTTATGACATATCATCTCTCCCTGGAACCTATATGGAAAATCCTCAAACAATTGTAACCAATACTAGAAGGAGACCCAATTCTTAAAGAGAACTTCCCAGAATTACCTATCGTAGCCTTTAAACAGGCACTTAACCTTACCAGCCTCTTCACCAGCAGCAAACTTATGACCCAAAACATGCTGAATGGATCCAGAACATGCCATGACAAGAAATGTAAAACCTGCCAACACATCTCCACAACCCACGATTACTACATCCCACAACAGAATCATCAACATTCCTGGATCATACACCTGCACTTCCAGAAATGTAATGCATCTCATCCAGTGCACTAAATGCTCTGATGGAAAATATGTAGGAGAAACCAAACAACTGTGCACCAGAATGAACGCACAATGAAAATGTAAAGAAGACAAGAATACCCAACTACTTGTGGGGGCACATTTCTCACAAGAAAACCACTCTCCCAGGTCTAATCTTCAAAAGGAATTTACAAAACACTTTTCACAGATGAGCATATGAACTTTATCAGTCTACTGGATACAAAAAATCATGGATTAAATATAGACATTGGATTTATGACACATTATAACCTGCCTAACATCTGACTCCCCTGGTCACCTCTCAACTTTTTACCAGGTATATTCTCTCCCTCCTCCCACTTCCCCCTCCCATCTCTCATCCATTGACTACAGCTACATTCTGTCCCCTTCCACCCCTCTCCTGTCTCTTATCTATTGACTTCCTCAATTTATATTTTTATTGACTGACTTTCTTGCATAGGTAGTGGCCTCTGGCTGCTTTACTACTCCATCAAAAAGAGCACAGACCAGCTGCAGATGGTTCCTCTGCCTGATGAAGGGTATTTGTACCCAAAAGCTTGAAAAGAAGAATTTTTCCAACTATTTGAGTTGGTCTAATAAAAGATATCTGATTTACCTAAAGAATCTTTTCTGCCAATAGCAAAGAGAATGCATTTTCAAATTACTCCCATGATATTTACTAGGATCTGGGCAATTCTCACTTATAACAATAGTTAATTTAAATGCACTGATTTAATAATGTAGTCTCTGGATCACAGGGAAGTGTTCATTACTGATAAGTTCATTACTAAAGCTGACCCAAACATTCATGGTTGGTTAAATCAGTACTAATAGCTTCTCCTTTGGATTTTGATTTTTGTGCACAGTAAAATTATTAAACATTTCCACCATGACAATATGCCATTTAGAGTTTAAAGCACTTGAAATACTAATAACAAAATTTGCTGCAAAATTCAGTTGCAGAATGATTTCTCTAATGTAGTGATTTTCAGACTTTCTAAAGTCACAGAACACTTTCATATCACTTCTTCTGCTGAGGAAACTCCCCCCTTGGCTCCACATATGAGCTGATGTGGAGTCAGATAACCTGGCCAGGCAATGGCAGCTCACTTCTTCCCAGTCTGCTTTAGTATTACCCCTAATCTCTTTACAAAGTCCCTGTTTGAAACTCTAGGTTCTGCAGAATACAGTTTGAAAACCATTGCTTTGATTCATTTCTTTCCTTGAAATTGATTCATTCTCCAATAGTTAATGCTATTTCCTTTAAGTGTGTAATGAACAAATGTCCTTAATTTAATATTATTCTTCCGGTCACATTCTATAAACATTCTGTTTTAAACATTTCTCACTTTTCTAGTCTCAGTGGCTCTACATTAACTGAGAAAGTTGATCAAATTATGTGAAAATCTGGACTTGCTCCAAGAGTGTTCTTGCACAAATATGGGAATTCTTTACTATGCCCTTGAAAGCTGCTCAGTTCCTATTTTATTTCACTTTAAAACACACTGACTTCTGATTCCCATGCCTACTAACTAAACAGCAAATTTCTGGACTGACCCACCTGCAGCTATGCACATTAATACTGATGGATTGTTAAATATCAGAAGACCACTTAGATTAGGTTAACAGGTTGATTGCATTGTAATTAGGAGCGCTGAGATAATTTGTTACTAAAAATCATGTCTACGCACTCAACTCATGCCCTCACATTTCATCTGCCCTCCTTCTCCCCTTGAATCTCCATAGGGGTTATAGTCACATTTGGAATATCTGTCGTCTTTGTTGGCGTTCTACTGCCACTGGAAATGACAGGCCTCTACTTGGAGAACATTCTGCCAGTCATAATCATCTATGTTAGGCCAAATCTTGCTAAAAGTAAAGCCACAGGAAATCTCGGTGATAGTGTTCTGAGGTCATAACACTGAGTTCTGGAGATGACTTCATAATCATCATTTTGTATGACAAATTCAACCATGGATAATTGAACATGTAGGCCAGTAATTCTCAACCAGGGTGCCATGGCACCCTGGGAGCCTTTGAGATCTTTTTAAGGATGCCATGGCACGCCACGCTTATGTTAGTATTCTTAGGTGTGAAACCATGATTCATGAGATAAACCCAGACATTTCAAATAGGAATCCACAGTGTTAAAATGTTCTGATCTTGCATGGTCTGAGTTCCTTGCAACAGAAGAATTGTTCCATTATTTTTCTGTTGCCAAAAAACAAGTGAAAATTAAGTTCTGGTATTTCCCAAGGGCTGCTTTGAGTCAAATGATGTGTGCCTTGAACCTAAAAAAAGTAGAGAACCATTGACTTAGGTCTTCAGCCACTGAGGTACCTGGGGAAGGAAAGGCTTTGGTCAGGCCTCACCTGGAATCCTGTGTACAATTCTGGTCACCCATGTTCAAGAAAGATGTATACCTGGTGGAACAGATGAAAATAAGTGTTGCCAAGATGATCAGGGGGATGGTCTCCTCTTGCAAGAGGAGACTAAGGACTTATCTGCTGCATGCTGACAGCATATCTTGACTACAAAGGGCTTGAACATACATTCTGCACCATACCCACTTGCACCACAGGCACACTCCAAACCAGAAATGTATTGGTGAGTTTCTCTCAGTGATGTTCTTCTGAGGCCAAACTCTTGGCCTCTAGTATGGATTAAAATGGCTACTACAAATGAGACCAGGGCAGCTCCAATGATATATTGGGCACGTCTATACATGCTGCTATGGTGACATTGTTACTGCACCATCTTTTAGTGCTTCCTTTTAGAAGTACTAAAAAATGTCACAGTAACACATTGTACTGCACCATGCATGTTATGCATGGTTCTTTTTAGGCAGTATGTCACTGTAGAAACATGCTATAATGGAGGAGCATGTTGCTACAGCAGTGTAGTTATGACATCATGGTTTGTGACCACCAACACTACATCACCATACCACGTTGCTATAGTGTCATAGCATCATGTGTAGAGGTGTCCACTGCTTGGCTTGTAGCATGCCTGCAGGCATGGGACTGCAAGATGTGGAAGAAGCATGCTTCAGCCCACCTAAACTTGGGCACACTTTTGCTTCCATGTGGACAAGCCCTAAAAGAGCCTGACTTGTTTATTCTTTGAGCTGTGTTTTCTATATGCACATTCCACTGTGGGTGCTCATAAACCTGATGCAGTCAAGGCAGAGGCTCAGGTATGTTTAGCCAACTGTACCTGTATGTAGGGCACACGTGTATCCTGCTGCTTCCTGTGCTTTGCACCAAGGGCAAGCATAAAAGAACAGAGTGCCTATTATGCCTGCATTTTCTCTTAGCCACAGAACCCAGGTATGCGAGACTTCAAGGAAGAGTGTCTGGAGGGCAAGAAGTGAGATGGGGACACTTGAATTAAGATATCCAGTCACTGTGATAAACAACTTCTCTTTCTCCTTTTGTGCTTATCCATGTGCGTGTTCAACTGTGGATAACTCTGAAACGGTAACTAATCCACTTGAAGGAAGGAAGTTAGAGTCTCAAGATAAAAGTGATTCCATCACCTCATCTGAAGGCTTCAGAAATTGTCCAATATTTTGTGAATATAGCTCCACGTAGCCATTCTACAAATGCCTGGGGCAGAGATGTTTTTAAATGATGCTGTTAAGAGTGTTTAAGCTCTGATGCTGTAAAGGCCCAAAGCAGATTTGCATTGTTTATTCTGTGGCCTGGATTCATACAAGCAGAGATCCATTTGGAAAGCCTTTGGAGAAGACTGTTTTGTTTTCCATCATTTTTGCTATGGATGCGGAAAGCTGAAGAGATGACCTGGGAGATCTCATCTTTTGTAAGTCAAAGGCCAACACATGTTTTATGTCTGGGTTATGGGGCAATGACTCTGTTCCAGCTGCATATGTTTGGGGAAAACTATGAGAAGGTGGTTGTTAGTTGTTGGTTTAGTTTTAACTCCGTATTCACCTTCTGTAGGAAGGACCTTGTCCAGATAGAAAGCTATATAAGGAGGACTTAGCATCAGAGCTTGGACTATCAGGGAAAGCATCACAATCATATCCAAATAGCATTTGCCAGGAGCGCACGCTAGGTTTAATCAACCATCTATGCACTGCAGGTGTAGTTTTGCATGTGGCATTATGTAGGTACACAATGCCATGTAATCCTACAGAGAGACAAGTCATTGCCTCTGTTTAGCTCTAGGTTAATTGGGCTCTGAAATCTGTCCTGAGGAAAGTATGCCACATATGACATGAAATCCATAATCCCAATGAACTGAGTCTTTGCTTTGACATTTGATTCCTGGGTGTTTACTTTGAGACCTGAGTAAAACCAGAGCAGAAAAAGAAAATATCAAATAACTTTAGAAACGTGAAGAGAGACTTTCCTTTTCATTAGTCATTTATCCAAGTAAGAGAACACCATTACAGTATTTGTCTTGATGTAAATCTCCCTTACTCCCCTACTCTGGGAAGCTAGAGTTGAAGGAAAGATGTTTAAACAAACCCCTTTTTCCCATCTGTAAGTATTCTATGAACACCACATAGTTGATTAAAATTCTGCAAATAAATTCCCCTATAGCTTATAGTTGGCAAATAAATGATAATCTAATTCAATACAGTTAATATATTTCACAAATATATCTACATATAGTCTAAAATCAGTCATAAACTTAACAAGAATAAGCAGTTTTATAACATAGTGGCCACATCTACACACATGCTTCACTGTAGGGTAGACTAAATAATGGGACTGCATGAAACAGCCATGTTTCATTTTCAGTTTCGGATCCTGCCATTTTGGGGGACAGTGATTCAATCTGGTGTTTCAGATCATGGTTCTGTTTTGATTCAGCTGAATCTGTTTTGGAGTTTCAATGCTGTTTCGGTGATTCAGCAATGGGCTATAATGGAGAATCACTGAAATGCCTATAACTTTGTCACTTCTTGCCTGATTTGGATGAAAATTGCAGCAGCGGTAGCCCCTTCTGAGGGCATGAAGCCCATCAAGGAGGTAGGTGCAGGGTTTTTTGTGAAACTGAGCCTCAAACTGTTCAAAGCAAGACTTGTGTCATGTGTGTGTATTAAGGCTAGTGGGATGAAAACAGCAGGGATGGTAGCCCCTTCTAAGGCCATGAAGCCTGCCAGGTTTCATAGACCTAGGTGTGCAGGGGCTTCTGTGAAATTGCACCTCAAAGTGTTCAAAGCAAAACTCATGACATGTGTGAGTTTGTGTGTGTGTTGAAGTGCAGCAGGATGAAACCAGCAGGGATGGTAGCCTGTAACAGGGGGCCTTCCCGGTGATGATTAGATCTCCACTCGCCCATCTGTTTCTGGGCCAACTGCCCGACCCTCTTTTTCCTGCCATGCATTGATGGAAAACTGATTCAGATGTTTCCCAGGTGGAACGCTGCCTATTTAGGTGTCTTGGGGTGACATCCATTCTGCAGCTCCATACCTGTCCTAACACTGTGGCCCATGCCTCGCACATTGCATCCTTTACCCATTCCAGCTGTGGACCCCTCTCTGGGACCTTTGGCTTCCCCTTAGGTCCTGGCCCCACCTTCAGGCCAGTCAGAATCCTGAGCCTCTTGCTCTGGGTATCCCTTGTGGTAGGCCCCAGTCCTTTGACTCCCCTTTGGGTCCTGACCCCAGCACAGATTAGTTGAGAGTACCTCTGATATATTTTTTATTAGACCAACTGAATAGTTGAAGAAATATATCTTAGCAAACTTTAGGGTTTAAAAACCCTTCATCTGGCTGAGGAAGCATTAAGTTGGTATGCGTGTGCTCTTCCTGGATGGAAAAAATATTGAAGAAGCCAGAGGCTGGCATGCAATGCAGGCAAGAAAGCCAGTCAGTGAAAATGTAAACTGAGGTGTCAGGGGGTGAGGGACAGGCTGCAGTGGGGGAAAGGGGATGTAGCAGGTAAAAGTGGAGAGCTACCTGGGGAGTCAGATGTCAGGCAGATTACAGTGTGTCATAAATCCAAAGTCTATATTGAGTCCATGAGTTTTTGTATCCAGGAGATGATGAAGTGAAGTTCATGGGCTCATCTGTGAAAAGTGGTTTATAAATTTCCTTTGAGGATCAGGCTTGAGAGATTGGAGACAAAGTGGCTTTCTTGTGAGAAATGTATCCCCACAGATAGTTGGGCATTCTTGTCTGTAATAGATTGGATTAGTATGTGTGGCTCCCCCTACTGGCACTGTGAGTATGCTCCCACTCTGTGGTCCGGGCCTCTGACTCACCTGCCACAACTTGATGGAATTACAAATGAAAGGAGGGTTACAGTGGTGCTTTCCCTGACCCAAAGATGGGATACTCACTGGCTCACCACAGTTATTCCTGGGGCTCTGCCTTCCCTACACCCCATCCACTCACCAACCATGTGGACCTCTGGGTTCTGGCTCGTCTAGTGCTCCGAAGAGCCTCTGCCTTGGGGACCACTAAGATCTGGGAGATGGTATCCCACTGTGTTTTGTTAAGGAGGCCGCTGATCCCAATCTCTCTGAGCATGGCCATCTCATAGATGGCCTTCTGTTGCTCAACCAGCCTTTCCAGCATCAGGTATATGGCTTTCCACCAAGTCTCCACATCCTGCATTATTTTGTTCAGTGGGATGCTCAACTCTGCCTGTTTGTCCCACAGCACCTTGCCCCCCTTGATGCTCCAGTGGAAGTAGACCACCACCTTCCTGCATTTGGAAATGAGATGGCTGGTTGTGACAGTTCCCTCACTGGCAGCCCTGTCCCCCTCCAAGGCATCCCTGACTATAAAGTGGAACTTGTGTGCCACACAGCAGATGCGAACAAAGCTGGCATCACAGACTGCCTTGACCATATTAGCCCTATTGTCCATGACCATGAACCCATGAGTGAGCACACCCTGCCCAACGAGCCACCCCTGCATCATGTTGTTCATGGGCCCCATTGCCATCTGGGACTTGTCCATCACCTCTGCTTGAAGGAGAGCCCACTGATGGCCTGACTGATTGCATCAGTGCCCTGTGAGGGAGAGGTAGGTGCGATCTCCATCCCAGCTGCTCCAGATGTCTGAGGTGAAGTGTAAGGCCACTTGCAGACCTGCCTTGCACAGCTCCTCTCTCAAGTACTCCCTGCATACCTCATACAGGGAGGGCACCACCGTTCTGTTGAAGGTGGTATGTGTGGGTATGTGGTATGATGGGGCCATGAGCGCCAAGAGCTGCCTGAACCCTGGCCACTAAACTAAGGAGAGAGGATGGCAAAGCAAGCATCTCCCCAATGCTCTGGGTGACCTAGCTGGTCTTGGGAGTGGTCTTTCTGTCAGCCTTTCCCCCACTGGTCCAGGGTGGCCTGCCTCTGCTTCTGAGGGATGGGGGCTTTGAAGCAAGAGGGGGACTTCCCCTTGGGCATGGCTCCCACTGGTGCCAGGCTGAGGAGGAGCAAGGGAAATAGGGTCGTGCCTCCTGATATGCATCAGCATCTCCGTAGTGCTGAAGTGTTTCTCGTCCTTACCCTAGCTGGTCTTGCATTGGCAGTGCAGGCAGATAGCATACTTTGGATCATCTGACACCTCAGAATGATCCCACACTACATTGTCCCCTCACTTCTGGGGTGCGGGTGCAGATCCTGCCTTATCCCCCACCTCAACAGACAGAGGCACAATGACAGGGGAAGCTGAGTCACCTGCTCCCACAACCTCCTCCGCAGTGCCTTCCTGACAAGTAGACCTGGCTCTAGGGGAACTTTTAGGGATGTGGAGCAGAAACTCAGATTCCCTTTCCTTACCTAGAATTTCCCTGGCTATGACACTGAGCTCCCCTCATTCCAGATCCAGCTCCTCCTCTGGCATTGGGAGGCTTGCACTGGGAACTGAAATTGGAGGAGTCTGTCTTGCTGGTGTTTGTCATGCTGGTGATGCTGGGGGTTATTACTATTGCTGGTGGTAGTGGAGGTGGGGCAGGTGCAGACACTCCTTCCACCTTCTTGCTGCCACTAGCAGCAGAAGCCTCATGCCGGCTAGGGAAGAGGGTGTGTCTAAGTTTAGCGGGGACGGGATTTACAGCTCTCCCTCCCCTGCCAGAAGACCTGGAACGTGCCTTTCTAGCACACTTCATAATGTTTGCTATGCTGGATAGTGTGTGTGTGTGTGTGTGTGTGTGTGTGTGTGTGTGTGTGTGTAATATATCTTCTATATGCTTTTTATATCTTCTATGTCTATCTTTACAATACCATCTTCTATCTGCTTATTTTACTATATCTTCTATGTCTTTACTATAGCTTCTTCTCTCTGCTTACTATATTTTCTATCTGTAATATATTGGAATCCTTTCCAAAAAGAAAGGCTAGCAAGAGACTGACTAGGAAGTCAGTCACTGCAACAAGCCACAATACCTTTCACACGCTGTTGCTTCCAGACAGACAGCTCACAAAAGGGACAGAAAGGCTTCACGCAGAGCCTTTTATGCTCTTTTGTCATCCCTCCCCTAGAGCACCAACACTGAAAGGGACCTCAGGAACAGATCGCAGACACTGGCAGCTATAGATGTCACTGTCAGAGCAGTCCTTCCTCCACGTTCTTCCCCCTCCCTCTTCTGAGTTTCTGTTTGCCTGAAAGCCTACCTCCAAGACATTCCTAAACATCTAAAACATTTTGAATAGTTTCGTTTAATTTCAGAGCCTTCTGTTTCATTTCAGATTCAGTGTTTTAGGTGCTAAAACAGGGTGAAACACCTCCAAAATGAAATGACTGCCAATTTCTCACAGCCCTACTAATTAGCTGTGGAGAAAAGTGTCACCATCTACACATGAGATGGTATTAGGCTGCAGTAAACTAATTTACACTAACATAAGATTAGTACTTTCCCCAGCAGTACTAATCTTATGCTGGGATAATATACTGCAATAAAATGTACCTGTAGATTCTGACTTCAAGCATAAATTGCACCCAGTCATCCCAGTCAGTTGAGGGCCAGACTCCTGTCTGCCACCTAGCCACACAGCTTCACACTTTTAGCACCCTTGCGCCCCAGCCAGCCCCTCCACCACCCAATGCCAATGACTGAGGCTGACCCCACATGCCCCTTGCCAGCCTAGGTCTCCTCTGCCCCAGCTCAAATTGTTGCTGTCCTGGGGGCATGTATAGACACTGCACCTGGTAGTAGTTTACTCTGGCTCAAACTGGGTGCATCTATACAAGACATTTACTGAGAAGCTGCCTAATTAGCTCCATGGTAAAGTCTCTGCATCTACACATGTGGCCCTTTTAGGCTGCAGTAAACTAATAAACACCGCCATAGGCTATGACCTATAAATACAAGTACTATCCTGCAGCAGCATTATTTACTGCACAGCAACACACATGTACATGCTGACAGGGCTGCCTGGGGCATGGAGCTGCTGCTGGTTAGCCCTACAGTGAAGGATCTTCTTGCCCTGACCAGCCCCTCTGCAGCATGATGAGCCAGGTCAAAGCAGCCCCAGGCTGGCAGGCTGACCCCTGGCCCCTCTTCCAGCTAGAGCTCCCCCAAACTGGCTCAATGTGCTGCAGTCCCAGGTGCACATGTAAATGCAGCACCCATGAGCAATAAATCCTGGAGCAATATGTACCAGAGTTTATGGCTTCACATTGATTACATGTGTAGATGCAACCAGTAACCACATCTACACAAGACACTAACTGTGCAGTAGCCTAATAAGATTGTGCAGTAGCATGGCACAGCATAGACAGTATTAATATGCTACCACACAGTAGCATCACTAAAAAGGCATTTGCCAGTACTACTGCACAATAACTCTGGTTATTACATGTTTATTTACTACTTGATTATACAAGTACTAAATTAAATGTGCAGTAACCACTGCACATTAATGAATATGTAGATGCACTCAGTATCACTTAAAAACCCAAGTCCTAAAAGTTCTGGCAGGTGGCCAACCTGTCAAGAGGATCTTACTCAAAATCTGAGGCTGTTTTAAGAGGCATTGGATCCTCACAACATCTGCAGATGGGAACCACAACAAGGGATCCTGGAGGAACACCTCTTGAATCACTAACCCCTCTTTTATCCCCTTCCTCAGTAAAGGCTTACAAAATTACTTGATAGAAACTTCAACCAATATGGCAAAAGAAAAGATGCCCTTATGTCATCCTATTAATCAGGATGGAACCCGCTGATCTAACCCCTTTATCAAGAATAGATGTCCAAGGACTAACGATCTTTCAAGGAGTTTCTGTCACTGGGGACTTTTTTCCATTTTTTTTTCTTATACTGCTTCCCCTGTCCTAACTTATGCTAATTTAACAGTACTTAAGGCCTATTAGAACATCACATAAGTCTCTCCTAAACCCAGAAATCATTTGTTGACAAAAGGGCTTGACATTTAATGGTCCTGAACTGTAGGCTCAGACCTCATTTTTTTGTGAGTGACTTTGTTCTGGTGATATTTTTCATTTGCTTTTATCACTAGAGAAGATAGGACTGGAAATACTGTCCTTCCTCTCTCTCCAGTGAGACTTGATATTTCTTGTCCATATCTTACATAAGCTGGAGTGAAATCTGTCAGACCACTGGGGTATGACCCATTTGTTTATAGGCAAAGCCACTTTTCCCATTGGCAGTGAAGAACGTCTACTGGTTTGTGTGTTTGTTCCTCAACTTTCTCAAGACCAGAAGGGGGATCTAGAGAACACTTGCTATTCTTTTCAGATGATTGTGGAACCCTCAGAAATCATGCAATTCAAGGGATCCCCGGGGGAATCACTACTTCAGCTAGGGAGGAAAAGTGAACAGAGTAAGATCTCCTGTGTTTTTAAGTTGCATCATGATCTCAGGCATGTGCTCTTGCTGTGGTGATAGATCTTGCTGGTGCTGGTCAAAAAAGCCAGCAACCTAGAGATCATGAGTTGCATGTCCACCTTGCAGCAGAATGTGCATGTACCTTTCTCAAGGAAAACAAATGGGTATAAACTGGCTGTAAATGCATTTCAGCTAAAATAAGTAGAAGGCTTCTAGCTATCAGAAGAGTGAGGCTGGAACAGCTTTCTAATAGGAGTAATGTCAGCAAGAAAATGAATTGGTTTTAGAGTGCAGTCTGAGAAATGTGTGAACAGGATTATCTGATGAAAAAAATTGTGACTGACATGGAGAGAATGAAAAAAAATGTCACTGTTTAGGTTTATCACTGATTATGGCCAGATATTACAGGCAAGTGACATGTGCATTAAGTATCAACTCCCTGTCTGCCTCCTTACTTCTATACTCTGTTGCAGACAGCTGGACCAAAAGGACATACTATGACTAAGATGTGTTCCTTTCTCCTTGGACATATTCAAGGTTCAATTAATGGGAAAATTCCAACTGAGGAGAAAGTCACATTCTAGAAGGAGTTGATTCTTGATGTGCAATAACAGAAAGTATATCTATTGCACCATTTCTCAAGGTCCTAGTAATTCATTATAGACTTTCAGCCTCTGTCATATTCTGAAGATTGTGTGTTTTCTCCTTTCCTGTGAAAATATTAATGGAAAAAGTTTAAATTTTATGTTGATTCTTGAGGAGCACATAAAGATTCACTTGGTGAAAACAGATAACCTTTCATAGGCTGTTTCTTGACAATCTTCAGTGAATTAAGATTTATATACATTTTATTTTGCTGTGGTAAAATTCTCTCTGGTGTCAAGAGATATCATCAGGACCTTTATCCCTCCTGCACTGGATTCCCAAATAGATGCTAGTCCTCCTTATGCATCTCTGGAGTTTGTGACCAGTATTCCCAAGGGGAACAGAGACTCTTCTACTTGTACTCCTAAACATAAAAGACCTACTTTATTTATTTTTCTTTTGGAAGGAAAATGCTGCTGTATATTCAGATCCTCAAGCAAAGTACCAGATTTTCAACACCCTGCCAAAAAGAAAATTGGTTTCCTTCACCTGAAGCTAGGAAATCTGCTTATATTTCTTTCACAGAAATAAGGACATGAGATGGTACAAAGCATGCATAAAAAACCCTCGCACATCCCAACAAGAAACCACTTGTGAAAGAGGGAAAATCTAAGGATCTTTTACCATTCTCTCTTGCTGCATTTAATTTTTGGAAGATTTGGATTTAGTATTATGGCTGATGGGTGCCAGATGAAAAAGCATATGATAAAGAGGCAGAAATGGAGGTAAATTACTAGAAAAACCCTTTTAACTCTTATAATTGCATCATGTCCAATTAAGGCAGAATGGCAGCCAAACTTCTAATAACCCACACATGATATATAAGGGCCTTGTTACATGGTAACTTTAAGCAGCTTCCAGAGCTCTTAAACACTAGCCTGGCTGCATGTTAACACCTTTTAAGTGGCTTAAAGCATTCAATATTCACCTTAATGTTACACCACTCCAGGGCAAGATTATTGCTAATCTGTCTAATTTTGCTCCTGTTCCATTAATTTGTGGCCACTCTCTATAGCTTTTCCACCTAAACTAAAGTCCTACAGCATACCAAGAAGCTGCAGTGTCTTCTATTGCTACTCAGACTGGCTTTGCTCCTGGTGCCACCTCCCAGCACCATTTGCTGTGCTCTGCTCCCAGAGCAAAGCCAGTCCAAACAGTGGCTGGGAGGCAGTGCCCAACATCACCGCTTCCACAGGCTTGCTCTGCTCCTGCAAGGAGCAAAGGTGGCTTCCTTGCTGCCACAAGGAAGACACCAGAAAAACCATATAGATGCACCCACACTTTCTGCCACAGCCTCCCAGGTGCACTTTGTACTCTGCCTTCTCCCCTGGGAGTCGAAGGGTAGACCATGGTCTCCCTCCAGGACAAGGGAGGACTTGGGGACCTCTCCTTCTGTCCAGTCAAGGGGATGGACCAAGGTGGTTAAGGGCCCCAAGGCCCACCACACCAAGGCCCCTGCCCCACCAGCTTAGCAATAGGTACTCCAGAAGAGCCTGCTGAGTTGCCAGCTACTGCAGGCAACACAGGCGCTACTGTAGCTACCGCCCCCGCTCTCCCCAAGATAAAATGTCAAGTATTTGTTGTGGGAGACTCCATCCTGAGGGAGACTGATGAGGTAATCTGCTGCTCCAACCCCTTAGCCTGGGAAGTCTGCTGCTTCCCAGGGGCCTGCATCCAAGATGTTGCGGAGAGGATCCCTAAGCTTCTCCAGCCCACAGCCCACTATCCCATGCTCCTTATTCATGTGAGTGCCAATGACACAGCTCGAAGCGCTCCCAGCCGGGTCATGAGACGCTACAGGGATTTGGGAGTGGGGCTAAAGGGTCTGGGGGCACAGGTGGTGTTCTCTTCAATCCTCCCAGTCTTGGGGCATGGGCTGAGAAGGGAAAGGAGGATCCAGGTAGTTAACCAAAGACTGTGGCACTGGTGTCATCAGGAAGGCTTTGGCTTTCATGACCACAGCCCACTTTTTGGTAAGAGAGGCAGTGAGCTGCTGGGAAGGGACGGCCTCCATCTCTCTCTGCTGGGGAGGAGGCTCTTCTCAGCCAGACTGGCTGACCTGCTCCATCCTGCATTAAACTAAGCCCGCTGGGGGACGAGGGGACTATTGCCACTGCTGGCCCGCTGAGCAATCCTTACAAAGCCAGCAGTTCAAGGCAATTAAGGGAGCCTACCCCTACCCTAGCCCTGGTAAAATCTGTGGGCAAGGAAGGAGCCCCCCAGGGGGCACTTTCCTGGCTGTACACAAATGCCAGGAGCTTGGAGAATAAGCAGGAGGAACTCGTCCTCCTGTTCAATGCAAATAATTATGACATCATAGGGATAACAGAGACCTGGTGGGACTCCACCCATGACTGGACCACGGGTATAGATGGCTATACCGTGTACAGGAGGGATCATGTAGATAAAAGGGGCAGGGATGTAGCTCTCTATGTTAAGGAAAGATACACCTCCCTGCAAGCTCAAATTGGTGACCAGGGTGGACAACTGGAGACCCTCTGGGCTAAAATTCATGGGGAACATGACACAGGGGATACAATGGTGGGAGTCTACTGCACACCTCCCACCCAAAGTCAAAAGCTTGACCAGGAGTTTTCCCAGGAACTGGCTGAGGTCGCATGCTCCAGAACCATGGTTGTCATGGGTGACTTCAACTACCCAGACATCTTGTGGGAGGATCGCTCAGCTAAATCTGAGCAGTCACAAAGCTTCCTATCATGTGTGGATGACCTCTACCTGACTCAAGAAATCTACAGGCCAGTGAGAGGTAAGGCACTGCTCGACCTGGTACTGGCTACTGGGGATGACCTAATCAGCAACCTAGTGATTGATGGGAAGCTGGGTGACAGCGACCATGAGCTGATCACCTTCACCATCTGCCATAAAGCAAGTCAGTCAGCAACACTGAAGTCCTTGACCTCAGGAAAGCTGACTTTGACAAGCTCAGGGGGCTTGTCAGTGGGGCCCTAAGGGACCACGACCCCAGGGGGAGGGGAATTCAGGAAGAGTGGTTGTTCCTCAAGGGAGCAATCCTCAATGCACAAGCTAATTCTATTCCATCTTGGAGGAAAGGCAGCAAGAGGGCACAGCAGCCTCCATGGCTCTCCAGGGATCTACCAAACCTCCTGAGGCTAAAAAGAAAGGCCTACAAAGGATGGAGGGTGGGATTCACCTCCAAGGAGGAATATTCTGCACTGGTCCAGCCCTGCAGGGAGCAAACCAGGAAAGCCAAGGCTGCAACTGAACTCCAACTAGCTTCAAGTATCAAGGACAATAAAAAGTCCTTTTTTAGATATGTGGGGAGCCGGAGGAAAAACAGGGCAACATTGGACCCCTGCTGAACCAGATGGGACAACTGACACCCAGGAAAAAGCCAACCTATTAAATGGGTGCTTTGCATTGGTCTTTCATCAGTCCCATGGGATGCCCACACCCACTACAGGACAGAGAGGTCTGGGTGAGGGAGATCCCCTGCCCTCCACCAATGCTGACTTCATGAAAGAACACCTTGAGAGGCTAGATACCTTCAAGTCAGCCAGCCCTGACAATCTACACCCCAGGGTACTCAAGGAGCTGGCGAGCATCATAGCCCAGCTCCTGGCATAGATCTTTGAGAGCTTTTGGTGCTCTGGTGAAGTGCCTGAAGACTGGCCAATGTGGTGCCTATCTTCAAGAAAGGGAGGAAACTGGATCCGGCAAACTACAGGCCCATCAGCCTGACGTCTATCCTGGGGAAGGTCTTAGAAAACTTTATTAAAGAGGCTATCCTTAATGGACTGGCCGATACCAACATCCTGAGGGATAACCAGCATGAGTTTGTTGTTGGTAGGTCTTGCTTGACCAATCTCATTTCCTTTTACAACCAGGTGACCTATCACCTGGATGAGGGAGAAGAGATTGATGTCATATATCTTGACTTCAAAAAAGCCTTTGATCTGGTATCCTATGATCACCTCTTGGAAAAAATGACCAATGGTGGCCTTGGGTCCACCACAATCTGCTGGCTGGAAAATTGGCTCCGTGGTCAGACCCAGAGGGTGGTAATTGATGGAAGTCAATCATCATGGAGCCCTGTGACCAGTGGGGTTCCCCAAGGCTCTGTCCTTGGACCCATATTGTTCAACATCTTCGTTAATAATGTGGACACTGGAGTCAGAAGCGGGCTGGCCAAGATCACCGATGACACCAAACTTTGGGGCAAAGCATCCACACCTGAAGACAGAAGGGTGATCCAGGCTGACTTGGACAGGCTCAGCCAATGGGTAGACAAGAACCTGTTGGTGTTCAACACTGAAAAATGCAAGGTTCTCCACCTTGGGAGAAAAAATCTGCAGCATGCTTATAGGCTCTGCAGTGCTACGCTGGCTACCACAATGGAAGACAGAGACTTGGGGGTCATGACTGACCACAAGATGGACATGAGCCTTCAATGCAATGCTGTGACTAATAAAGTGAGAAAAACACTGGTTTGCATCCATGGATGGTTCTCAAGCAAATCCCAGGACGTCATTCTCCCCTTGTACTCAGCCTTGGTAAGGCTGCAGCTGGAGTACTGTGTCCAGTTTTGGGCCCCACAATTCAAAAAGAATGTGGAGAAGCTTGGGAGAGTCTGGAGAAGAGTCACGTGCATGATCAGAGGTCCAGAAAAACATACCTTATGACAACAGGCTGAGTGATATGGGGCTCTTTAGCCTGGAAAAGTGCAGGCTCAGGGGTGATCTGATGGCCACCTATAAGTTTATCGGTGTGGCCACCAGTATCTGCGGGAACATTTGTTCACCAGAGTGCCCCAAGGAATGATGAGGTTGAATGGTTATAAACTTCTGCAAGACTGTTTCAGGCTGGACATAAGGAAACATTTCTTTACTGTCCAAGCCCCCAAGGTCTGGAATAGCCTTCCATCAGAGGTGGTTCAAGCACCTACATTGAACACCTTCAAGAGAAAATTGGATGCTTATCTTGCTGGGATCCTATGACCCCAGCTGACTTCCTGCCATTTGGGCAGGGGGTTGAACTTAATTTTCCGAGGTCCCTTCCAGCCCTAATGCCTATGAAATCCACAAATGCTGTAGTGGGGCTGCCAGAAGTCACTCAGCTGGGGGACATGCTCTGTGGATCTATGTAGGCAGAACTGTTTCAAACAGTCCCATCAATAGCTGCCTTGCCCGGTCCCAGCATCCTAGCACTTTACAGGGTTTTGTTTTTGTTTTTTTATTCATCGGCTCCTGCCAAGTAGGAGGGTAATCCCTGCTGCCCCCCACTGCCCCATGCTGCACAAAGGTGCTCTGCCATGAGCCCCCAAGGCCCTGACAGCTGCTGCAGCAGCTGGTGAGTATGAGGCTTTTTTTTTTTTAAGTGCCAGGATTTTAGGGCCAGGCAGGGCAGCCACTGACTGGGCTGGGAGAGCAAGCCAGGTATGGAGGCTCATGGCAGAGGCCTCCCACACAGTGAAGGGCAGTGGGAGGCAGCGGGGATTGTCCCTGTGCCTGGCAGAAGCCAGTGAGTTCAGGGCTTCTTTTTTTGTTGTTGTTAAAGCACTGGGATGCTGGGGCCGGGTGAGACAGCCATTGACAGGGCTAGGAGAGTGGGCAGGGGATGGGGCCTGGTGGAGGTCCCCCCCATGGTCCCCTCTCCCCTCCTCCAGCCCTTCCTCCTCTGCTTACCGACACAGAGTCTGAGTGCAGCTTCCTGTGGTGGTGGACAGGGACTGCCCAAATTGCTAAATCTCTGAATTAATTCAGAGACTTCGAAACAAGTCGGTCCTTTTTATTGGTCTCCAGATTCGATTTGGATTTGGGGATTCAGCCACTGGATTGGACTGAATCTCCTCTGAATTGAATCAGCACAAGGCAGGAAGTTTCATGCAGCCCTACTCTGCAACCCTGTAGTTGCACCCTCTCTGGCGCTGGGGCTCTACACACTAGTGTGCCCCAATAAGGCCTTCTCCTCCCCATAAATACTCATCCCACTCCACCTGTACAAATGACAACAGGAACACAAGCCACTGGGCTGCAACACAACAATAACAATGGAAGCAACACTCTGCCCCTTTAAGGAGGCCAACTTCTCCCTTAATATTGTGTGCCTCTCCTAGCCCCAGGTACCTTATGAGCTCTGGGAGCCCTATTAATCTTGCAGGAAGAAAATCAAACTACTAAATGTCCCCCAGGTAGCTCTCTCATACAGGAACTTCTTCCCCTGGCTTGGGCCTGCCAGCCTTAGCCTTGAGGTTTATATGTGCCCAGGGCCCTGTCAGTTGATCATATGCAGGTGCCAGCTAATTTCCTCATTAGCCTGCTGCCCAGGCAACCTGCAGCTGTGGAGCTCTGCCTCACTCACAAGGCTCTCTAGCTAAGCTGCTTTTGCACTTAAAGGAGCAGGCTCACCTTAACGCCTTGTGACACCTGGCTTCACACAAGAGCAGCAGGAGCAGTGAGCCTGTTCTTCCCCTAGCTCCTAGTCCCACCCCTGCTCACAAAGCCTTGAGTGGCAAGTCACAGCTGTACAAGTGAGGGACAGTCACAGGGACAGTCAGAGGTTTTTTTTTAGCCTTACAGGTGGCTGCTTCACTAAACTGACCAACATTAAGCCAATTCACATTTGTTTGACTTACAGAATAAGGTCTGACACTGCCCTAAGTATTGCTCGGCATGTCTACAAGACATTTACTGTGGAGCTGCCTAATTAGGTCTGCAGTAAGTAAATACAGGTACTATCCGATGGTGGCATTATTTACTGTGCAGCAACACATGTGTAGATACTGACGGGAATGGTTGGGGTATGAGAATGCTTCGTTGTGAGGGCTGCCTTCCAACTAACCCTCCTCTGAAGCACCCTTGTGCCCCAGCCAGCCCCTCTGCAGCATGTTCAGCCGGGTCGGAGTAGCCCTAGGCTGGTAGGCTGACCTCCACCCCCAGGCCTTCTGCCAACTAGGACTCCTTTGACCCGGATCAACATGTTGCTGTCCCAAGTGCACATGTAAACATGGTGCCTGGGAGCAACAAATTCTGCTGCAATATGTGCCAGAGTTTATTGCTTCACATTAAATTCATGTGTAGATGCACCTGCTGAGTCAGATATGCCCATTAGAAGATAAGGTCAGAGCCTTGAATTCCTATGAAAGGCCTCAAACAAAGAGGCAAGTCTGAGCTTTTTGGGGACTTGCCAACTACTACCTCAAGTTCATCCTGTGGTTTACAGAAATGGCAGCACTCCTCATGGATTTGACACAAAGCCGGCAACCAAACCAGGTCCAACAGACTGCAGTGGCCCAAGAGCCATTCAAACAGGTCAAACAGATGTTATATCAGGACCCATTGCTATATACCTCAGACATTAATAAACCATTTGTTTTGCAGAATCGCCATAAGGGCTAGGGCTGTGGAAAACAGCACTGTTTGACTTCAACTTCTTCTTCAATGTTTCAACAGTACAGTGTTTTGTTTTGAGTTTTTAGTTTTGAAAGCACTGCTCCATTTTGTTTTGTTGAAACTGTTTTGCTGTTTCAACATTTTGCCCCTAGGCTATTCTGCAGCCAGCGCTGGGAAGATCAGTGCTCCTGTTGGCCCCAGCTGGCATCACCAGCCTCCTGTGATCTGGTAGGCAGATTGGGGGTTCACACCCCGCAGGAGCAGTCTGGTACAGCCAGAACATTTTGAGTACCCTTGTTTTGTTTTGAAGCTGTTTCAAAGGCTTTTGTTTCATTTTGATTCTCTGTTTTGAGCTCAAAACACATAGAATCAGCTTTGAAATAAAACAGTGAGCAAAATTTCACACAGCCCTAATAGGGGCTATCCTAATGCAATGGTAAGAACCTTGGGAATGACACATAACTTATGCAAGCCCTAAGTTGCTTCTCCAGTACTCAATTTGCCGGTACTCGACTCTCCAGTACATGATGATTGAGCTAGAATGTCTGGCCATCCAGTGGCTGGTGGAATTTCTCCACTATTAGTTACTAAGATGAACTTTCACCCTCATGACTGATCATGCCCCCCTTAGGTAACTACAGTCTTCCAAGATGGATAACTCCGAAATCATGCAGCGGTTGTTAGCACTGCAGCTGTTTTATTTTCCAGTCCAGCACTGGCTGGGCAAGCAGAATGTGGTGATGGACTTTATCTCTTCCCAATATGAGATCAAAGCAATGCCTGGTGGACTGGAATCTCAGGCACCTCCAACACACGGCCTGGAAGTAAGCACCAACTCCACACCAATGCGTTACCCAACCACCAAGCAGAGGGAGGGGGTATGTGGTAGACCCCTACCTGTCTTACCTCTGTGGCATAACCTAGGTGACCTGGCTGTGACTGGCACAGCTGCTGCTCTGCAACCAGAGAAGCAGGGCCCTGACTGGAGCATAGCCCTATGGCCACATGCTGAAAAGTGTCCCAGAGGCCAGGAACATGGTGGGACGTGCTGGGCACTGGAAACAGAACCAGATGCACTCCCCACTGCCGGGAACACACCACTGGTGCTGTCATCATTGCCATACAGCATGCCAGTGGGGACTGGGTCAGGGTGCCTGCAATTAGAGGGGTCTGAACCAGAGAGGCATCCAGGCCGCAGACGTGAGACGTGAGACTGCACATCAGGTGAAGCTCTGGCTGCCAGCCCAAGGCCAGACCCACTTGCTGGGACCAGGCAACTCACACTGGAGCCAGAGAGCCAAGCAGCCTATGCTGGACCAAAGCCAGTATCATCACAGGTTAGATGGGATGGGAGAGCGCAGACCAGTGGACCCAGAGGGCACCTGACAGGGAAGAACCCTGGAGGGACAGACTGCAATGCTGGAGCCTCCTGGCAGCCCAATCACGTGCCCAAAGGGCACTGTTGGGGGAGCCCACTGCATCTGGCTACAAATGGGCTCATGGAGCCATGGGGACACCAGGCCATGGGGCAGTAGGGAAAAGCCCTGAGGCAAAAAGATGTCTGATAGAAAAAGGGGAATGAGGGATTGAGGAAGCAGACCCCTAAGCTCCAAAACTTGAGAGCAAGCAGCTCAGAGCAGGGGCAATGGTGCCCTGCCCACCACTCAGCCTGAGCCACATTGAGTTATATTATTTTCTGTTTTGTGTTAGCATCCCTTTTCCAAGTCCCACATATCACAGCAAGCAACTGCGACCCTGAAATGTCATCCTTTCTGTGCATCGCAGCACCTAGAATGTCAATAAGGCACAGTGCGTGATCTATAAGAACACGCGAGTAGAAAGGAGTGGGGTATAGGGGAGGAGGAGACCAACAGAAGGTGCACCAAGGCAAAGTCCCTCAGCTGGTAAGAACCACTGAGCAACATCACAGAGGTACTGACAATACTCAAACTTGGCGGGTGAGTAGGCTCGGGGTGTTCTGCCCCGCAACAGGCAGCAAAGTGAGGGCCTGCAACATGCAGAAAATGGGTTATTGTTAAACTGCACTGTCAAAGTGTAAGCAAAAGTTTAAAACCTATATTACTAGGCTCTCTACCCCTTTAGTATGTTGTGATAATTTCAGAAAATATATAATATTGCAATACACCAGCACTGTTTGAAGGATTGTACGTGAGCTACCATTGGCCTGGGGTGGCTTTCCCCCCTCTTCCCAAAACAGATGTGGTTGTGCTGTGTTCATCCACACTGGCCAGTAGGGCTGTGCAAAGCTTTGGATCATGATTTGGATTTGGAGATGATTTGGGCAATTCAGAGGCTGAATTTATTAATCTGAATTGAACTGCTAGAAGCTTTAGGCTTTCTGAATCTATTCAGAGCTTCCGAATTGATTTGGAAAAGATTCAGAGATTCGACCATAAGGTATAATGGGGAATCAGTGAAATATCTATAACTTCATTGTTTTTTGGCTGATTTGGATTAAACTTGTAGGGCTGGTAGCCTCTGCTAAGGCTACAAAGCCTGCCAAGTTTCAAGGAGATAGGTACAGGGCTTTTTGGGAAACTGCACCTCAAGCTGCTGACAAGCAAAACTCATGACCTAGGTGACACTGTGTGTGTGTTAAGGCACGGTGCGGGGGGTAAAAACTGCAGGAATGGTAGCCCCTGCAGATATAGTTATCTGCTTTCACCCTTTTGCGGAAGCCTCACCTATGCCCAGACAGTCTAGGACTTGAAGCTCATCCAAAAGGCAGTTCCAGGGTCTTACACCCTTATATCTACCCTTCAGCAATGGGCTGAAGAGGCGTCTTCACTGGAGAATCCTTTGAGCTGCTCCTTGGGTTTGCATGGCTGTAGGGAGCTAATAGAGAGCCTGGGTCTTCTGTGTTGCAAGGGGCCCCTTGTTGCTCCCTGTGACACTGTAGAGTGATTCCCACTTCCATATGTTAGCCTTGAGAAGTTAACTATAGCCCCAGACACCATGTTGCACCCCTAAATTCCTAGTCCCAATTCCAGCTCTGCTGGGCAGAAACTGCAAAAAGAAAACTTCAAAGGAGAGGTCAGGCCTACCTCACTGGGCCTGAACTGGGCAGCAAAAGCTGGCCAGGCCTATACTGCACTGAGGCCTGAACATATAGCTGGGGTTCAGCTGCGCAGCTAAGCTGAAACAACATAGCTGTAGAAACAGCAGAAAAAAAAGGCCTAGGCCCACAGGCAACCCATAGGCAGTGCACATGGGTGCATGTGCACCCCCTGAGCATAGTGATACATCCCCTACAAAAAGGTGCACTGACAGTGTTGCTGCTCGCCACCCCACCGCCGACACTGCTGGCAGTGTTTGCTGACAATCAGTGATCTCTGCTGGCCACTGCCACCAGTGGCGTCTGCAGGTGGTCACCAACCCCTCGTCAGCACTCACCCCTTCCCCACCCCTCCCCTGCTGCCAACAGCGCTAGTGGTATCTGCAGGAACTTCCCCATTTACCACTGCCGCCATACCCCCGTCACATTTTTTGAATGATTAAAATAAAACACCACTATATATACATCTATATCTAAGTAGAGTATAATTTTAATAATGGAAAAAAGTGGATTTTGGGTTACTTTTTTAAACCAAAAAATGGAGACTTTTTTTTAATCACAGAAAACCAGGATCCCTGCTCATCAGGCAGATGAATAAAAGCATTGGTGAGGCATAGGGGGTGCACACAGGTACACATGCATGCCCTGAGATTGGTGGTACACCTCCTGAAAGAAGCACTGCCGACAGTGCCTGTGGGCAGTCACTGCTCACTACCTCCTCCCCGCCCCGTGCTGCTGACACCACTAGCGACGTCTGTGGGCAGTCGCCGATCACCACTGACCACCACCAACACTGCCGGCAGTGTCTGCAGGTGATCACCATTCACTGTCCCCCTTTCACTGCGAACACCACTGGCAGAGTCTGCGGGTGGTCACTGATCACCACTGGCTGCCACCGATGCTGCCCGTGGCATCTGTGGGTGGTTGCTGATTGCCACTGGCTGCTGCCACCACCACCGGTGGTGTCTATAGGTGACACCGCTCACCACCTTAATTGCTGCCAACACCACTGGCAACATCTGTGGGCAGTCTATAATCACTGCTGGCTGCCACCAACACTGCCAGTGGCATCTGTGGGTGGTCACCACTTGCCACCACCTCCCTCACCGCTGACACTGCTGGCAGTGTCTGTGGGTGGTTGCTGACTGCTGCTGCCAATGCTGCTGGTGGCTTCTGCGGGTGGTCGCCAACTGCTGGTCGGTGCTCAGCACCCCCCGCACACACTCCTTGCTCACTGCCGCCATGTCCCTCCTGCCTGTGAGTGGTTGTTGTGCCCCTGCAGCCTCTGGGAGCACATGCCATTTATGAATAAGAGCCCCACGAGAAAGAGAGGAAGACTTATTAAGCTGTTCTTATATACCTGCTGTGGCATCACCCAAGCTTTGTCAAGTCTGGGAGGGCCATATTTCAGTCTTTCTCCCAACCAATCCGCCCAGAAAATCCTCTGGTACCTCTGGCCAATGAGGTCAGAGGGTTTTACATATTTTCCCCAGATACAGGCCCAGACTGCAGAGGCCATCTGGCCCATATCAGATCACATACACCATCTATCTAGAACTGCCTAAGCTGAAAGTTTATGGCCTTAGTGCCAAATGGAGAACAATTACTCTCCCAAGCTGGAAAAATGTCAGCACATTTCAACCTGACAGATGCTAAAGCTGTTATTGAGACAAACTGAATGGAGGGGATTGTGAGTCCTTGAAACAAACAGACCGACAGAAAAAAAAAAAGCAGTAGCAGAAAAAAACTATGGGCATAACCAAACAGACTGGAGAGCCCACAGACTGAGATCCTTGCCACATTGTTTGTAGCATTCTTTAATAAGTTGTATATTCTAAATTTTCTCCTGGAATTCAAATACCAATGTTTTTATCCCCTGAATTTCAAATGTATGTAACCTCTTAAATTGATGTCTTTTTAATACAGCCTTGAGAAAATGGTCCCCAGCCAAACAGGAAGCAGTAAGCTCCACTTCACAACAGTGAAATCATGATGCGTTTACTACTAGGGGTGCACCGACAAAGATATTTTTGGCTGATACCAGTGGCCAGTTATTAACCAGCCCTATTGGCTGATACCAATCTAATAGTCAATATGCAGCCTGGCAACCTGGAGTGCAGTTTCTGGCTGGTAAGTCTGTGGGGTGGAAGGGGCAGGGGAAGAGAAGGGGTGTGGGGGGGCTTCAGATTGAGGCCCCTATGGTGAAGGAGGGGGTGGGGCTGGGCCTGGGAAAGGCACTGCCCAGCAAGGGGCTCATATAGGGAATGCAAGGGGAGAGGGAGGGGCAGCTCCCACTCCTGCATGCACTCCCAGGGGAGGCATGTGGGGGGGCGTGTTCATCCCAGAATTGTGCATGGGACAAGGGCAGGCTGCCCACTGTGGGCTCAGGGCCAGGGGCTGCACCAGCCTCTTCCCAGTGGGGGAGCTGGGCCAAGGATGTGCTCAGGCTGAGCGGGTGTGGGACAAGCAATGGCTGCGCTGGGAGGGTGGGTTATGGGCTGGGCTAGTTGCCCTAAAATTTGCCATAGCCACCCTGTAGCCCCCATCCCAGTGCCACTGCCACCCATCCTGCCTGCCCTGAGCTCAGCCTGAGCCCAGCCCCTGGCCCTGAGTCCATAATGTGCAGCCTGCCCTCGTCCTGCACACAAATCCAGGAAACACATGCCCCCCGTGCCTTCCCTAGGGGTGTGCACAGTGTCAGAAACTACCCCTATCCCTACCCTAGCTGAGCCACTCATAGCTCTATCCTGCACCCTGCCCCACCCTGGCAGGGCAGTGCCATTATCAGCCACATCAGCCAAAAAAAGCCGATTGCCAATAATGTCAATTTTCTTTTTATTGGTGCTGATACGATATGGACTGAAATATCAGTGTACCACTATTTACCACATTTATTTAAATACAAGATGAGATCTTTTTTAAATCTTACATTCATATACAAGGAAACAACACCGAGTATGTTGTCTGTCATTAGACAGCTACCAAAAGCAGCATGTGCTCAGTAATGGAAACCAATTATGAAGTTGATTAAATGCAGCCAATACTGAGCATGACTATAAAACACATGGCCCATACTGGGCAAACATGCTTCACTAACCCATTTTTTTTAAATTAAAATATATTTCTATATAGAGAGAGTTATATATATACACATCCTTTATCATAAACTTTCCATAACACATCTTAAAACTGCATTAAGAAACCTGTGATTCCTGTTACAATAAATGCAACCACTCCCCTGAGGCCCCACCCTCCACCCTCAACTACCCCAATTGCAGTCTTTTAGTCCAAGCCCTGATTTGGAGTTTACATTCTCAGTTCGCTCACTGTCCTTGTCGATGTCGCTGTCACTTTCACTGCTGCTGATCCTGCTGTAGTCCTTCTTGCTGTCTCCAGGTCCAGTTGCATGTCTGTTTTCTTCATTCCCCCTGTCCACTTCCTCTCCCAGGGGGTTTTTGAACACTCTGTGCCATGTATCACTTTTCCAGATGAAGTTGGCTGCATCTTCTCTGTCCTCATTCACTGATTTCCAGTGGTAGAACTAAAGTTTGTTCAGAAGTATTTTAACAGTCTGTTTTCTTGAGCTCAGCATGCCTGTATAACTGGAGGTTCCTGCATTGCCACAGGGCACTCCAGACACAAGACATAAACTGGTCAAAATGTGTCGTCTGGAACCCCTGCGGCTCAGTCAGGTCTCCATACACCGCTATCTTACTTGTGATCAACCTGACTTCTATCACTTTCAAGGAGCCAGCTTACCTTTTTCCACACATCCTTGGCATACAGGCAGTGCCATAGGAAGTTGTCAATGGTCTCTGCTTCTTTTTGGCAGGTTTCATGGAGCAATTGGAGCAAATCCCTCATCCCCCTCTGTACCTCCACGCCCTCACTGGCAGTATTGGGTGTGCTATTAACCAGCTCATGGTCCCTGTGGTCCTTATAGAGGTCCTTGTGGAAGATCCGGTTCCAGATGGCTTGACAGTCCTCATCAGGGAGCATCTCCATGGTTGATAGCCTGTCTCTGTCTCTTACTGCCTTCTGTATCTTTTTGTGGTTGAACATAGTCACCAGGCTTTCCTTCTGTGACCCATACTTGCTCCAAAACTCGATCAGGAACTCATAAAACCAGGGCTGCTCCATGGTCCATGGTCTTTCACTGGTTGGTTTGTACACCCCGCACTGTCTCAGAAGGTGACCTGAAAAAACTTTACTAGACAGGCTGTTTTTCTCTCTGAACCAGTTGCCAGCTTGCAAGTTTGGCTCATGTACCATGCCCACAGGAACAGGTGGATGTCTGGCATCCCTCTGCCCCCAGCCCATTTCTTTTTGTATAGGATCTTCCTTGCCAACTTCTCCATTTGGGATCCCCAGAAGAAGATACTCATGGCTCTCTGGATTCTGTGGATGATAGACTTTGTAGGAAGGAAGACCAGTGCAGTGTACAGAAACACTGGTAGCAATACCCACCCATGGAGAGGTGATGCCTGTGCCACATACTCAACCTCTGCTTCACCTTGGCCTCCTTCTCCCAGGCCCTCCTTCCATTCAGCTTCAGGTCAAATTTCACCCCAAGGATCTTGACCCCCGTCACAGGTGACTGAGGCCCCCAGAAACTCCAGGTCCCAGCACTCACCTGTGGCCAGGCAGGTGCTTTTGCTTACATTGAGTTTGGCCCCCACTGTCACTTTCTAAATCTGTGTGTGCCACAGGACTCCACAAGGATAGGTTAGTGTAGTCAATCTGAATAATGTACATGGTAGTGCCCCTTGAGTGCAATTCCCCTCAGTGCCAACTCTTTTTAAAGTCATGGTGGACCACTACATTTCATGTATTTCAACTTTGTCTTAGCTCCCACAGTTGAGCTCCATCCTTCTTTTTGAGCCCCAATTATTCCTTCCATCACCAGTCTTCAATGTCTGGCAAACTTAATGAAATGGGTCTCTAAATAATTAATCCAGAATTCCTCTGTTGCTGCCTCTCTCATATAATTATTATGGCCCTGCCCTCCATGAGGTAGAAACAGACTAGGTTATCCTGTGCATTGTTTTCATGGAAATTTTTGGAGAATCCCAGGATTCACGACAGGAATATTTGGTTCCAATCATGTGTAGGGGGCTAATTAGTATACATCCTTTGTGGTGGGTATCTGGAATACACGCACATAGCGAGCAATGCTGAGCTGTGAGGTCACCATGGCTCTGAATGCTATTGTAGTATCATAGTATCTAGGGTCAGAAGGGGCCTAGAGCAGGCCATCTAGTCTGACCCCCTGCCAATGGCAGGAACGAGTGCCGGGGTCACAGGACCCCA
>JAGPOW010003316.1:91833829-91861152 GCA_030014935.1 Caiman crocodilus
GCCAGTATGTGTGCTGGGGGTTGCCTCTCCCCAGATGCATCACCCTGCACTTGTCCACGTTAAATCCCATCCTGTTTCTGTCCGCCCACTCTTGCAGTCGGCCCAGATCCCGCTGCAGCTTCTCCCTCTCCTCTGGTGTCCCCACCTCAGCCCACAATTTGGTGTCATCAGCAAACTTGGACAGCTTGCTTTCCACCTCCTCGTCCAAGTCAGCGATGAAGATGTTGAACAGCGCAGGCCCAAGGACCGAGCCCTGGGGAGCCCCGCTACTAACATCTCTCCAGGTCGAGTACGACCTGTCTACCACCACTCTCTGGGAGCGCCCCGTCAGCCAGTTTCTGACCCACTCAACTGTGTAGGGGTCAATGCCACAGCTACATGATACACAGCTATCTGCTGGGACCCAGCCAAGTGAACTATATGGTAAATTATGAACCTTTTGGCTTTCGACTAATATCAAGCATAGATTGTACTTTATATTTCTCAGCATCTTGTGAGCTAAGATCATGGGTAGTCGCTGCACTGGTCTGATACCCGAGCCAAAATGGATTTAAAATGGCACTATGTAGTAAAGGCTGCACCCCAGTCCAATGTGGGCAGGACTCCCTATGATATCCTCATAGTTAGCTTTCCACTGGCCAGCTTCCAGTAAGAGAATCTCAGCTACATGCCAACTTTATGGAAATGGGGACTTCTCCCTAGCTTGCTCCTGTGGCTGCTGGCTGAGGATAAGCAAAACTTGGGGGCATCCAAACCCTGAGTCTCCAGGCTTGGGCCTGCATACAGGATGCCTGCCAATGGATTTGGAAGCATCTGAAACCACAAGCTGAAAAGTCCAGGGTGGAGGATATTTGCCAGCAGCAGGGCCACACATGGTTTTTTGAATGAGTCCAAGGATTCAGAACCAATCTGGCTAATCTGACCTGGAACAAAAACATTTCCAAAAAAAAAAAAAATCTTAAAATAAGTTTGTACTTAATGTAAGTAGGCACAAAAGTGCTGTTTAAAATTGTGTTTATAGAGAACCTGTGCTAAAACTGGCAGTAGCTTCAAAAAAGGTAACATGCATCATTTCTGCATTTAGTAAGTCTGCAGGCACTATGCAAATTACTTCAGGTCTATTTTAAGGTTATGTTTTCAAATTTGTTCTTTACTTTCATGTACTCAGGAAGAGTTGGAGCTGACAGTAAGGATGAGAGGAAGGGACTGTGGAGGGGTGGGGGGTCAGGTGCTACCTGACCCCACCACCAGCTTTACTTTCCTTGCTGTATCAGTAGGGAGGAGAAAAATTCAAGGTAAACCACCAATAATTAGATTCTATATCTGGAAAATTATAAGAAATGTATACATTTTCCATATATAGTGTCTAATTATTAGTGGGGTCACTTTATATTCAAGTAAACATGGTATGTGCATTAGTCATGGTTTCTTTAATGTGGTTATGCTGTGTTCCTCCTCAGGCACCATGTTTTATTTTCAGTTTTGGTTCCTGTTCAGAACAATAAAGTCACCAGCCATGTGAGCTGTGTGATGCTCTCTCTGCTAGTCTAATCTCCCCACCACTGTGGAACCACAAGACATAACAGAATGGTAAACTCCAGAGCTTACCTGGAAGTCCCAGTAGTACATTTGCAATGCATGGAAGAGAGGCTGCACTGGGACAGATATTTCAAGGACGGTGGCACTGCACAGTACTGGTGTCATGCTTCTGAGAAGTTTGGTCAGATCACATAAGGCCAAAGCTCTGGAGAATACAGGGAGCCATCTATGAGAGATTCTAACCTTGTAGGCATTCTTTGTGGTCTGTGTATCCACAGGCTCTGTAGGAGCTGACAACCAGCACTGCTGCTGCTGCTTTGAGGTAGGAGGAAACCTCCCAACAGAAGAATTCTTCCTTGCTGAAGCTGCACCCCCTTCCCCTAGCCCTCTCTCATGGGAAGGGTCAGTCATGTCCATTACCATTAATGAGCAACTGTAATAATTAGCAATGCAGTCATACAGAATACTTGGCACTCACACAGCATTATGGAACTACAAAACAACATTGGCAAGTAAAACACAGCTAGCACTTTACAATGAATAGTATATAAAGTATATTTAACAAATCTAAAAATATCGAGTGATGTAGTGCATGAAAAAACACATCCTCATTGATTTATAGTATCTTTTATTTATTTTTCATTCTAATATGAACCTTGCTGTTGTGGTTCAATGGTAGAAGCTTTGTCTGCTGTGTGGGTGATTTGGGTTTGATTGTTGGACACGTGCATAACTACAGCCATTGAGGAACTAAACATCTGGATTCAGTCTGGCCTCTGGAGTTTGTCCCAATAGTTTAAGAGGGGTGGAAGGTCTGGCAGCCTCCATTTCTCTGTACTCCTGCCTAGGCGTACATGCTGAAGATCCTTCAGCGTGGGTGACCTCTCACGCATACACCATGATCGCGAAGGATCAACAGTTGCCTTCCACTAATCCGTGATATTAGCAAGTCCTTTCCAATCCACACTATTCTGCACTATTTGAGTGGAGAGCCCAGTTTGATTTTTACTAAAACCCAAACACTCTTAAAGTTACATTATGCCTGCTTGTGCATGGGTTTCCTCAGGAAAATCCACTTAGCGACACTGTGCCACTACACAGAGCTAGAACACTATAGCAGTCCTTTACTCCAATAAGGTCTGATCCTAACATCACTGGCTAACCCAAAAGAGAGGATGGTTTGGGAGAAAGCAGGCCTGTGACCTTGCCTACTGCCTCCATCAGACAACAGAACGGGTTGGGCTTGGAAAGCCATGAATATTGCACTTGTTGAAAGAGTCACACAACATACCCATTGAAAGGGCCACCTGCATACCACATGTCCCCAAATAAGTACGTGCTTTTTTCATGAAGAGCGTGTGTTGCAAAGTGGCTTTTAGCATCTGTTAGCCAGCAAGCTGAGCTGCTGTAAAAGGGTTAACAACGGACTCGACCCCTCCTTCCTGCTTGCTGAGAGACAGAAGCTGTCAGCAGTTTTGCAATACAATGTTTTCATGCTTCTATCACTGCAAAGAAAATCAAATTTCACCACCTACAACATGGATCCCAGTTTTGGAGGACTGATTTCTGAGGGAAAGGTGCATGTGGTATGCAAGTAACTATGGTAGCCATACTACTCAGGAGCTCAGGGTGCAGGAGAAGGGGCATTGCTGAGTCTGCTTTTGACTGCCTTCTCCCCTGCCTCTCATACTATTGCATAAGTACCAAGAGTTCTCATGTAACCTTCCCACTTGATTTGGCTGTCCTTCAGCTGAACGGTGAGCCCAAGGTTATAAATACAGTCACTGAATATAAACCAGAAAGTAAACATCAGCTATGTTCAAACAGCTCTGGATAGAGTACAACAAATAGGTATTACGTGCAAAACACCTCTCTGGTGTCCTGGTACCTGGATTATAGGCAAACTTGCAGGTTGATACTGATAAAAGAGGCAAGAGACAGGTCTGCAGCCTGAACTTTTTTTGCTTACAGCCCAAAACACAAAAACAAACAAACAGCCCAAAGTTTATCTGGCTGTCTGAGCAAAATGAAGACTCTTACCTATACTGGCTGGGAAAACTAAAGAACAGGGATGAGGATGGTGCACAGATTGGCAGCAGGTCTTCCTGACTTTGCTGGGTTCTCCAAATTTTCCTCCAGCCTATACACTATATTTGTAGGTGGCTTGATATTCTAATAAATGGTGTCCGATTGGTTTGATTGAAATTTCTTTGTTTTATTGCTTACCACCATCCTGTTTCGTCTTGACCTTGACCCATGGTCTTCCCTAACAAAGCTACTTTGCTTTTACAATTTAAATAGAAATGTTAACAAAAAGATAGCTGTTGTAGCAAAACAGCATCTAATGCATTTGGGTACATTCATCACTACTACTAACATTTTAAGATAAAGTTATGCTATAATATATTTGAATTATTTTAAAGGTCTTTCCTTACAATGTCTCCTTCTAGGCCTCATGTTCTGTTTAATTAGATCTCATTATTGATTCTACAGTCACTCAGAAACAGGCTCTGGGGTCTTCTGCGTAGCAGCTTTGCCTGGGCCCCTTGAAAATGGTCAAGGTTGGCATATCTTGACAGTTACCTTGTGCGTGTTCATATTCATATGTGCAGTACATGCAAACAGCCTGGCTCAACAACAGGAGGACAAAGGGGAAACAGGTTGCAGAGCAGCAAAATGATGAGAAAAGAAAAGGAGCAACACTGACTAAACAGGGCCAGGGAACCTCTAGGAGGCCCTTCATGATGAAGAACTTCCAGGAAAACTGCACTGAGTCAAGGAAAATGGAGGCTCAGCTGCAGCACTGAGAAAGGGAGAAGATCCAAGAACCTTGAGTAGGAAATGCAAAAGCAAAATATCCAATAATTAATAACAAACAACTTTCCAAACTACCACTATTACTAGCTATCCCAAATGTCCAAGTACAGAAATGAGCTGTGCAGGCTGTCCAGATTGTGATTATTGTGCAGGCGGACAAACATATTGTAGTTTTTCATGGGTTTCTTGGTTTTCAATGTAGAAATGCACATGTGGGTCCTCCAGACCTTTGTTAGACCTTGAAAGCATAGAATGACTGCCAGTTGTGCAAGTCTTCATCTCCAAAGCACTTCTGCTCTACCAACACATTTTTTCTGTCTTCACATGCCTTAATCTAGCTTCATCTCTTAAATGTAGTTAAAACATATACTGGCCACATATCTCCATGCTATTTACCTGTAATTTCAGCTGCTTTCTGCTTTGCTCAATGGGGAGACATTTCTACTACAAAAATGGATAACAAGCCATATATAGAATTCCATTTTTAAGAGCCATTTACTTTCTTAGATCTGATCACAAAACTCCCATTGAGATCACTAGCTGATACATATATAGGAACTGTGGGCAATTTACAGTTTGTAGTAGCTATATCTGTCCTTCTCTTAAAGGTTTTGAAACTATTTAGCCCTAACTCTTGCTACTTCATATGTTGATGTTGTATCCAAATGATAATGACCATTGTATCCCTCATCAGCAACCTGGAAGATAAGATGGGAGTGCACCCTCAGCAAGTTTTCACATGACACAAAGCTGGGGGCAGTAGTGGAGATGCTGAAGAGTAGGGTTAGGATTCAAAAAAGCCTTGACATATTGAAGGATTGGACCCAAAGAAATTTCATGAGGTCCAATAAGGGCAAGCGCAAAGTTTTGCACTTACGATGGAAAAATCCCATGTACTCATACAGACTGGGGACAGCAGCAGCTCTGCAGAAGAAGACCTGGGGGTTACAGTGGACAATAAGCTGAATATGAGCCAACAGTGTGCCCTTGTTGCCAAGAAGGCTAACGGCATACTGGGCTGCACTGGTAGGAGCGTTTCTAGCAGATGGAGGGAAGTGATTGTTCCCCTCTATTCGGCACTGGTGAGGCCACATCTGGAGTACTGTGTTCAGTTTTGGGCCCCCACTACAGAAAGGATGTGAACAAATTGGAGAGAATCCAACAGAGGGCAACAAAAATGGTTAGGGGACTGAGGCACATAACTTCTGAGGAGAGGCTGAGGGAACTGAGCTTATTTAGTCAGGAGAAGAGAAAACTGAGAGGGGATTTTATAGCAGCCATCAACTACCTGAAGGAGGGTTCAAAAGAGGATGGAGCTAGACTGATCTTAGTGGTGTCAGATGACAGAACAAGGAACAATGGTCTCAAGTTGCAGCAAGGGAAGTTTAGATTTGATATCAGGAAAAAAAATCACTAAGAGGGTAGTAAAGCACTGAAACAAGTTACCCAGAGCAGTGGTGGAATCTCCATCCTTGGATGTTTTTAGACCCAGCTAGACAAAGCCTTGGGTGCAATGATCTAGCTTGGGATGGTCTTGCTTTGACCTCCTAGGTTCCTTTCAACCCTAATTTTCTATGCTTGTATTAATTTATAATATAAGCTGCAATTAAAGTAATGAAATAGGGTAAAAGTGGTAAAAACTTAGAAGTTATTTTAGATGCTATGGAAGGTCATCCAATAATGACTGACCTTCCAATAATGGCTAGTAAACATCATAGCTGGCATGTGAGTGTGATATTTATTGACTATACATATCCGTAAGAACTTGGGAGTCTTAAACTCTTACACTTGTGGCTATATACTTCATCAATAATAGTGAGACAGAGGAGCAAGAAGGGGAATTTACCTTAGTAAAGTATTACAGGATCCAGGTGTCAACTTCCTGAACATGGGGAAATTTCACCACAAACTCAGAATATCCTCAGAAAAAGTATAATACAGATCTCTACTAATGCCTCATTTAGATAAGTTCTTCCGCATTATAGAAATAAACACACACATGCAAATTAAGACCATCCCCACTTAAATCATCCCACCCAAGGCTTTTTCATATTGACCAGAATTCAACTTGTTATAATTTTCCATGTATAGGATCTAATTATTGTAGGGTCATCTTAAATTCATCCCCCCCCCCCACCGCTCCCGCACAGGGGGGTAGGACAGGCAGCCCAATCCCTGCACCTTGCTTCCTCAACTCCCCCGCTTGCGCCCCTATTCCCTGCCCCCCCCATTCCCCACCACTTTATCCCTCCTGCCTGCACCCTCGTCACCTGACCTGATCTCCAGCTCTCACTGTTGCCTGATCCCCTACAGGTGCTACTTCCCCATCCCCTGCGCAACTCCTGCAGGTGCTGCTGCCTGATCAGCAGCACACGCTGATGTCCTATCCCCTGACCCACTACTACAGCACCCCTGGACCTGTGCTTCTGACTGGCAGCAGTGCATACCAGGGGAAAGGGAAGCAGCGCACATTGTTGCCACTGGGTGCAGCTGCTGCCAAATAGGAATGTGGGTCAAGGGATGGGGCAGGAGTGACACTGCATCCCTATCTCTGACCTGCATGGCTGCCCCATCTCCTGACCTGTGCTGCTGATCAGGCAACAGTGCAGGTGAGAGGATGGAGCAGCAGTGTGAAGAATGGTGGCATGGAGCAGCAGCACAGATCAGGGAAGAGAGAAGCAGTATGTTTGTTGCGTCATCCCCTGCCAAATTTCCAATCCAAACCCCAACTTCAGCATTCACCCATCCTGGACCTAGCCCTGGTCTAACCTACACTCCTTAGATTGCTGCTGGCTTCAAGCAGCAGTAATAATAGCAGATGCAGCAGCTCCAGCTCTGGCCCTAGACCAAAACCGGGGAGAAGGCAAAGCTGGTACTTGAATCTAAAACCAGGTTTATTTTCCCACAAGTTGATGGAAAGCATACAAACCTCATCTTGGAATCAAGTAAATATATATGTATATTGTATTTATTCAAATCCAAGACCAGGTTATTTTTCCCATTTATCTTTCAAGTACAAGGCAGTTTGGGGACAGGCTACTGGTGCAGCTTTGCCTCTGGCCCCAGCTTCAGGTAAGGGCCAGAACCCTGACTGCTCTCTGGTCCCCTGATTCTCCCCCACCATAGCCTCAGGCCCTCTGCCTGCTCCTTCCCCTCCCCACTGCAAACTAGGGTCTCTTCTCCCCCAGCCTCTTCTTCTCATCTTTCCCCCACCACCACTTACCCTTGCTCCAGCCTGGGGCATGGAGCATATGCTTACTCTGGCTCCAGTCTGACCTGTAGCAGTGATGACAGTAGCTCCAGCCAGGCCCCAGAGCTGGGGCTGTGAGCAGAACTACCACACTGCCACTGCTGCTACCAGCCTGGGCTAGGGCAAGAGCAAGTGTAAGTGGAGGGGAAGAGGGCAGGTGTGGGATGGGGGAAGAGGCTGCAGGGGGAGACGAGATATGGGGGGAACAGACAAAGGGGATTTGAGGTTACAGAGGGGGCAAAGGCAGTGGAAGGGCAGGCAGCAGCTGAGCAAGTGGTGGAGGGGAAAGATAACCAGGAGTAAGGGACATGGGTCAGGCTGCTTGATCCCCGCTCTGCCTATCCCTTAATACCTGCTCTTCCTACCATCTGCTTCCCTGCCTCCCCCTCTGCCACTGCTTCTCCAGTTGCAGCAGTGGAGGTGGGGAGGGGCATGACAAATTTTAGATGACCTTCCCTTAATTAGTTTCTACATATACATTTTCCATGTACAGAATCTAATTATGGGGGGGGGGGTCCTCTTGTCTTGGATTCTGATAAATATGGTATATACGATGAGGCAGTCAATTTGTGGAAAATTGGAAAATCCCCAGATTCCCATTGGAAGTTTTCAAAAGCTTTTCAGATCAATACTGTCTCTACTCATAAAGGGCACTATTAATCTTCTTGGAATATTTTAGAATCCTGTAATCTGTCTCATAGTATTTTAAGGAGAATAGAATATATAGTAGATATGTTTTAGGAAAAACAAATGTAATGAAGACAGATTTGAAAATATGGAAAATGCTAGATTTTAGTTTGAAACAATACTGTTACAGAGACAAGATATATATTTTTTCCATTCAGATACCATCACTGCTATCATTTTAAAATCTTGGGCCTATTACAGCAGTATCAAAGGTTTTATCAAAAACAGTGCTACATTTCAGGAAATCATTTTGAAATGCATTTACACACACCTCAAATCTGCCTGCAGAGCATGCTGATTCCACCTTTCACAAAACCACAATAAACACAGAAGCAGTTCCATCTTTGCAAAGTTTTGATCAGAGTAGAGCTGCATTATTGGAATAAATAATGCTAGCACCCACATAGAATTATTCTGACTGGGGCTGGAGCAGCTAAGAATGCTAAAAAAGGAAGGAGAAGGTACTGGGGATAGGGGTGGGTGGGAAGAAGGAGGAGGGTTGTATTGGAAGGAGAAGGATAGTAGGAAAGGGGAGAACACAGTTCACTAACAGCAACGATATTGGGTGTTGCTTAGAGTTAAGTTATAGCCAACAAGATGAAAGGTCAACATTTCAAAATGTTTGAAAGAATGAAAAGTTCTGATTCAGAAATGTCAAAATGTTTCCCCTCCAAACAGCTCAGGAGTGCTTGCCTGAGTTACCACAGTACCTCTGTGGGAACTTTTGCATAGGTACCTGATGTGCTTGGCTGGACTCTGTCTTTCTATCATGATGGTCACGGGACTGCCAAGACTCTGTCGTCTTACTTTGGACTTCGCTTTTGTAGTCTGGTGAGAAGCATGGCTCACAGGGGAGACATGTGAACTACCACAGCTATAATCCACCAGGGCAGCTCAGAGATGTAGACAAATGTTCTGATCCCCAACCATGTATTTCAGTTCAATTTGACCGGTGGAAACATTTTGTTTCAGATCAGTTCAACTTGAAAGCAAACATTAATAAAAAATTCCCAACCAAAACTCAGCATATTTTGGCAAAATCAACATTTTCTTGTGGCGATGGATATATTGGAAAGAAAAAAGGAGGACACTGCACATATATACCAAGTTTTAAATCCATTTATGTCATGTATTGATGGTTAATGCATACCACGCAGAACAGATCCCTGTGTCTTTAAAGCTGCTGGTGACAAAACTCTTGGAGACAGAAGTAGAGCTGTGCTGCCTTCCCCACCAAGGGGAGGTCTTTTAATCTATTTCTCAGCCAAGAACACAGCCCCAAGAAGCTCAGTCATTTTGATAACATTGAAGAAAATGCAAAGTGTTCTTATCTCTAGAAATCCTGACAACAGACCAAGAAGTGCTTAAAAAAGAAATGTTAAAGTTAGACTGTTACAAGAGTATGGATTTTCAGCACCATTTCTCTTATGTGCAGTCTATTACTTAGCTCAGAAAGATACTCATGAACTGTTCTCCCTTTTCTAATGATACTTGGAAAGTCTGCAATTTATGTGCACAATGCTGCGTGGAAAGTGTGTATATAATTACTAGTCGGCACCTACTGAATTCATGGTGGAAGTGAGATGTGCTGTTGCTCCTTTAACCTTGCAGGTTCCCCTGCACTCCCTCGGTTGATAGGTGGAGGGGACCTGCTTGTGGCTTGCTCCTGATCAGTGGGGAGGCAAAAACTGTGGTTTTAAATATGGTGCCATTTTTGTCTCCTGCCACTGATTGGCTGAGGGACCCCGGGCAGCTCTGTTGTTTGCTGCTGACTGGTGGGAAGGCAAAACTGATGCCATGTTTAAAACAGTGGTTTTAACTTCCCTGCTAATCAGGAGGGAGTGGCAGGGTCCTCTGCTAATCAGCAGTTTGGAGGGGTGAGGTCCAGGGGCAAGGTGCATGCAGGGGAACATGCAAGATTAAAGGAGCTACCATGCACTCCACTTCCACTGTGAATTCGGTAGGTCCCTAGCAATTAGCCATCCAGTTTGTCAATAGAATTATGATTTTGGTATGTACTGGTCAATTCTATGCACAAGGGGCTACAGGAGGTCATGTATGTAAACAGTTAAATAATTTACATGCACAGAGCTAATTGTGCAAGTAGTTCTTTGTTAAATCAAGCACAGAAGAATAATTCCTGGTGATTCCTTGTACAGAGAACATATTTCTTGGCTTTTGTCTGTTCATCCAATGTTCTTACCTGATGTATTTGATACATTGCCTAATAATATGTTCTAGAAGTTACTATAACCCACTCCTATTTTCTGTGTATACGAAGTTCAACATGCACATAAAAAATACATAAATAAAACAAAAACACATAGAAAACAAGAACACTTAGGCTCTGATCCTACAGAGACTTTTGGGACCATAATTGATTTATACCAGTTGGACTGCTCACAACATGTAAAGTTAAGCATACACATTTGCAGCAACAGAGCTTTAGACTGTAAAGCAAAATAATTAAAAGTCAGGAATGCTAAAGTTAAGGTAAACCCATGACATCTGAACCTACTTCCTTGCCCACATATACAACAATGCCTTTTATCATAATCATGCTTTCCTGCTGGATCTAGTCTTTATTCAGTTGTGGTGGTGAGAAAGAGCCAGGGATATAAAATGGATCAGATGGCAGCCTTGTTACTTCAGATAATGCACTAGAATAGAGCCTCCACTACATAGTGGAGAAAAAGTAATCCCAAATTTCCTTTCTGGTTGTGAAAATGGGCAAACTGAATATTGAATACTTCACCAAATCTGCAATTACTTACTCCATGTGGGCCCACAGGAGGAACTTGATCAGGTGGTTGTAGATTATTTAAAAACAAAACAAAACACCAGGGGAACAGTTTTTCTTAACTTTATCTGTCTTGATAATAGCTATCACACTGAATATATCACAAGCTCTGAAGGTGGTGAGCAAAATGTGTAACTCCATAGATTGAGGTATTAGAAAGTAGAAGGACATTTGATAGCAAGACATTTTTCCTTGCCAGTCTGAACATTGTACATTGTCAATAATGACATAAAAGACAATATCTGAACTGGGTTGATAATTGCTTATGGTTTCACTGATATTGGATGCAATCTGATTGACCTTCAGGGTAAAAAGGTATAAAAACCAAAGTATTTTTCTTGAACAGCCGTTTGGACATCAGTTTAATTCCTTGATTTCTAAGGGACTTCTTTGGGACGTGGGACCAGATTTTTCTAAGAAAATGGCAACTTTTAATGAAAAAAAAACCTGCAGCCAACGGATGGAAGATTTCAGCCATTTCATGTGGAATCCAGAAACAAAGCAGTTTATGGGAAGAACCTTGATTAAGTGGGGTATGTGTTTGTGTTCATCTACAAAAACAAGAATATTTTCTTTTTTGTGATATTGTTAGTATTTTTAAATGACTGAAATAACATATAAATGTTGGATTTTTTATGGTTACCAATTTTACAGATGACTGATTTTTATTACATAGTTATGATTCATCTTTGCAGGTCAGTGAAATATTTTGTTATAGCCCACGTTAATTTCCTGAAACGTTTCTGACTGTGGAATTATAGAATGGAGAGATTTGGTATTTCAATAATGCTTCACAAATACAAAGGTTTTATTGCCATAGTTAAAAGTCTAAACAACTGTCAGGATAAAATGAATGGATTTAAAAATCAATTAAAACAAGGCAAGGAAAGACAATCACTGAAAACTGGAGTAAGCACAATGAACAGCAACCAGAAATATTAAGGAGTTAGTAGAACTGATTTATGAGAAAAACTGAAAGGACTAAGGACTCAATCCTTCTCCCACTTTAGTCCATGGCAAAGATTCTACTGGCTTCTATATCTAAAGCCCATGAAAACAGCATGAACAATGGACTCCCAGTGTGTTTTTTAACTCTTCAAGACCAGGTCAGAAGAATGAGAAAATCATTTCTAGTCCAAATATCTGGAAATATATTTTTCTCTCTAAAATTATTTTTGAACTCCTGTTTGATTAGCACATTTGCCATTTTATCCCAGCACACTGATGTCCATTCATCCACCCAGAGCCAGATCTTTTAATAATAATATGCAATATAATTAGTCAGAGGTGCCCAACTCTTACTAACATTAAGACGACTTTTCATTCTTCCTACGTATTCTAATCTCTTCCTTCCTCACCCCTTTTGTGAGATACCAGAATTTGACTGCAAGACATTTTTCTGAGATAGTGTGTCAAATTTTAATCTTAAATCAATTTGAAATTTTCATATTTTGTTATTGGCAAAGTGCCCAGTAACAATTGAGGCCATGTAGAAATAAATGACTCACCATTCCATTATTTTGCCACTCTACTTTCCTGTCTTTGGCTATTACAGTATTTACAAAGGTGGTGGTGGGGAATGACGGCAAAACAATGTTGCTGTGGAATGCTTATATGCAGAATTCACTTTAACTATATATTCTAAATTATACATTTCCTTTGCAGTGTGGATCATTTTGTACTACATGGCCTTCTATGTGGTGATAACTGGGTTGTTTGCACTTTCCCTATATTCCTTAATGAGAACAATAAATCCATATACACCGGACTATCAAGATCAATTAAGATCGCCAGGTACTGTTATAATTCTGTCTATTTCACATCATATGGCCAAACTATCAAAATCACATTGTTTTGTATAACACGACAGTAGTTTACTTAAATTGATTGGCAATGGAAGTATTCTCACAACTAATGGGGCAATGGGAGATGGAGATTGGTAGAACTGACTTGGGTAAAGCAAAAACATGCTCCAACTGTAGTTCAAAAGTTAAACACAAATGAAAAGAAAATCGAAGGTTGAAAAATCTGCATTTACTTTTATACTTCTCTGAACATTTTGGCTTCAATTATTAAAGTACTAGTGCCTGAGTATACACATGAAAACCGTGTATGGAAGATATCCTCCACAGTCTGATCTCTGCCCTTTCACGTGCAGATAGGGTCACCCATAACTGCATTATCCCAACCTCTTAGAATCTACAGGGTCAGAAATTGAGTAAGTAGGGGTAGAAGTACCTAGGTTAATATGGACACCCCTGCTTGTGTCCAGCATAGGTCTGCTCACAAACAAAAAACAGCTGGAAATCAAACAAGAGAAAAATAGAATAGAATGGGAAAAGGCAAAACATAAACATGGGGAACACCTGGGAAAAACAGGTGTTCAACAAGTTAATACCAAAATATCCAATCTAAGGCTTCTCCTAATTACCATTTTTAAGCAAAGGAAAAGAAAACCCACTGCTTTTAGCTACAGAACACTACTCCAAATTATATCCGCCTACCTCCAAATGATATGACTTGTTTGTAAGCAAATGGTCAATTTTCTTCTCTTCATATCTAGCAAGTGAAAAGCTTGCTGGCAAATAATCAGTGCAAGGCTGGTTTTCCTTTTCTTTCTTTCATAAAGGTGTGACATTACGGCCAGACGTTTATGCGGATGAAGATCTGGACATTCATTATAACATTAGTGACACACACTCCTGGGGAAGACTTGTAACTGCACTTCACACATTTCTTTCAGGTGAGAGAAGAAAATATAGTTCATATTTATTCAAGCATAACATTAAGGAAGCACCAATTACGGCTCTCTTGTGAAAGCTGAATTGAGTTTTGCACTTCAAGCAGAGATTCAACTTTGGAGGGGGCAGGGGGTTGTATGAAAAACACAGTGTATCCTCCTAAAATTATAAAACATTTACTATAGAAGAGTATATTCTTTGAGTATTATCTTTTTTGAAAATTAACAAGTAAACCTGTTGTTTAATTTATTAATCAAGTTCATGGGAAATGTGTTGCTTAAAAAATAAAGACGCTTTTCACATCACTTTTCATCAGAAATGGTCCTAAAAAACAGTGGGTCAGATCCTAAAAGAGGACTTAGATGGATTTTAGGCCCACAAATAAAAAAAATGGAATCTAAAAAATCCCTACAAAGGAACCATGTACCCCTGGAGGCTCCTATACTCACTTCTTGTCCTAAAAATCTTCCCAGGTCCTCCAGTTCCATCTTCTGCGCATGCTCAAATCTACCATACTGAGCAGGTAGGCCCTACTTAGATCCAGAATCTAGCCAGAGCAGCAATTATATCCCTGGAGGGCTGATCTCCAGAAAGACTCAAAACACTAATGGCTCTGGATTTTGCATTCCACCTTGTGGTAGAGGTGTCTATGATATAGACATTATAGATGTAATTTGTTAAGTCTTTTACTGGATCTGGCACAGAGTGAAACCATAAAGCGAACACCATGCCATGGTCTTATTACAGGGGGCATTCAAAGCTGTTTTGGTGATGTAACTGTACCACAGCAGTTAAATATTTGTATTTATTGTCAGTTGAACTGTAATTTTGTATTCCTGGCATTTATAATGCTTATTTTTAGAATAATTATAATATTCCTGGTATTAATTTTACTTTGAATTATTAATATATACAGTCAACCATAATTCCATTTGAAAGTAGGTTTATAAACAATATAACTTAACCTTCTAATACTATCTGACACTATTCTATCCATCAGAAAACAAGAACTTGTAAATGGTATCAGGAACTAGAATTTCCCAGTGAAATGTTTCAAGGACACAAAACTGATAGAGAAATTAAGTTTTTTCCATGTTGTTACATGTACAGCATACAATACAACTGCACAACGTAATAACATCAACTGCTCAAGTGAGACATACTTCTTCCAGAAATCATTCCTTGGTCCAAATAAAACAAAATTCTCCTGCAAGTTCACAGCAGACATGCTTGAAAACTGTTCAGGTCTGACAGATCCCAATTTTGGATTTCCAGAAGGAAAGCCATGCTTTATTATAAAAATGAACAGGGTAAGTACCAATCCAACATGCTGAAAAAGCATGATCTGTTAGCAGTTTGATAAAATAAGCAGAAAAAATATATATATTTTAGGGCATAATGTATGGTATATTGCTTTAGAATGTACATTCTGACTTGCTTTAGTACTTCAGGTATTGTCCATTTCGGTGAAGACCCAAATATTTATTAGAGAATCAGTATGATTATGATTTCACAAATGCCAAGAAAATGAAACTTGAGCAATTAACAGGAAAACAGGTTATAAAAAGATTGTTCACAACTGCATTTTTCATTTGATGTTTTATGGAAAAGTTTTTTATGCTTACATAAAAGTAAGTGACCCAAGTTTCATAATTCTTACTGAGTTTCAGATAAAGCAGCAATTAAATCTAAACTTATTGCTTTGTCAATTTTAAATAACAAGTAATTGAGCTGAACAACATGAACTTTTTGATATTTCAGATTATCCATTTTCTCCCTGGCAATGGTACTGCACCAAGGGTAAACTGCACGAATAAAGTAAGTCTCCAGAGCTTATATTTCAAAGTATCTAAGCAGTGCAGCTCTAACATATGTAAACTGTGATTTCTATTTATCTTTTAAGACAAATAAATGACTTAACTTGATTTAACAAAACAGTGAATTTATAACTCATTGCAGTGTCTAATTGTTTTTTTAGTTGAGGTATTCTGAGCTATACACCTCCTTCTGCACCAAAAAGAGTCAAAAAGGGAAGTTTTTTAAAGTAATTTGGAAACTGTTCAGATATTGCAGATATTACAGTAGTGGAAATTATTTGTGTCAGTTTTTTGCTATTGCTGTCATCTTGCCTCTTACCACATATACTTTTGAAAATGGAAGGTCTATTTTTACTAAAATAACATCTAAAACCTAGGAACTCTGGGTTGACAGAGGTCTCTTCACATTTAAAAATTTTAATTATATGAAATTTGGTCATTTAAAAACTGTGCTTGTAAATATTTATTTAAGGGAGTACACATTACATATCAGATATTAAAGCTCTTCATAAAAACTAATTTCCCTTATGCATTTTGATAAAATAATTAAATATATTGCTCTTTAAATATAATCACTGGCATCTGAGCTAGCATTCATTGAAATGAATAAGGAATTCACTACTCAAAGCAAATGTTATAGACTCTCTGATGATGTAGGCAGAAATCCAGGCACTAGTTAAATTATCATGATATTTGAGATTTTATCTTTACAACTAGATATGTACTGATTTATTAATGAGAGTTGAGTCTATAGAATTAATTTAACTGGGGCATAAAAATGTTAGGCATGTTCTTAAGTGCTGTGCTGACAAGCAGTGGACCACTGAACTGGGACTTCAGTGAATACTATATGGATTTCAGTATCAACAACATTCCGGGCAAAGTTTACAGTTATATTGTTAATAATCCTCTTTTCTTCAAAAACAGGATGATGATTCCAGTCCACTTGAAGTTCAATACTATCCAGTCAATGGTACCTTTAACCTTCACTACTTCCCTTATTATGGAAAGAAAGCACAGGTACAAATTTCTAAACTCTCATTTTTCCTTCAAGTTTTTTCTGTAAAATTGTGTGAATTTAACAGAAATTAAATGTACGAGATGTATTTCTAAATTGGCAGCATAATTTTTTACGAAAAGTTTTAAGATCTTTTTCTTTCATCCTAGCCCACCTATACCAACCCTTTGGTAGCAGTGAGATTTCTCAACATTCCAAGGAATACAGAAGTTAACATAGTGTGCAGAATTGTTGGAACTGGAATCATCTCAGATAATATTCATGACCCATTCGAAGGAAAAGTGGAATTCAGACTGACAATACAAGATTAAACATCTATATTACAAATGAAAACATTTCTAAAAAGTGTGCTATGAAGAGTGATTTAGGTGTCACTACATTGTTTTGTATTTATTTTTTCTCTCAATGATTTTACACCAAAATTGCTGATTGCAGTTTAACAAAAGCCATTTTAAATGCCAGTACTGAAAGATCATCCACAGATCAAAAAATCCACAATATCATTTACAATGCATCAAGCAAGAAGGATTTTTCTTGATGACGTACTATGTGGAACAAAACAGCTTGCTCTTCCATGACAACGGTATATTGATGTCTTAGTGCAAACAGTCATATAAAACAGCTTTCTTCTAAAATGGAGCAGAAATGACTCATGCGAAACATGGACATAGTATCAAGATGTCATTTTCAGTTACTTTTTTTAACCATAGAATAACCATTGTATTTTTACTAATTACTGGACACTGTAGAAACAGCTGAGGTATTAGGAAAAATAAAATGGCACAGCAGTTGAAGCACTGGTTTATATTTCATTACACATTTTTTTTTTGCATAGCATACAATTATACTACTTTTTGATTTATACATCTAACTGGATCATTAAGTAATATGTTATATTCTGCATGGTTCAGTCAACAGATTTGTTTTATGGTGTAACATCAAATATTAGAAAAAGAACTGACTTGAAAATTAGCTTATGTAACTTACAGCACTATAATTACTGCAAGTTTTACAACTTCTGTATGTGTACAGTTTAATAAAATAATCAAAGATGAAATCTAATTATGCCTATGAAAGCTGTGCTAAACTGTTAAATTAACACAACATGGCACCTCCATAGGCCAGCCCCCCAAAATAATCACTGAGTTTTGGCTGTCTGCAATAATTCAGGAAAACAGCCTATTGTGAAATATCAAGTTCTGTAACAACTGACATAAAATACCATTAATACAGCTACAGCATAACAGTATAGCCTCGGTTTAAACAGGCTTGGGTAAAAACTAGGATGTTTTAAGTAGACAGTAAGTATTTTGGAGAGTAAGTAATTCAGAAGATATTTTTGAATGCTTTCTTAACTGGAATCTAGAAAGACAAAAGATCAACAAACTCCCACAGCAAGACCCAGTCAGCATGGCACCTGGAATGACTAACCTACAGAAAGAATCCTTAGAGGGGAAGCTATGTTTCCCTCCACGACCAGCAAAGAGACTCTCCTCACAAACCTGGAATTAAGGACTATTTGGGTATCTCCAGTTTCAGGGAGAGTAAGAAAATTAATTAATTCTTACCTATACATCTCTTTCCCTAAATCGTTTGCATCTTAGTCTTAACAGTAGGATTTTTGTCTCTTTTTTTAGGTGATTCAGTGAAGACCAATCTTGCTGGAGCATAGATTTCTCCTCTGAATCTTTCCCAAAATAGCATTTAAAACTATGAAAACAAAAAATTGTGAACCAAAATGCTCAAATATTAACCATTACCATTTGTCCATTGAGCTATTAGAAACGAGCATAAAAATCCTCCTGCTTCTCTTGCAGAGGAAGATCCTGTTGGCTTGCTTCTGCAATTTTTATATTTGAATCAGAAAGCCCTCTATCACAACTGCACATACTTGTAGGAAGACTATTCATTTTTGCTATATGCTAGACTGCTTGTGCCCTCAAAAATAATCTGAGCATAAAACATCCCAAAGACTGGACCATTAGGATTACGAAGAAAGATCTTCAGTACATTGAAGAGAAAGCCATAGCACTAGGATTTGTCCATGTGTGAGTTTTATTAAACAGATTTTGTGTTCATGGTACTATAATGCCATCTGAAAATGCTACTTGATGTCACTGAAAACAGTAACATTTGCCAGGCTTCCCATACACAGTGCAGTCAGCTCCCCTAGCAATCTCTTAGGTGCTGGAACGTATGGCCACTGGACAAATTACGCAATTCTCCTCTCTAATGATGTAGTCAGCTCACACTGATGAGGTGACTGCAAGATGTTTAGAAACATCGGTTTAGAGGCATTCAAGGACAGCCAGTACTTCTGAATGTAGCCAGACATTTTCTTCTGTCCAATAGGAATGGGAAGGAGCCATAGTTTCAGGCTAAGAGAGATCACTAGATTGTCTACTCTGAACTCGGAAACCACCCATTTTAATGTACTGAGCCTGATAACTAATGTTGGAAAAAGTGCATTTCTCAGTAAGGCATCCACATTCTTGATTGGAAGACAGCACAAAATGGAAAAATAAGCACTTTGTAATTTGTTCCACTAATCAAATCACTATTTGCTTAAATATTATGTTATTTTTTATTTGAATTTGTCTGGTGTTGGCTTCCAAATATTAATTCTTGTTATGCTTTTCTTCATGCAATTAAAGAGTCCTTTCTTATTTCAACTCCTGTGGAGATACCAGTTAATCTTTTCTCACAATCTTCTTTTCAATAAGTTATAAATTCCGCTTTATCACTCCACAGCCTCTTCTCCAGATTTTTACCTAATTCTTGAGGCTCTCTTCAGAACTGTCTCCAAGTTTTCCAGCGCCCATTCTCAGATATGGCCACAGTACAGAACTATACACAATAATACAGGAAGGTAAAAATCAACCTCCCTGCTCATTACTGCCCTGCTTACGTATCCAAGATTGCACACGTCCTTTTTCACTCAGCCTCACACTGAGAATTTACGATCAGTTGCTTGTCCACCATGACCTTTTCCAGGATCACTTTCTGGCACACAAGTCCCAAATTTTATAGGTATTGCTTGTGTACCCTGTAGTTTCTAGAAATATTATTTTACACTGAGCTGCAGCAATGCACTTTATTTGAATGGCCCCAAATTAAAAACAATCCAGAGTACTTTGTCTTCATCATCATTTACCACTCTGCTAATCTCCATTATTTATAAGTTTCTTTTTTATTATCAGCATTGATTTTATACTTACATTGGAATATTTTGCAGTGATCTGAAAGCGATTGCTGAAGAATCTCACTAAAACCACTCCCATTCAGTGATATGTTTTTGAAATGGTCATTTAGCCAGCTCTTAATCCATTTAACTTAAGCTTTGTGGTTTCTGTAGTATTGATGCTATTTTTAATTAGGATATCATGCTGTACTGAGTAAAACACCTTAAAAATAGTCTAAGCATCTATGAGAGGTAAAGGGTTTTTATGATCTTTTACTGCACCAACTTTAAAATATTACTAAAAATGTATATACAGTTGATCCAATAAATCACACACACTTTCTACTCTAAACATCCATATGAGTTAAACACCCAACTCTTAACCTCCCCAGAGAAATTAGGTTTGTTTAGGAAGATCTATTTTCTATTTGATCTACCATTTTCATAAAAATAATATAATATGTCTAACTCTTTTTAAGTCAGCACTGTTTTAAAAAAAACAACCCCCCCACCAAAACAAAGTAGTAAAGTAAGGCCTGACAGCATTATAGAGTTTGCTGGGTTGTTTTTTGAAAATATGTACAATGGTAGCAGTCTTCCATTCTTCTAGAATGTCTCTTGTGTTCCAAGATTTATTGAAAAATTAAAACACAGAGAGAAAATATCTACTTAAATCAAACCTTTTAGGACTTCATTTAAAATATTAGGATTTAATTTTGTTTTAAATCCCGAAGTAGATATTTAATGTCATCCTTAATTACTGAAGGAGCGGGAAAATATTTCAACTTCCTGAAAGCCGCCTTCTTCACTAGGACTTTTAATTTTGCTGTACACTGGTATCCTAAAAGTGGGGGAGAAGAGAGGTAGAAAGTGTTTTTCAAACTTTCCAACAACCAGATCTTGCAACTGAATAGGACTGACATCATTGCTTTGGCATTTGCACTGATGATACCAAGCTGTCACTTGGTACACTGACAGTACCAAGGCTTATTACTAAGACCACACACAAAGCTAGCTAAGCTTGTATTTCAGTTAGGTGAATTTAATCCATGCTTTTATACTACCCTGCCTCTCCCTTAAGATGCCAAAGAGCTCCATTATGAACAAGTGATTTCTTGAAGAGAGTAGTAATTGCAACTTGGCAAGTGGTTTAAAAAACTGATGGATATTCTTTGCTTTCCATCTTTGTTTCTGGAGAGGAGCTGTACAGAGTAGTTTCCCTACCCCAAATCTGTTTCGATTTCAGACCCTCCTGCTGAAATTCATGAAGATTAATCAGAAACAAGAAGTCAAGAAAAGGGAGGGTTTTAGAACTTCCCCCACCCATTTTTTCATACCCACTACCAAAGACCAAGAGCCCTATGAAACTATACCATAGTCTAAAAATCACTGATTTATACCCTATGCCTTTATCTCTTCACTCTGAAACTTTGAACCTTCCCTTTCTCTCTGTCCTATCTTTCTTAAAGCCTCTCTTTCCTCTGTCCAACTGTAGATGATATGCTGGAACTTTATAATTCAAGGGAAGCTTGAAGATATGAACCAGAGAAGTCTTTGGGCTGCCACTTAACTACTGAAAGGCTTTGCAGATGCAGATGTGACTTCTCCTACTGAAGAGCTAAAGGAAGGGGAGGAGCTGACTCAGCTGCTATGAAAAGATATTTTCTCACATCAACACCACAAAGAAGTGCACCCATCTGTGGTGACATCAGGTTGATAACGCATTAACAAAAAAGTTCCTCTAGACCAGTGGTTCCCAATCTTTCTGTTACCATGCCCCATTTCCAGCAAGGGCCCAACTCTTTCAACAGAATACATGTTACTTACAACCACACTTGTAAAGTGCTGCGAACTCTAGTTTGGGAACCATTGCTCTTAGGCCTCCAAAATCACCACTCAGACAATCCAATAAGCCCCTGAATGAGCTGAAATGTTCTAAGTAGAATAATCCTAAATTAGAAAAACACAGAGCTTGTTAAAATGCCCATGCGCGTTTTATTAATAAAAACTAACAGTGCCAAGGTTAAACAAGTCAAACAATTAAAGTCTCTTTATATTCCATAAAATATTACAGAAAAGTTTATTTGTGTTTCAATAAAAAGACTACTGTCTTAGAATAGGCAGCTGACAGTATTTGTGCAGTTAATTGTTTTGTGAATAAATTTAAAAAGACTACCACCTGCCCTGAAATTCCTTTTATAAAAATGAACTATTAAAAATGATTGACAAATTTTGAGTTAAAAAACTTAAAACATCCTCTATATTTAATTAATTTCAACTTTATAATAGATTACAGGAAGATGCTTACGAAACAAATACAAACATTTGTTTCAGTACATGTCTTTATACGATAGACTTATAAGTATGTAAACAACTATATAATAAAAAGTTTCCAAAGTCTGCCTGTAAGAAATCAGGCAAAATTTACCATAAGCAATAAATCATTCCAAACCTTCAAGACATTTTATATAGCTGCACCAGCTGGCAGTAAACATTTGCCAAAAACTTTGTAATTTTATGTTTCAACATACAGTGAAAACAATATATAAAACCGATGGAATCACAATGTTATATATAATTTAAGGGAAAGTAAGTTCACAACACCATTTCTGGAATTTAACATGTAAAAAAGTAGGACGTATCTCTTTTGTTTGTTTCTTTGGACACTGCATGATTAATGAAAACCACTACTACATTAGCTTGCTATCCCTCAAAAAGTGGTATAATCAAAATACACTCCAAAGAAATGGCCATTCAGTGTATTCATTTTCCACAGAAGGATAGCATTTTATTTTTCATTGATGTGTCTACATTTTCTTCAGCAAACTTAGCAAAAAACATTTGGGGCAAAATGCATTTTCCTTCAAGTAAAAAAACTAAAGAGTAAATAAAGGCTCTGCATTAAACACACTGGTATCAAAACACACATCCACACCACATTTAAAAATATCCTACATAAAACAATCCTTGTTTGCTTATCAGAGGTGCAATTTCTAAACTCACAACTGCTTACCAATATTTTCCTTGAGGGATGGGGCAAAATAATTTGAGTGTTCTCTCCCTAGAACAATTTACTTCCTGAAGCTTGCTGAATTTTAACAAAAAATAAAGTCTACAAGCAAAGGGGATCAGTCATCATCGTCATTTTCATTAAAGTCGTCGTCATCATCATCATCATCTCCAACATAAGAGACAGGCGTTTCAACTCTGGAGCCACTGTACTGTGATCCGTTGGAACTTGTAGCTAACATTCCATCTCCACCGTTGGAAAAGTCACTGAAACAATGAAAAATTAAATTAATATTTATCATTTATAATATATTTATTTAGCTATTATTTGCATGCAAGGTGGAACACTAAAATTCAGTAAATTTTGAACATTCCATGGAAAGAAAGTCAAGTTTTTATCAAGTGTTCACCTATTTTTTATCACTGCTGCTATACTGATTTATTGCCATTTATCACATTTTTAGGCATGGGAAAGAAAGACAAGTCAGAACATCTGGATATTGCAAGAGTTCAGAAGGGTTGACACATTTTCCTGTAAGGTTACTTTAACACATTGAAAATTTCTTTAAAACAAAACAAGCAAACACCAAATCTTAGTCAGCTTTCCAGATATCACTTCAGAAAAATGGTCCACAAACAACCGAGACTAAAAGACAAGTGCAGAGTCCTCTACTTGGGACAGCATAACTGCATGTAAAAATAAAGACTAGGGAATAACTGGACTGGCTGTAGTATTGCAGAGAAGGACTTGGGGGTTACAGTGGACCACAACCGGAATGTGAGTCACCAAGGTGCTCTTGTTGCAAAAAAGCCAACAGCATCCTAGGATGAATTAACAAGAGTGCCATTTGCAATCAAGTGAGGGATTTAGCACTGGTAAAGTCACATCTGGAATACCATATCCAGTTTTGGGCCCTACACTTCCAAGAAAGATGTGGACAGTTTGGAAAGGGTCCAGCACAGGGCAACAAAAATGATTAGGTACCTCTGAGACAAGACTTCTAAGGAAAGGCTGAAAGAACTAGGGTTATTCAGCCTGAAGAAGGATTTGATAACAGTCTTTAAATACCTGAAGAATAAATATAGAAAGGATGGAGATGGATTTTTCTCTGTGGTTGTAGGGGACAGGACTAGGAACAATGGCCTCAAGCTGCATCAATGGAAACTTAGGCTGGAGATTAGAATGAACTCTCTATGAGTGGTTAAGCATTAGAACAGGCTCCCTAGAGAAGTTATGGAATCACCTTTCTTGGAAACTTAAACAGTTTAGATGCCTCGCTGAGAGGTTTAGTTAGGGATGATCCTGGTCTTGAGCAGGTGGCTGGAACAGACCTTGTGAGCTCCCTTCCAGCCCTACTTCCCTATGAGGCTCTAAGCTACTCTTAGATGAGACCACTCCTCATAACTGAAAATGTGCCACTGTGTAGATAAGGTGAGAGCAAGCACAGGAATGAACACAACTTTATAGCCCAGCAACAATGGCACTTACTCAAGGAAAGGAAGGGGAGATGCCTAGAATCTGTCCCTACTCTTAACACTGTTTAAAGCATTTTATCTAATGACTTCATCTGCTGTGCTGGTATGTTGGGAAGACTGTTTATAAAACATATCTGAAGTAGTTTAATTAGCCAACCTAGAAAGAAAATGGCAAGTGAGAACTGACAAGCTAGCAAGTGAAGTAATATTTTCTAATAATTGCTGAAAGAAAAATAGTTGTGAGTGCAACTATGCAAGCATGTATACTTTATAAATGTCGTAAGAATGGATGAGAAAGCAATAAAGAAAGAACTCACCATAACTTTGCACCATCCTTTTGAACAGATTGTCAATATTTATACTCTATTTGGGGTGCTTTTTTATTTGGTCAAACCAGTAGGTTTCAAATAAAAGCTTATCAAAAACTAAAAAAATTGCAAAATTGTCTATTTGTTTCAAACCTAGGAAAAATGGAGGATGCTAAAATGTCAGAATTTGGAATATTTATAACAGGTGCCTCAAAAAGGGGATATACCTGTAGAGGCAAAGTTAAAAAAAAAAAAAGGCAACACAGAGCTACTATTTTAGGGCCAACAGGGTATTAAAAAAAAGAAAAAGAAGAAAACAATCTCTGGAAGCTTACAAATACAGAAATGAGGATATAAATCTGTCAAATAAGTCTGGCATACAGTCTATACCTAGAAACATTTTAATCTACTAAAATGGGCCATGTAGTTGTCGATTCGTGCCTTTTAAACTATACTAATACCAAAAATTAAGTTTGTTTGCAAAATAAATTAACTGAGAAACTGATAAATATGTGAACATGAGTGTCCCATGTAAGAATTAAATGCCTCCCTAATGGTGCTCCCTTCCCCAACTCCCAGAGAAATGGACCTTAAACGGTTAGTGTATTCCTGGGAACATGTTGGGGTAGAGTTATGCTCACTATGGTACGTTAAAAAAGGTTGGCAAGTCAGAAATACTTAAAGTGAAGCCTTAAAGCCCAGTGGGTTTCAGATTAATATTGTATCTGTCAGTATAACTAGAAACCAATATTAATTAGAAGCTGAAGAATACTTCTGGGAAGTTGTGAGTAACTGAGATACAAGGATTATTAAAAGCAGCAGGGAAGATTAATACAGAGAGTGACCCACATTCTCCCAGCACATTTTAGGATATAGAAACTGCTTTTCTTTTATTAGCTGAGGTTGAAGGGATTCTGAAAATTCAGCTGACATCTAACAAGTCAAGGACAGAGAAAGTTAAGGGGTGATGAAGTAGACTGCAGGAACAACTTACATATCAAAAGTACAGGGCAAATCTTTCTTTCAGCCAGAAGCAGTAAGTTTGTCAGGCTTCTCCTAGGGTGATGTTCTGTGACCTTCATCTTTGTATTGGCCTCTGGCCAGAAAATACTTAAAATTTCAATGCCCTTGATGTTCAATGGTTTCTTTACACTCCAATTCCAACTATTACTACACAAAACTTGGTTAAAAGTTGAAGGTAAAGTGGGGAGAAATGTACTTACCTTTTAATACTGATTCTATAAAGATATTCTGGCAACATTCATAATCCTGAACTTCAGTTCCCTACTCAAAATGGGGAGACACCTCATGCTCTTTCACACAACCTGCCCTGCAGTGGTAGTATTTTACCACCCTGAGATTAACTGCTTCCTTTGCCAGTTAAATCTGGACTTGAACACAAAACAAAAAGCACATTACAAAGAAATACCCTCTACCTGCAACATCACTTTGGAAATGTAATGCTTAAAAAATACAATGCAATATACTGCATCTGCAAAAGGTTCCCCTTCCAAACTGAGGGAAGGTGGGTGGATGGCTGAGAGAAAGAAAGATACCAGAACGATAACTTCAGAGAAAAAGAATTGCACATAATACTCCCCCCTGTTTAAAGATAATCTTACCATTGCAGGACTTTTACCCTACAAAGCAAATAGCTTAAAACAGGGCTGTCAAATGCATCTGACCCTGCAGGACAGATGAGTGACAAGAGGGTAGTCCATGGGCTAGATGGCACCCCCATTCCCACTCCCATCAGATCCACCATATAGCTGGTCTGGGATGTGCTCTAGCCAGTTTGGGACCATGCTGCATGCAGTGGTGAAGCCTGGGTTCAGCTCTTGGACAGTGTCTTTGACATCCCTGGCTGAGAAGATGTAAAAACAGTGCAATAATGCAGCACCTTCCCATATTACTAAGTGAGGAGGGACACCCTGCAGCTTAGAGCAAGAGTAGGTAAAATATGGTCCGCTGGCCAGATCTGGTCCACCAGCCCATTCTATCCAGCCCACGTGGCCTTTAAAAGTAAATTTATTTCTGCCCATCACTGCCTGTCGAAGATGACAGACGGCCAGTGGCAGCAGGACCAAGCAGGAGCCTGTGGCTAAGCAACAAGGCAAGCCCGGCTCCACCCAGCCCTCCTACCCCCTTCCCGCCCTCAGCCCCCAACCAGAAGCCTCTGCAGCTTCTGGCTCTGCACCGCTGGAGCTGTTCCCCTTCCTTCTACCCGAGTGGAAAATAAGTTAAGATTGGACGGAGGGAGCAGCTGGAAGTGGCAGTTGCGGGGAGCAGTGGGGGCCACAGGGAGTGGTACAGCGGCAGGGGGGCCCATGGGGAACAGCACAGTAAATGGCAGCTGCGTGGAGCTCTGGGACCCACGTGGTGCACAGCAGGCAGCGAAGCTATGGTGGTCCCCAGTGGGCAGTGGGGCCGCAGCAGGCCCCAACAGGCAGCACAACGGGCCCTGATGGGTGGCAAAGCTGTGGCCAGGCCCCAGCGAGTGGTGGGGCTGCAGTGGGCTCTGGGGGGCAGCAGGCAGCAGCAGGTGGTTGGGTTGCAGTGGGTGGTGGAGAGGCAGCAAGTGGCAGGCAGCAGAGGTGTGACCGGGCCCCAGCAAGCAGAAGCCAGTGGGCAGCATAGCTACAGCAGGACCCAGCAAGTGGTGGAGCCACAGTGGGTGGTG
>JAGPOW010003316.1:91861252-91901453 GCA_030014935.1 Caiman crocodilus
TGATGGGCCCCAAGAGGTGATGGAGCCACGGTGGATGGCAGAGCCACGGTGGTCCCCAGCAGGTGGTGGAGTTGCAGTGGGCCCCAGCAGGCAGCAGAGCTACAGGAGGAGGCAGGCCCCAGTGGGTGGCAGAACTGTGACCGGGCCCCAGCCAGGACCTGGCAGGCAGCAGAGCCACGGCGGGTGGCATGCCCTAGAGGGTGGCAGAGCCACAGCTGGGCCAAGGCAGGCCCCAGTAGGCAACAGAGCCCCAGCGGGTGGTGGCGGTGGTACACAGGCCCTGGTGGTTGGCATAACTGTGCGGGGCCCCAGCAGATTATAGAGCCATGGTGATGCAAGCCTGAATGAGGGAATGCAGAGAAAGGCAGAAACACAGTCCATGCAAGTGCCCTGGGACTGGCAGAGACCCAGGGCAAGGTTGCAGAAGTGGAGAGCCTAAGCATGGGGTCTGCCTGTCTGCATCGTGTGAGGCTCACATGCAATGTGTTAGAACTGCACGCCATGGAGCCAGCAGCCCGGTCCCAGCTCTCTCTCTCAGCACACACCCAGCCACCATACCCACACCCAGCTGTGCGCGCGCGCACGCGCGCGCACACACACACACACACTCCCCAACTACACCCCCACTTGCACCCCCTTACTGCCCACACAAAACACAGTAGGACTGTATTTTAAGCTATTATGTAGTGGGGGAGTGTGCCTGCTCCTAAAATGGACAGCATTACGAGTCCTGATTCCTGCAGGACTTCAGGGACAAGCCATACATTCCTTCTGCTCTTGCTAACAGATGAAACCATGATGCTCTAAAAAAGTAGGCCGCCACTTACACAAAGGCATTCTCGGCTTCCTGAAATAGTTGACAAATTTTGACTGAAGTCAAATAATAGGCTGTCAACTGACCAGTCAAATTATTTGATATTACTTGACCAGTCAGTTTGTCAATCATAGTTACTGAAAGAGGTAGAGGGTATGCTTCTAGAGACAACCTGGCAAAAAGGATTCTCGTAACTAATTCAAGAGCTGGCTAAATTAAATTTGTTCTACGTGATTTTTTTTTAACACTGCTAGCTGAATTACACTGTTGTAAGAGTAATTAGAGCTTACACAGACATCTGAAAGCAAAAACTCAGTCAATACCAGTTTATGAGCTAAACCTAGTACAGTAAGGAAGAGACAGAAAGAGAAATTAGTAAAATCAGAGATTAGCATAAGGAACACTACAGGGCTACCATGCCATACAAGGGGTATAATTAACTAATAGTCCCATCTGCTACTCTTGTTAAGGAACAAAGAAATTTAAACTCCCACTGCCATAAGCTAAGGAACCGTAAAGAAGTGAGATTCTTGCTATAATGCTATCTTTATATTAAGGACTTCCACTTTATCACCAATTTAAAATTTAAACTAAAGCTGATTCCATAATACTCTGACTCTACAGTTTTGTGACAGATTTTTCCAATGACCACAACCAACTGCTTAACAAATTTCTATACAACAAACTGCATATCAACCATGATTAATTTATTTACAATATTAAAAGGGGAAATTGCCTATATGACATCATATGATAGTCCAATTACTCCTAAAAGTGACAAATGGGCAATAAATAGTAAGAAACATGACTAATTATCTTTTAATTAATTGGTGTTAATGGATGTGATTAATGTAAGAACCAATTAAACACATTAATTTTTTTATGCATTAATCACTGACATGGTTTTTGAGCCTGTGCCCAGGCTGCCTTGCAGCTTCTCTCTGCTGCTGCCACCACTGCCTCCGAGCTGCCCAGCAGGGCAGCAGTGGCAGTGTAGACAAGCCACAAAGCAGCCTGGGCATAAGCACAAGGTAGCAGCTCTGGCACAAGCTGCCTCTGGGCCTCTGGGGAACGGTGGCGATAGTAACTCCATGGAGGCAGTTGTTGCTGGCAGGCAGGGGCAGGATTCCTGTGGAGCCACCTTCCATAGCCCCTACCCCATGCCACCCCACACACCTGGTCCCAACCCAGCGCTGATGGAACCCAAGCCCAGAGCCACTGCTGCCATGCTGAGAGAAGCCACCGCCGCTACTCTCCCTTTGCTGTCTGTGCTCCCGCTCAGTAAGGAAGAGGGGAAGTTTGGGTCTAGGCTGGGGCCAGAGCAGCTGCCCCCAGTGAGGGCAGGTTGAGGCCACTACTGCTGGAGGTATACTAAGGCAGGGGCATGCTGCAGGGCCAGGGCAATTCTGTAGAGATCCTGCTTATGTAGGGCATCCTGCCAGGGCATGTGGGGGTCCCTACTCCCCAGGCTCTAGACCTTCCCCCCCTCCCCCCAACCTTCTTCCCTGAGCTCCAGATCCTACATACACCACCACAGCCCCCCACACCTTCACAAATTTCACCCCACACCCATCCTGCAACCATACAGAGTACCTGCAGAATTTTGAGTTTTTAGCTGTGCGATTTAAATAGCTATTAATTGCGATGTTTTTAGTCATGCGATTAATTGTGAATAAATTTTTAATAGTTTGACAGCCCTACTAATTACAATAGAATAGTCCCCTAGAGTAACCTTGGAAGAAGAAAGAGTTGCACATCAATTCTGCCACTGCCAAGGCAAAACTAGAGATTGCATACATCATGGTACTGGTTAAATTTCTGCAGTTTAAATGGATCTAAAGATAGTTTATTAAATTAGTCTCACCTAGCAGAAAATCTTGTGCCATTTGAAGCAGAGCCTGATGAAGATGTGACATATACACTGCTGATTGATCCCTGAGCCATTTCTGCAAAATAGAAAGAGTAAACACTTGAACAACTTAACATGACATCAAGCTAGCATAAACAAGAACCACCTTTCCATCTGATCACAGCCCAGAAGCATCTTCTAATGCTTAAAAACAGTATTTGGATTCAGACTTTCAAATTCCTATATGCAAGAAAGAAAAGCTATAACCTAAGACTTAACTTTCTTATGTAACACAAAAAAGTACTAATACACAGTTACCAGAGATTCATTTTTGCAAGTGAAACAAGTTTTATGCTCCCCTACTAAAACGTTAGCAGTTTAGGTAATTCACTTGAAAAAACGAACTAATAGAACTTTTTGCGGTCAAATCAGTTTTAGTTGAACAAGTTCTCTCTCAAGTCCTATGTAAAAAGATAAAATAGCAGAAGCATGTTATAAAGGGTAACTAACCTGTCACATATGGTTCCAGAGCTTTAGGAACCAAACTCTTTGCAATTTTTAGGTCCTCTGCTGAACAGCTTCCAGATTCTAGCCCACAAGCCATTCCCATTCGTTTTAATACCTCTATATCATCATGAATTTCAAAAGTATTGTCAAAATTAAATAGGTATTCAAACCTGGAGGGGAGAAATCTTAATTAACTTCTGAATTTTGGAAACAGAAATATAGCAAGTATATCAAGTATTTTCAAATATAGTAGTGTAGTACTTAAAGAAATTAAAACACATGACCCCAGAAATATATGCTTTATGAATGCTGGTTTGTTCTAGTAGCAATTCTTTTTTGTTCTAGTGAAAACTCTTAAGTCTCAAGTGCCATATCCTAGTTAGCTATATGAATAGATAACTCTGTATGACACTGAATAAGACAAGCCCCCCATAATAAGATTCTACATGTGGAAAATTTACAAATGTTTTGCCTTGAACATGTCCCCCTCCCACTACTAGAGCAGGGAAAATAAATCGGGGGGGGGGGCGCGCATGTGCCCTCTGCCCTCACAACAGTCCCCCCTACCCGATCCTTACTTTCAGAACTTACTCTCCTTGGGCACATGGAAGCAAGGAGAAAATTTGAAAACAATGACTTTGAAATAAACTTCCCTGTAGTGACCTGAATATAGGCAAATTATTATGGGCACCAATAGACTTAGTTCATCCAGAACCGATGCATTTTACCTTTTCTGAAACTGCTGCAAGTTTTAGCATAGGTACTCCATAAACACACTATAAACAGCACTTTTATATTAACTTCTATAATCGGGGTGGGCAAAATACGGCCCATGGGCCAGATCCAGCCCACGAGGCCATTCTATCCAGCCTTCAGAGCCCCTAAAAATGTAATATTCATTTGCCCTTGGTTCCTGTCAAAAAATGACAGGAACCAAGGGCAGTAGGATCCAGGGGAAGTCCGGCAGGCTCCTACAACAGCAGGACCTGCCCGCCCCTGCCCCCACCCCCCAGCCAGAAGCCCCAGCTGGGCCTTCTGATTTGGGGCCACATGGATGCCCCCAACCGGAACTGCAGGTAACAGGACGGAGGTGGGGGTGGGTGTGTGTGGGGGGGGGCGTGTTTTAGTACCCAGTAGTTAAAATGCCTCGGCACAGTGGAATTTCTTGGCACAGTGAGATTCCTCAGTACAACAGAATTTTTCGGTACGGTGAGGGAGAGACCCCGGTGCAGTGAACAGTTTCCGCCAAGCCTAACAACAGCATTGGTTTAAGTGAGTGCCACCCATTGGCTGGTTGTATATTATTCCTACCTGGTGACTAGCAATTGGCTCACTAGCTGTACAAAAGCTAGAGCAGTTTCTGCCCAAGTTGGAGATCTCCATGTACATTGGAGTAAACGGCGGACTGATCACCCACCAACGACTCCCCATCACCGACTGTCCCAATGTACCCCGTGCCCTGCATGCTCTTTGAGTTGTTCAGAGATATCTCATCGTGTTGTTTAGAGCTCTTACCCAGTGCAACTATAACGGAAGTTCCTATGCTGTGTATGTCGACAGTGTAAGTAAAGCCATCTCGGTTTAACCAATACATGTCTGTGCCTAATTCTGCTCCATTGGTCAAAAGTACCCACTTGCCGTCTGGGCTCTTGGCCACAGCTCTGCTGACAAGACTCAGCCCCCACAGGGAGGACCCCAGGCAGGGAAGGAGCCTGGGGAAAAGCTGAACACAGGAAGGGGCAGGGGGAGGAGAATGGCCCTTCCTCTGCCCCATGGCTGGCGCCTTACACTACAGCTGCTTGCAGCCTGCATGGGGCTGCCTGTGCCTGCTCCAGACAGCGCATGGGCTATAAGCAGCTGCAGCAGGGAGTGCTGGACACAGGGCAGGGGAGGGGCCACTTTTTCCCAGGTTCCTTCCTCATGCAAAGTGGCCCCTTCCCCACCCCCATGGCCAGCGTCCCACGCTGCAGCTGCTCGCAGTCTGTGAGGGGCTGTCTGAAACAGGCAGAGGCAACCCCAGGTGGGCTGTGAGCAGCTGCAGCACAGGGTGCCGGGTGGGTGAGGGGCTGCTCCCCCCCAACTTGCAACTTGGCCCCACTGTGAGCCTGGGCCCCGTCTTGGCTCCGAGCTCGGCAGTTGGGGCTGTGCACGGTGACAACAGCTGTGCCTCCCTGCTTAACACAGCATTTGCCACCACTGCCTGTGGGCAGCAGCCAACACTGCCCAGCACGGCATGGGGAAGGGGGCAGGGAGCAGCTGCTGCCACTGACAGGCAAGCCTGGAGCTGGCTTGGAGGCCAGGCTGGCAGCAGGGCCGGGTTACAAGCTGGTGCTGACCATGGGGAAAAAAGTGGCCCCTCGCTTGCCCCATAGCCAGCACCTTGCACTGTAGCTGCTTGGAGCCCACATGGGGCTGCAAGTACCTGCTCCAGACAGCCCCACGTGGGCTGCGAGTGCCTGCAGCAAGGAGTGCCAGCCATGGGGCAGGTGAGGGGCTGCTTTTCCCTGTGCTCAGCACCAGCTTCATCCTTGCTGGCAAGCAGGGGGTTGGGGCTGTGCGCTGCAACCTGCACATACCACAGGGCTGGGGTGGGGCACTTGGTGAGAGTGGGCATGGGAGCCAGCAGGAACACCAGTGTCCAGTGCCAGCAGGGTGGCAGGAACGTGGGGTCCCAACCAGCAGAGGCTCTATAGAGCCAGGCCAGCTCCATACTCTCTCTGCTGGTGCAGCCCAGCCCAACTTCACAGACTCCTGCCAGCCTGTGCTCCACTTTGGGCGCCCCCGGTGCGGGCCCTAGGATACTGGTCCCAAGATATTGGTTCCAAAATGGTGGCCGGGGCGGGGCACTTGTCAAGGGGCAGGGCTACCCACGTGGCTCTTGACAGCCTGCCAAAGCTGGGTAAGCAGCCCTCTGCCCAAAATAATTGCCCACCCCTGTTCTATATAGTACAAACTACGCATGATATTAATCCAAAGCCAAAAGGCTCATAATTTACCATATGGTTCACTGGGCTGGACCCCAGCAGAGACAACAGCATTTCAAACCATGGTGACTGCATACTGAGGTATGTGTGCGTACTCCAGATCAAAACCCCTACCTCACAAAGGATCCATGTACTTATCAGCTTCCCTCCCCCTACCCAATAACTGGAACCAGGTCATGAGTCCTAGAATCTTCCAAACATTTATATGCAGATGAGGTGCAGGGTAACCTGGTCCGGCTCTACCTCATGGAGGGTGGGACCACGCCAATCACGTGACAGGCTGGGACAGGAGTGAGAGAAGGATTCTGTCTGTTTAGGGCCCCATTTGGTGATGGTTTGCCAGACATTTAAGACTGATGAAGAAACAGGAATATTTGGAAATGGGAAGGAAAGGCACAGCTTAATTGTGGGAGTGAAGAGGAAGTCAAAATGTACGCAGTGTAGTGGCTCATAGTTAGGGCCTGGTTTAAATTGTAGGCCAGCTCGTGAATATCATGGCCCAGTCATGACAGAGATCACCATTTTTGTGAGCCTGATTGCGGAGCCACTGACTATCATCTTTGAAAACTCATGACTATCAGGAGAGGTCTCAGATGATTGGAAAAGGGCAAACATAGTACCCATATTTAAGAAAAGAAAAACCAAGGATACAGGGACAACAGACCGGTCAGCCTCATCTCAGTCTCTGGAAAAATTATGGAGAGGATCCTCAAGGAATCCATCTTGAAACACTTGGAGGAGAAGTTGATTAGGAACAGTCCATATGGATTCACCAACCTGATTGCCTTCTGATTGTGGAGATGACTGGCTCTGTGGAAGTGAGGAGACCAGTGGGTGCAGTATACCTTGATTATAGCAAGGCTTTTGATATGGTCTCCCACAACATTCTTGCAGGCAAGCTAAGGAAGTACAAGTTGGATGAATGGACTGTAAGGTGGATTGAGAACTGGCTGAAGTATCAGACTCAGAGGGATCGATTGATATCTAGTTGGCAGCCAGTATCAAGTGGAGTGTTCCAGGGGTCAGTGCCAAGGCCAGTTTTGTTCACTGTCTTCATAAATGATCTGGAAGGTGGCAAAGAGTGCGCCCTCAGCAGGTTTGCAGATGACACCAAGCTGTGGGGAGTAGTAGATATGCCAGATGGTAGGGCTAGGATTCAGAGTGACCTAGACAAATTGGAGGGTTGGGCGAAAAGGAAACTCATGAGGTTCAACAAAGTCCTGCACTTCGGATGGAACAATCCCATGCACCAGTACAAGCTGGGGGCTGACTGGCTGGGCAGCAGCTCTGCAGAAAAGGACGTGGGGGGTTACAGTGGACAATAAGCTGAATACGATCCAACAATGTGCCCTTATTGTCAAGAAGACCAAGGGCATACTGGGCTGCATTTGTAGGTCTGTTGCCAGCAGGTCCAGGGAAGTGATTATTCCCTTCTACTCAGCACTGGTGAGGCCACATCTGGGAGTACTGTGTTCAGTTTTGGGCCCCCCACTACAGAAAGGATGTGGACAAATTGGAGAGTTCAGCAGAGGGTGACAAAAATGGTTTGGGGGCTGAAGGACAGGCTAAGGGAACTGGGCTTGTTTAGTATGGAGAAGAGAAGAACGAGAGGGGATTTAACAGCCTTCTGCTGTTGGAAGGAGGGTTCAAAAGAAGATGAAGCTAGTCTGTCCTCAGTGGTGGCAGATGACAGAACAAGGAGCAACCATCTCAAGTTGCAGCAAGGCAAGTTTAGGCTAGATATTAGGAAGAATTTTCTCACTAGGAGGGCAGTGAAGCACTGGAGCAGATTACCCAGAAAGGTGGTAGAATATCCATCCTTGGAGGTTTTCAAGACCTGGATAAACAAAGCTTTGGCTGGGATGATCTACTTGGAGATGCTCCTGCTTTGAGCAGGGATTGGACTAGATGACCTCATGAGGTCCCTTCCAACCCTAATTTTCTATGATTCTATGACATGCCCTTTGAAATATTTCAAAACTATCTGAAGCATTCCAAAATAGTACCTCTTGAAATGAAGTATTCTTTTGAAACATTTCAGTTTGTGTACACAGAGATAGGGGGATCCATAAATTCTCCAGAACCCCAATGATGTGTCTCTTTCCTTCGTCAATTTCACAGCAGAGGGAGGGAGAGTGCAATGGACATTCTGCAGCATGGATAACTGGTGCCTCTTGAGTCAAGGGGGGCATATGCCCCTCTGACATCAGTCAGCACCTGGGGTGGGGGCGGAGGAGGAAGTGTGCTCTGGTGGCCAATCTCATTGACTGGGGGCGGGAGGGAGAGAATCTATGGTGGCCAATCTCACTCACCGAACAGCGACCGTGCTTTTACTGACAGGCCTGCTCTCTGGCCAGTACCTGCAGAGGGGGCACTGGTGCTTCTGCCTGCTCCTTGCTAAACAGGGAGTGCAGCCTGACAGGGAGTGCACATACACCTCTGTGCATACCCTGTGCATCACCACTGGTCTACAGGCTGGGTGATGGAGCACCATACATATGCTGCAGTCAGGTACCAAACCATGTCTTGGCCACTCCAGTACTAGAAACCTGCTGCCACTGCTAGGTTCTTCAGCTACAGTCCCCTATACCTCTCCTCTCTGGTAAAAGGGATTGGAGTTGGAAAGGAATCCCAACAGTGGGGAGCCTCTTCCTTTTTGAAACATTTCCAAGCCCAATTTATTTGAAAATATTTTAAAAGTTATTCAAGGCTTTGCCCTTCTCTAAATATCTAGTACACTGGGTCATTTTCTTTTCTTTACTCTCCCCTTTCTCCTTTCATTAGCAACTCTTGATAACCTAAAGCCAAAATATAGACAACCACTACATTGTTTCCTCAGTAAGACACAGGTGTGGATTCCAAATTAAAGGCACAGAAAATACAAATCTAGCCATAAGCCTGATGCCTGTGTGTCATTTTCCTTGGAACAAAGAAACAAACCACTCAGTAAAAGACAACAAAGTTTTTATATAGTTACCATCACTAGCTTTCAGCATACAGGAATGCTTATCTCCACAGCACACAAATGGTTAATAAGCTTTAAACAGACCCTAAAGTAATGTTATCTACATGAGAATTTTAGAAAATTCATTTTCTGCTATATACAAACTAAATGGTTCTGGGTGAAGAAACAAACAAATGCTCCCTATCAACAGAAGTGAATAAGTAGCTTTATTTTTATTTCTTCTTTATCAAAGTAAGTTGTGGATTTATTCTGACATGAAACTCCTGGCTGCATTGTAAGGACAGTTGAAAAATTTTAGCAGACTTACTTGTCATTAGAAATACTGCAGTCAATCACAGTCTTTTTGCTGGTGTTCACAATGATAAATGGCAGATGGATGACAGAATTGGAAGGTGGTGGTCGACTTGCTTGCTGCTCTGCTTGACGATTTCGTTGAACTAGGTTCTTGAAGGCAATTTGCTATAAAAAGTAATAGCAGCTTAGAGGAGTTACCCAGAGTCATATTTCCACCCTTCATTTCTCTTATATTTGGCACATCTCCGAAAGTTAAAGAAAAATTAAGTTTCCAAGTATCTTCAAAAAGCAAACTGAAATTGTCAACTTGCAGCAACAGCCTGTTTCTAACATTGTAGATTATTAGAATGGATATTTGGAATTAGCCCATTTATTTTAAATAGGAAACATTTTTCAAGAAAAATAAAGTAGATACCAATCGCAGACAATTTCTTCCATTCTTTGATGTTTGTAAAATTGTATACAAGACAAGGTTACCATAACCCCACATGAACATTTTCCATCAGAAAACTGGATTTTGGACTAAAGAAAAATTTCTTTAGAGAGCCATCTGCTTTTTGTGGAAAATGCTAGCAAATAAACATCCGGAAGGAAACTGACTGTTTTGATCTATTCTATAGAGGAGATGCACTGACAACAACAGGAGTTGAAGCTGTAAATGGAGGCAACAGCAAGGTATTTTATTTGTTTAAAGGTACCACAGAATTCTGTAATGAAAAGGCCTAATATTGTGGAACTCATTAGAGAAAATTAAGTTTTATGGCCATAATTGTGGCTTTTACACAACCTAGGGAGACCGGAGCATCTGAGAAAAGCAAGCCTGAACACACTCAATGACCAGCATGGCAATTAAGGCCACTCTGTCTCCTCCTCCCCACTGCTAACCATGTTTTGCTACTGCATTGCACAGCAATAAATAAAAATCTTAGGTTTAGCAGAAACCTCCTGCTGTTTGCAATGTAGCAATTAAGATTTACTAGATAACACTGCTAAATCTTAGAGGTAGCATTTCAGCAAGGAATTAGTTGATAGATAGACAATTATTTTTCATAAGCTTGAGACCTAGAAACTTGAGTTTAACTGAGTCTTAAATCTGATGCCAAGTTCTGTGGGAAGGCTGTTTTCTCTGGTCACAGGACTATGAAAAATAAAAGGTTTTGAACATCAGTATGTTTTATTTGTGGTGACTATTGCAATTCATGGCAACCACAAAATAAAAGCAGTACAAAATAAAGAAACATTCAAATGCATGGTCAGAACTGCATATTACAATTCTGAAATACAACAGGAATTAAAAGAACAGTCAGCAAAAGGCTTCTTTAAAACAAATTCAGTAGGACCTTCGAATATAACATGGCATTCTGGAAGTATGCCAGCTACTACCAGAGCAAAACAGAATTTGCCTATACCACTAAATGCACTGGCACCATTCTTTTATAGTTCACTTGTAATTCCCTGCAAGGTTTCAGTTTGTTTGTTTGTTTCTAATAGGTGCCAATAGAAAATAGTCATGCAAATATGTTACCTTGCCCAATAGACAAGAGTACCTTGACTATACCTGTAGAATAAGTTCTTGTAGCTGAGACTGTTTTAGCTTTATTCTTTCAAGTCTTCTCTGTTTCTCCACCTTAAGGAAAAATAAAGTTTTTAAACAATATTCCATATCAACATGGTCTCCAATTTAACACAATCCAATGGATTGCAAAATATCTTTTTATTCTTCCAGTTTCTAGTTCACAACCGTAAAATCATTTTCAAATTACTGAAAAAGAATTAAAATTTGGCACTGCATGAAATCATGCGAAGACAGTTTAAGGCTCAAAACTTAACATTTAGGGAATAAACTATCTAAAACTCAATGTCAAATCACACCATATATGATCATTTTCATAGTTCAATTTAGATATTTTTGTACTGCTTGTACATTTAGTCTGGAAAATAAATGTGGGTTATTTCAAGACAAAGCTTTGACTCACTTGCTTAATTTTATGCCTTGAACCCACTGGTGTAATCACCACTAACCTCTCACTGAACATTTCTGTTCTGGGTAAAAATTTCAGAAGTGGCTAAATAGTTTGGATAGCCACAGGATTCCATCTTTAAATTAGTTTTCAGGTAAAGATTTTCAAAACTCTGTAGTCTACATATATAGTAACTGGCCTATTTTGAGGGTAGGTAGATTTACTAGGCAAATGATACGTCACCCTTTCCCCCCTTAATTATAGAGGCTGCAATTGATATTTTCTAGTCATATGGTAGTCCCTCCTGATTTGAGAAGCTCATTAAAATGTCTTGTTATTGCTTTTGCAATTTATGAACTAGTTCCTTCTATATTCTGTGATAGTTCCCCTTTTTAATGGAAGGGGGAAAAGAAGACCTTTAATCTGAAAGAAAGAAAACAGCCACATTTGCCAATGATATCTGGAATGGCATAACACTGCAGTACCAATTATCATAGTCATGTCAACATGAACTTTGTAACAGAATAAACACTCCATAGACCACTTACAGCACAGAATTGAAACTTTTTGTTCCTATATAGGTTATAAACTCTGCAAGAAGGGAGCCCATAAGGCTTATGTTATCTTCATGAAGCCAGCAGAAGCTATATACTCTACAAAACTAATAATTCTGTCACAAGCACTTGAAGTAGGAGACAGTATACGGGTTCCTTCCAGCTTAATACAACTATATTTCCCTCATTCAACACAAGAGGTAAATATAGAAATTTGTCTTTTGGGTAATGTTGATGCTACAAATTTAAATGATCTATAGATAGAGAATACAAAAGCTGCAGGGCTTGCAGTAAAAACAAAACAAAAAACCCAGAAGCTTAAATGTTAAGTATGCATGTTAAAGTGTGTATTAATTATATTCAGTATAATATGTAGACATGTGTTGCATGTCTGAATAACATTAGTACGAGATGCTTTTTTTTAACTGCTTTTTAGTAGTCTAGTGCAGGGGTGAGCAAAATGTGGCCTGTGGTCTTGTGCAGGGGTGGATGTGTCCCGTCAAGCCATTCTATCCGGCCCATGGAGCCCCTAAAAAATTTAGAAAATTAATCTGCCCTGGGCTGCCCGTTATATGGACCTCGATGGCTTGCCAAAACTCAGTAAGCGGCCTTGTGCCCAAAATAATTGCCCGTCCCTTGTCTAGTGTCATGTTGGGATTATAAAATGTTTGCATTTCAATTAAATTCACTTCAGGGCTATTTTATGCATAATTCAATTTCATGTACAATTTTATCAGATGCAATCCATATAATCTCTAAAAAGCTTTAATTACCATATTTTCTCGCATACTACATACTCCTAACTAAGAAGCAACTTGTTTTTGGGACCGCAGAACCAAGATAAAAAGATAATTTCCAGAGTTACTGATGCATAGAGCAGGCACAAAGCCTAGTCTTCACTCACCCTCCCCTTCCTACTCAGCTTAAAACTATAACCTTAGCTATTGCTCTCGACTGGTCTCTACTGGATCTGATTTTGAAAAGACCTAAGTCTGCAAGGCTGTGAAGTGGGAAGAGAGACCAGAAGTACTTCGCAGACAGCAAAACTGCCAGAAGAAAGATTAGGTTGATTAATGAAACTTCAAGACCATTAAGGAGACAATCACTAACACCTGTGGACTGAAGAACAAAGAGCTATTAAATCAACTGACTCCCAAGCTCCCTGAATAGAAACACCACTGCTGCTGTTGGGCAGTTGGCTTTGGAGCAGGAATCATAGGATAGTAGGGCTGGAAAGGACCTAACAAGGTCTTCTAATTCAAGCCCTTACTCAAGGCAGGATCATCTGTCAGTAAACCAAGAATCTGTACAGCCTGCTCGAACACATTTGGGGATAGAGATTCCACTTCTTTAAGTAGCCTGTTCCAATGCTTGACCAGACTCATAGAATACTTCCTAAACTCCAACCTAAATTTCCTCTGCTACTATTCAGTCCATTGGTCCTAGTCCTGTTCTCTATGGCCACAGGAAAGAGCCTATCTCCATCTTCTCTAATGGCCCTTGAGGTATTTAAAGACTGCTATTAAATCCTCCCTTAGTCATGTCTTCTCCAGACTAAAAGCCCTATCTCTTTCAACCTTTCCTCCTAAGTCATATTTCCCAGGTCTCTAATAATTTTTGCTGCTCTACTCTTGACTTTTCCCAACCTGTTCAAACCCTTCTTGAAGCATAGGACCCAAAACTGGACGCCAGGCAAAGTGAGCCTCAGCAGTGCTAAACAAAGCAGAAGAATCACTTTTCTTGATTTGTAAGTGACAGTCCTATTAATACAACCCAGTCAACTGCTAGCCTTTTGTGCAACATGGACATACTACATTATTAGCTCATTTTCAGTGCATGGTCTATTGCAGAAGCCAGCAACCTTTTTATAAGCTGCAGGGCATAACAACCTGACTTCAAGTACACAATGGGCTGGGTGGTTTTGGCAGCACTTTCCCCACACCCATGCTGGGGTGAGGCGCTGGGAGTTGTGCTTGCACCACTGCAGCTTCTCCCAGTCTTCCATCTCCGCACAGTGGAGCAGGTACACCAACACCTGGTATCTGCAAACTATGGCTGCACTGCTGCTGCTTTTCTGTGTTCCCCTGCAGCTCTGGTATAGGCACAGATAGAAGTTACCTGGCCCCAGCGCAGCTTTACACCACCTGAAAGTTGTGCCTGTGTCACAGTTGGGGAGGGAGCAGAGAAAGCAACATGGACACAATTCCCAGCTGCCCAGTCCAGCACAGCTCCCCATGAGCAAAAAGCTGTCTCTTATGCCGCAGCTGGGCAGTGGAGGTGTGGGTGCATCACTAAACTGCCTGGCACTGGTGTGGGTGAGCACTCCCTCCCCACCCCAATACACACTGATACACCACTAAAACCACCTAGCTCGTGTTAGACCAGAGCTGAGAGGCCAGAAAAAGCAATAGTGGCATAGGCACAGCTGCAGGTTGCTAAACTGCTTGCTGCCTGGCCCTTGCATAGATATGGGCACAAGCAAAGCTCTCTAATTCTGCAGGCTGGATCCAGTGTTACACTACTACTCCTGGCTGTTTGAGTCCTTCCTCGACTTTACTGCCAACTGCTATTGTCATGTGGTAACTGCCCTTATTTATGAAGACTGAAGTAAAGAAACCATCAAATATTTTCAGCCTTTTCTGCATGATCTGTGACTAGACTGCTTTCTGTATTCCAAAAGGGACCTACAGTTTCGTTGGAGTTCCTCTTATTCTTGACATACTTAGTTATTGCCTTTTATGTCCCTTGCCAGTTGCATCTCAAATTGCAACGTGTGCTTCTATTCTAGACAGGAAAATCAAAATCACTGCTTAAGGCATACCCTCCAATTTTGGGGGGCTAATTTTTTGGGAAAAAGGTACAGGTGGTATGCAAGAAAATAAGGTGTTTAATTAGATATGGCATAGTAATGTATGTTTATCTATTCTTTTATTATATTTTTTTTTATATACTCAAGTCATTAAGAATCCAAGCATCCAATTCTACATTGCTAGCTTGGAAGAATGTTTGCTGGCAGGATAAGAGCATAGTTAAGCCTCTAGCATTTACTCAAACAGAAAAACCTCTAATTATTGACTTCTCTATACGTATACCTCTAAATTCTGACATTCCTGAGCTGAGTTAGTAGGTAGACCAATCCATTTGATTTCCTTCTTCTCCTTTGAGATAATATTCATGGCCATAAGGACATTTAAGGCATCATAGACACGTCGTCTAATATTCTTCTGGTCATAAGCCTGCTGTAGACATAGTGCATTAATCAAAAACATACCTGTGACAGAAACATTTGAAAATCCATTACAGTGTATGACCAACTCAGGTAGTATCTCAACTGTTTTATTTAATATAAAGGGGAGAAAAAAATCTAAATTCTCTAAAGAAAGCTATCCTTTTCCCATTCAAATGGCATGTAGCCCAACCACAATATACTTACTGATTCATTTGGTGAAATATGATTATCAGTGGTACTGAACTCTGCGACCAACTCGTCTGCCACCTCGTTGTATGAGGTGGTTCCTTTTCTCTGTACCTTCTCACAAACCTTCATTGAGAAATGTCGTAAACCCTTGCCATTTTTCTCTCCTTTTTTGTTGCGTTTCCTACAAAATAATTTTTTAAAATTTATCCCTTTGAAAGTTCATCAGTCAATGACACACTGGTCTGAAATGTCACCATTGCAATATTCACCAGCAAACACAACTCTCCTTTTTAGGAACACATATATACTACATGCATGAATCATGGATTGAATCAAATTTACAGATAACATTTGCAGCATATTGACCATAAAACACACCAGGCTAATCTGATCACTGGTGCTACCAGAGAGACAAGTTAATGGTAGGTTCTTTTAATGCAAAAGGAGTCTAAAGTCCTCAAATAAGTGGTGGTGAACTACAGAAACTAACATTTTTCTGGGAGCAAGTCTAGTGGACTAACTTCACTTTCTTCACTGATATTATATTGAACATTACAGTATGGCTAAACTGTAGATTTCTACTGCTATGACATGCAACTTTGCTAGAAACACTACAAAAGTCAGGATATATGCTGCATAAATCACATAACTTGTTAAAACTTGCAGTGTTATTAAATATTTAGAAGAATATGAATGATAACTAAATGATAGTTCTCAGTTTAACTTTCTAATAAAACTTGGTATCTTTAAAGTAATAATAAAAATGTAAATATCAAGACCAGTGAATGAAACTTTATATTTTCCTACACTTGTTAGCTCAAATGCCTTTGGCACAATACAACTCCATAATTCCCCAAAAGAAATATATTTAGTAGCAACTATAAAAAAAGCACACATAGTACACACAAGTTAACAGAACTATGTTAAAACAATCGGCCTTCAAAACAATCTTTTGTGAAATAAATCCCAAAAGTATGTTTCTGCTGAAACTGAACAAAACATTATTTTAAAACTGTCTATCAAATTATGCTAATTTAGTCTGAAACAATTAATGCATTTATATTTTAATAGCACACAAGAGAGTGCAAAATCCAGGTTTACACCAATGAGCTGAAACCAGCTTGATTCCTTTTGTTAGGTCTTAATATTTATTAGCACAAATGTGATGCAGGAACACTGCCTACCAGCATACCTGTCAGTTTTTTTCTGTAGATATCTGACTTTTGTATAGCAGAAGTGAAAACGCATTCTAATTTAAGTATCTAATCTAAGCATTAATATCAGAAACAGTAATGCTGAAGAACTCAAGAGTAAATCTAAGCTAAATCCCTTTTTCACATAATATAATTTTAACAACAGAGCACATTTACCCAAAACTAAGAAGAATGTTCACACAACTCTCTTAATCCCTTGTAACTTTTAATAGAATTTTGCTCACCCAGCAGACCAAGGCGAAGAGTCTGCAGTCTGGTTCTGCGATACAAAATGTGTGTTGGGTGTATGTGGACTTCCTACCAGGATAGTATTTGGTGCTGATGGTCTCTGAGGTGTACCAATAACCTATAGTTAAAACAAAATAATTTGGAATATAATAAAAGTTTCCCATGTTATTCAGATGCACTCCCCACCCTTATCTGGAGCTATTTCTGTATTTCTACCTACTTCTACTAGAAAAATAAAATCATACCATACTACCATTAAAAACTTGGCTGTGTTTATATATTTTGGGTTTGGTACATTGTCTGATCAGATGGCAAGTTTTTACATTTTATCGTCTCATGATCAACTCCATTTGCTTTCTTGATTTATAAACAAAATTTGGCACTAATCTTGCAAGGATGAAAACAAGCTTCAATAATATGACATTAACAGATTAATAGGTTTAAGCAAGGTTTAAAGAGGCAAGAGCAAGTGATGATATAAAATACACCAAAGAGGAAACAAAGCTCACAACTCTCTTGATAAGCAAGAGAAAAAAGTGGTGCTGTAAGAAGAGCCACACCCTCCTTTCTACTTGCATCTTTCCTGCTACTGCAACAACAACAAAAAAATTAAGACAGCTTCCGACTTGGGTGACAGTGAAAGCCACCTCCCCAAACTACTCCAGGTGGATGGTATTTGTGATGCATGTGATTAGTCTGGTTTAAGAGTATACATTGAGCCCTCCTTTGTGAAATTGGTTGAAGCAGCAACTCCCACCTCTGCTGAAGAACTACACTCCACAGCTAAGCTTTTATACGTGTTGTAACACGGTAGTATTCAGAGTTAAGAAAACCATTCCAAAAACTGATCACTATGGTTTTCCTATATTCACAGAAAGATCTACCTATTCATGCAAGCTGCAACTCTATTTCCAGAGAAGAGGGATAGCTGGTTCACTTATGCCTTTGTGACAAAAGCTTCCATTACACCTGAAGGCTAATACCCAATACTTTCCACATTTTTCCTGGTATCACATTTCTTTGGTCTCCTCTTTCCACTTGTCAAAACCTTGAGCTTACTTCCCCTGTCTGACTTCAACAATTTTGTTTAAATTCTGTAATGACAAAAACTGAAAGTTTAGGAGGATCTGAAGATGAAACATTTCAAATTCATGCTTAATTCATTATCCAACTGCATAAAAAGGGATAATGTAAAATCTATTGTTTCACATTTAAATTAAATGCCTCTGAAGTTTACTTGAAATTAGCTGGGGCAAAATGCAGGGTTGCTAGGCTGCAGAAGTCATGTGTTGCTAAAAGATTTAGGCCAAATCTGCAACAAAATGAAGCAATTGTTATGCCTAACTTAGAGCACTACTTCTAAACTAAGTTTTAATGCCGTTTTAGAATGGCCACCCAATCCAGATAACTTCTGGTTAACTATAGGGAAGAGGTGGAATGGGGCACAGAACAGGCATGGAAAGAGGTATGTGTCAACAGATTACCTCTCTCACTGGAGCCCAGCCCCTCAGCATTTATACTGTTCTTCATAGCCATCTTACAGAGCTGCAGACTGAAACATGATATTTTTCTCCTAACACAATGCTTTCCCTGACAGAAGTTTTTAAGAACAGGTTAGGAAAACACCTGTTAGAAGCAGTCTACTTAATCCTGCCTCACTAAAAGGGAATGGCATAGAGCAAGGGCAGACAATATCTGGCCTGCCAGGCACTTGCATCCAGCTCATGGCAACCCCTAACTGTACCCTGCAAAGCCCTTCGACCCACTAGGGTGGGAATGAGACACCCATGTATACACCCCCATCAACATACCTTATTGTGCTTCACCTCCACCCTCAAGGGCAGAAGGGCCCAGCCCTACCAGAACACAGCTTCCAGGTGGGGCTGCTACTGCCAGTGCTGCAGCCGCTAGAGGACCTGCTCAGCTTCCCCTATGTCCCACTTGCTTTGGGCAGCAGGTAAGGAAGCTGTGAGGGTGAAGCTGCTGCTGGGCTAGAGTGAGAAAGTGGAGCTGACAGCAGCACAGAACCCTGGTGGGTAGTCTGTGGTGTGAAGGAGACTGAGGGGGGGCATGGGGACCCCCACACTCTCCCCATGGTGCGCAGCCCTCACAGGTGGCAGCAGCAGGCAGGGGAGCTTGTGCCAGGTCCAGACACTGCAGCTCAACAATGCGCAACTCCAGCCAGTGCTGCATGTGGTGGCAAGCTCAGTCCAGCCAAGCCGCCTCTATGTCGGGAGCTCCTCACTGTGCACATGCACAGGGGCCGGGGCTCCCCTCTGCTTCCAGAAGTCCTCGGACCTACACGGCAGGGATCAGTGAACGCACCCAGCTCCAGCGTGTGAAGCTTTTCTCCAGTGGTGTGCAAATGAGGGAGTTGCATGTGTGTGGCAGGGAGTCCTGGCGATAAAGACAGCTTAGCCAGGCTGCATTCCTCACTGCAATATGCAGTGCTGGGTGGAGCTATGCACCACCAGACAGCAGTGCCTATGCCAAGTATGAGCACCCTGAGTGCCCCTGCCTGCTGCTGCTGCCGCCTATGGGGGCTGTGTCATGGTGGGGTCCCCACTCCACCCGCCCCCCAGCAAATGTCACACACCCATATCCTACCCCTACAGCCTCCCCACATACCCTATTGCCCCCCACACAGAGCCACACCCCACCTCATAAACTGCCCTCCCACACCCCACCTGGGGCTTCCCTCTTGTGCTACGCAGCCCCAGCAGGGAAGACAGCTAGCTCCAGCACCTGGGGCTTCCCTCCGGTGTCCAGTGAGTACAAGACCTGCACATATGTGCAGGGAACACTGGCAATACAGACTGCCCAGAGGAGGCTGCGCCCCTTGCTGTGATGTGCAGTGCAGTGCTGGATATGAGTGCCCTGTCTGCTGCTGCTACCGCCTGCCAGGACTGTGCACCATGGGGGGGTCCCCACATCCCCCATCCTCCCTCACATCCGCATGCTACCCAGCTGAGCTCTGCTCTGTACTGCCACCGCTCCCCTGAACACAGGCTCCATAGTGCCACCTGCCCCAGCCCCACACTCCCACAGCAGCCCTGCCCCAGCCACTTCCCTACCTGATCACCAGAACCAGCAGGAAACTGGAGAAGTAGAGCAGGTCCCCAGAAGTTGCAGGCATCAGCAACCCCACCTGGAAGCTGTGTACTGGCCGGGCCCTTCTGCCCAAAAGGGTGGGAACAAGGTGCAATATGGCACATTTTGGGGAGGGGGAGGGGGAAGACAAAGGACGGACATGGGTACCTCGCTTCCACCCCTCTCTGGGTGGAAGGGCTGGGTAGGGTACAATTTGTTGGTGGGCACTGTGCAGGGTCAGATTACCACACAGGCAAACTAGGGACATGCCTAAGGCCCTTGGGGTGGGAGGGCGGCCAGCAGCAGCAGCGCCATCCTTCCTACTGCAGCTGTGGTGAGAATGGTTGTCTGCCTCCCTTCCCTTCCCTCCACCAGCCTTGCCACCATGGCAGCTGCTTCCTATTAAACTATAGGTATTAAGAGTCATTTCTAAATTGTTAATTACTTGTATAAATTTCAATGAAAATACTAGTTTTATTGCAGAAGAAAAAAACTGAGCATCAGAAACAAATGCATTCTTTTTACAGGTCAGTCACAGATACTATCCAAAGTTATTTTAAGCTTATTATTTTATTCTCTTAAACAGATAAAATGCACTACCTACTCTGACCCTGTTAGCTTCTAACAAAGGATTTTTTTTTTTTAATTCATACGCTTTAAATCTAGGTGACCTCATTCACTTCAACAGTTCAGAGTTACAGCTCACTGGAAAACTGAATGACATTATACCCACTTCTGCTTTGAACACGTTAAAAGCTGATATAGACAAAAAATAACTAACTGTTGAATAGGTTACTATTGTGCACATATTAAGGCAAGCCTTACTATGTGATACTACTTGCATGATATACAATATTTACAACTTGTTCCAACAAGAGTTTGTTGCTATTTTTTCCTCAAGTAATTGAACTACAATTAGAAATAACCATCAAAAACCTCTTTGGTATTATGGATTTATTAAGAGTTTTTAAACCTCTCTCAACTTCCCAGAAAGGAAAACTCCAGCAATTTAGAATTATATCAACATTACTAAAAATAATAGTATTTGTTCTTCCATAAAACATTAAAAAAAAAAAAAAGAGAGAGACAAAACACACCCTTTCACCCTTACCCACATTTCTAAAATCTACCAAGTAACTAGCATTCTATAGGACTATAAACAAAACAGTGAATCACCCTCCTTCTCTCCTCCAATTCTAGATATTCTTCAGCTATGCAACACATTATTCCAGTATGTTCAATCTCATACTTTACATAGCTACTGCTTCTGTTTTTCCATTCACACCAAAACTAAAGTCCTATCTCTTTACTGAATCCTATTTGTAAGCATCTGGATACCTATGTCTTCAAAATAAGAATGCCTGGAATTCTTAAAAAAAAAAAAAAAAATGCTCACTGAAAGATTATACTTTAAATTAAGTGAATGGACAGATCTGAATTGAACACACAACTTGTGCGTCATTAACAGGGATCCTGGTTTTCTCCAATAAAAAAATCCAAAATTCATTCTCTCTCTCTGTTGAACACAATGCTTTATTGATATATTTACAATTTTAAAGCAATCTGAAAGCCTACCAGTGCTGTAATCATTATAATAAAATAAATTCCAAATACCTATATATTTTGGTGTTTGATTTTGCTTTACCATGGAAAATCAGAACTCCCCCTGTCCCTTTCACTCATCAGGAGACAGGTCCAGAGGTGGCTGTCTCCCAGCTGCTTTGTGGCACCAAGCTGCCCCTTCACTCCCAAGCCACAGTCCCTCCCCTCAGCTCTGCTGGTACCCCTCGCTCCCAACCTGCAGCCCCCTGGCCCTGCCAGTGCCCCTTACTCCCAACCTATAACCCTCCGCCCCCCAGCAAGCCCTGCGGATGCCCTTTACTCCTAACCGACTGCCCTCCACCCCTCAGTTTGTCAGGTGGGGGTGCCTAAGCATAGGCAACACCACAACATCAGAGGAGACATGTCGTGCTGAGGGGCGGGGGGGAGGGGGCAGGCATGTGACCCCCCCCAGGGGGCATGGAGCTGCAGTCTAGTCCGACCACCACAGGCAGGAGCCACCTCTGTAGCTCAGTGGGCAGGACATGGTGCAGGGTGGTGAGATTCATTGCACTGCCACCAGGACCCCCACACAACTAAACAGAATAAGAATCGGTGGCGGGGGAGCAAAACAAGCTGTGCTGTCCTCACCACCTCCCGCTGCCAGCCGCTCCTGCGCTGGGAAGTGGCTCTTCTCCTCAGTCCATCTGCGCTGCCCCATATGCCACCTTACCTCCAGGGTACAGCCACTGCCTAGTGCACAAGCAGCTGGCGTTGGAAGGAAGTGAGGGCAGTGCCCCATTCCCCTTGCACTGCTTGTGTAGAGCTCCCAGTGGCAGCATTGAGTCTTGCCATCCTGCTCTCCCCTCCCATACTAGGTCCTGCCCCCCCCCCACACACACACACTTACTGTGGGGAGCTGTGGGAGCTACTCTGGACCAGGCTACTACATGCACATGGTGCCCCATGCCTGACCAGCCTCCTCCCACTCCCCCCATCCCCTCGCAGACTAGAACTCTGCCAGTCTGCAAGGGAAAAATCTATGGTTTCCTACAATGTTCTCCTTTAAAAGGAGAAAATCTGCATTTTCTGCCGCAAACAGAAAACCCAGATCCCCAGTCATTAGCCACTGAGCTAAACAGATATAATAAGAATAAACAACCCAAAGCATTTCCAATATTTATATGTTCTTGCTGTTTAAGGCATAAATAAAAGCAGGATCTGCTATGTTGTGATGAAGGAATCAGAACATGAACACAGCCACAAATGAATTTTCATGAGTTGTTTTTATTAACTGAAGTACAAACTTAAAGTAAATGGAATACATATCAAACTCCCTTAAATGATAATTTAAGACAAGGTAACTACTATGAAATTAACAGAAATTACTTTAAGGGATGCAGCAAAGTTACCAATTAGTACATAGGACCAAAACTTGGACCATGGACAGAGATGCATCTAAAAACCTCCAAATCCAGGATGACTAAAGAACAGGAATTCCTGCACGTCTCTGGAGGTTTTTGATAACTGCCTGGTACATAGGATAGCACTCACTGGCCATCTACCCAGTTTTCCCTGCACACATGTATGAGTGTGTATACAAGTTGTCAGGGGCTTAGGGATGGGGGCTTTAAAGGAAGCAAGCACTTTTAGTGGGTCATTTTTAAAGTACTACTTGAAATCATTCACATTTGTACACTTACCACTTAGAGCACTTAAAGGCACTTGGAGCGCTTCTAACAGCACATGTCCAGGGCTTTAGGGCGCCTTCACTATCTCTGGCTCTACCACAGATGTGCTACGTAATGTCAGCAAGTAATGTTTTATAACATGCTCTGAGCCCTGCCCACAAAATTACACAACTTCTATTGAGTTTAGTGATGGATAGTCTATAGGAGTATTAATACATCAGTGTATCACCCTCCTTCCCCCTCCAATCTCAAAATATGCTCTTTAGCTATTCACCCCTTTTCAGCAGGTTACAGCTCATATTGTAGAATACTATCTACTAGCTGTACTGCATACCTTAAAGCAGGGATATCAAAGATATGGCCTATAGGCTGAATATGGCCCACCGAGCCATATCATCCTGCCCAATATTGTCTGCCACATGCAACGTGCACTGGTCCCAGCAGCACATGGAACCCGTCTAAAGCAGACTTCACATGACAGAGCCAGTCTGGGATGTGCATTGCATACAGCACCTATATCAGACCAGTCTGCTATGCTGGATCTGGGACCTGTCCAGATTGGGTTCACATATCATTTCGCATCCACCACACAGGGCTGGTCTAGTGTGGGAGCTTCATTCAGTACATGCCTCAAACCAACCCCATACACAATATAAAGCACCAGCCTGGAGGTAACATGCACTGCATGCAGCAGAGACTGCATGTGGCACCTGGACCAGACTGGCCCTGCTCACTGAATCTAGGGCCAGTCCAAATCAGGTCCACAGACAAGTCTTGTACACCAGATCCAGCATGCAAGGCCAGTCCAGTGTGGACGCTGCATGCAGCACATACCCCAGACAGGTCCTGTGTGTGGGGCTAGGGCCAGGCCTGGTGCATGCTGCATATGGAATGTGTGGCTGGACCTGGCACATATGCTGCAAAGTGAACACAGCTGATCCAGGGCATGTGCTGCATGAGACACTCACAGATGATGATCCCTGCAGGGTGGATCTGGAAAATGGGACCAGTTTCTGGCCCAATACAGCTCACAGACTGGGCCTGAACTCCTCACATGGTCCACAAAAGCAGCACCCCTGCCTTAATGTGAATTCTGCATACTGCACTGCAGTTACCTTAAGTGATCGTTTAAGGTAAATTTTCTTTATTTCATTTCCTTTATAGTATGGGATGTAATTTCACGGATAAAAAGTGTTAGTTAGAAAACATATTCAAGTCACTAGGAAGTTTATGAATTTGGGTGGAGGGAAAGGGGACAGGAAGGAAAGAGCTTAGTTTTTATAAAAAGCAAATCTAAGAAAAATAAATAAATTTTTGCTTCTATGTAACTGTCTGAAGTATCCTGCCTATAAAAGCAAGCTAGATTACAATTCAACTACAGAGTGTGTGAATAAATCCAAGGCATTGGGAGTGAAGGGCAGAAACTATTCTACAGTATTTACATTCTTTTATTGTGTTCACCATGTTGTCCAAGGACTTAACTCTGACTTGATTTACTCCTTGATTTTATGCCTTTCTACTAAAAGGAGAATATTATTTTATAGCTAAGCCAAATAAGTACTTAAAGATTAAATGTTGGGGTTTTTTTAAGTACCTAAAAATAAATCCAGTCTTGGAGAATCATGTAACTCCCCAACTGTATAGCTAACCAGACAGATGAGGTTACCCTGAAGGAAAATATAAGCAAAAAAGCCTTCCCGAAGAACCTTGCCTACCTACTGAGTTAGGATCTTTCCAGGACAGGAAGAGTTCAGGAAATTATAATAATGGGAGAGTATAATTGCCTATTATTTCAAAACTAATATTTTAAACAAGCAATACCATACATACACAAGTATGTTTGAAGATAGCAGAAAAAAATCTTTAAACTACTGCAAAAAATTGAGTTGTTTTAATATAGTAAACTACTTAATTTGCCACTCCAAAGGGAATGCACATAATGGCAAATTATCCAATAGTGACCAATCATCAGGAGTTGAAGGTAGGGAATTGGAAAAAACAGCAATTTAAAACTACAGACAAAATTGATCACAGCTTAATGTATGTGTTTATCTTAGAATTTTCAAACTTCAAGAAATTCTCAAGCTGTAATAAAAAAAATATAATCCTTTCAAAGTTTAGATTGAAGCGAGCGCACTTAAATAAAAATGATAAAAATTCCATGTCACTTAATTATGAAGTTATGACCTAGGCTCTAATAATAATTCTCTTTACCGTAGTTCCTTTGATGGGTTACTACATTAACATAATAAAAGCCAATGCAATGGCTGGAATTTCCATTTCTGAGAAACTAAAGGAAGACCTCAGAACAGTAACTGAATTAATATATAACTGGTAATGTAATACAATGAAGTTATCTGCTGCCCTACAAACATTTCATGCAGTAGTATCCATGGTCTGAGAGGGAACTTTTGAAGTGCATGGAGTTCAAGTATTAGGCCTGGTCTCTACACATATTTTAGATCTGCATAACATTACTTCAGTTAGGAAAAAAAAATCAAAATCCTTTCTTTTCTTTTTTTTTACTGAAACAGTACCCCAATATCCCAAGCATTGGTAGAGTTATACTGATATTATTTCTGACTGCTATAACTGTATCTATATTAAGAGCATTTATTTTCATTATACCAAATAGTTAAAATGATACAACTTGAATAGTCAGACAACCCCAGAGCTCTTTGCATCCCAGGACGGGTCCAAGAACAAGCTAACTTTTATTAGTAAATGTTTAGGATTGTGAATCCAAAAAAGCTGACAAAGCCAGTAGGGTAATACATGGCGCCCTACTAAATAAAAAGGTAAGCCAGGGTGCAAACTTGCTCAGTCAGTTCTTCCCTAATAGCCTGCATGCACTCTCTTACTCTATGGTAAATGTGAGGTAGTTTGCCTCTCAAGGAAAATGGGATAAGTTATCCTCATTTTTAGTGTAGGGCAGGGGTTGTCAATCAGGGGTACACGCAAGTGAGCAGGGATGGAATGCCGCCACAAACCATCCTGCTCTGCTGCACAGGCACTGCCCACCCAGACTTGAGGGAGCTTACATGCAGCAGTTGCCACCACTCCATGTTCTGCCACTCTCCCCGTGTCCAGCCGCCGAGGGTACACCGATTCAAAAAGGGTGAAAACCCCTGGTGTAGGGGACTGTGGGATAACAGCATACATGCTGATAATTTTATTGATGCACTAAAGCCTTGCATGCTCCTTGTAGTAATTTATAACCGAGGGCATGGATGCATGATTACAACCACCTCTTGTTCAATACCCCTCCAATCTCCTAGCTCTCTTTGTTATTAAAAATAATCCATATTTCAATGCACAGGCACAAAAATTCAGAGGCTTTTACACTACAGGAATAGGGTAATTTCATCTTGTTACTAGCTTCACATATTATCCAACCTCCACACTTTTTATATTTAATTATTTTCCCAATAGTGATCTCTCCCAAGGTATTTGCAAACAGGCTTTTAGTTCAAGATCCCAAATATACCAGTCTGAAAAAAATCATTGATTTAGAGCAACAATTCTAATTACCAAGAGAGAGACCTGAATATTCAGTAATGAAAAGTCTTGAAGGCTGATTTAGTTTGATAACCATTGGCACCTATTTACACACTGATGCTGTCTTTACCCATGAGAACAGTTGTTAACAAACTACTAGATTGGTTAAATAAACAGTCCCTCTCTTAAAGGAAGATTAGGCTGAACTGAATTTTTTGCCAGTACTTTGCATGTTACACAACAATCGATTCTTCACATCAGAAGTTGGCAACCTGTGGCCCAAAGGGCAGAACTGGCCAACAGCAGCACTGGGGATCAGCAGTGCACAGCTCACTTCAGTGCATCCCCTCTTTCCACCCAACAACTTGCTGCCCATCACCCCGTCACCTCTTATGGTGCATGCTGTTGCTCATCATCACTGCCAAATATTCCTCCTAACTGCCACTGGGGACAGTGACTGGAGGCACATTGCCTCCTGCTGGCTTCACCATATGCCTCTGCTATCTGGGCACCATGGAGGAGAGTGCTGCAGAAGGGAGCAGCGCTTCCCTTCACTTCCAGAGAAGTGAAGGGAAACAGCAGTCTGTGGCAAGGGCTGAATCACAAGTGGCAGCCCTCTGCTTTAAAAGATTGACTCCTTCTCTACATGGTGAATTTAAACTAAGGTACAGCTAGATAGATTTGCAACCAATAATAGAAAAAAAATCCTTACCACTTGTTGTGCAATGTTGACATTAGACTGCCCAAATGTTTTTGGTAGGAGCTGTTTCCCAAGCGTATTTACTGTAGAAGGATGAACAGCCACTAATGAAACAACCCCTAAAGCAAATAAAAAAAAGAAAGTTACAAGTCCATCTTCTTTCTTTCAATAAATCAAGCTTCATATAATAAAAAGAACCACAGCATGTAACTTTGAGAAAACTAGTTTTGAAAGAGCCATCACCCCAATAATAAATAAGCAAGCACCAAAAACAATTTTTGTGGGTGCATATGAAAACTCCCTTCATGAGTCTAAACCAGTTGTTCTCAACCTTTTGCAGACTCAAGGCATGCCTTGGAAAATGCCAACTCTTTGTTTCTGCTAATTTTCTGACTGCAGAAAAATAATACAGCAATTTTTCTGTTGCAAAAAAATCAGAAAGACCACAAGCCAGAAAGATTTGGACACTACAGATTCCTACTTGAACTCCCTGGGTTTATCTTGTGAACCATGTGCAGGTGTTTGCACAACTTACAGCATTAATACAGTCTAGCACCACAGGAAACCATTAGAAGGATCTCACAGCACCCCCCAGTGTGTCATAGCATCCTGGTTGAGAATTAGTGGTTTAAACAAACATGAATATAGAACGCGTGCTTCTATACACACAGCAAAAAACTTAAATACTTATGATTGGATAAGTTCTTCCAATCTTTCTCCCATACAGACACCCGGAGTTCCATACCCATCACAACTGGGTTATTCTCCTCCTCACCCTTCAAACTCATTAATGCCTCCCTTCAGTTTCACAGTGCAATTCCAACAGTGAACCTGTTTAGAGAACAAATTCCCCAGGGTCTCATCTCTATTTGAAAAAAAGCAAGAGGCCCTCTTCACCATCACTGGACAAGAGCCTTTCCTGCCTGCCCCCAACTCTTTCCATACCCTTCTTGATGCCCTTTGGTGCAAAAAGTAATGTGAGAGCAGGAGCCCTCAGAAAACAAATATGTGAGGAGAATAAATAAAAGTATGTGGCAGACCTAGCTACAGGCAAGGGACCAGCACCCCCTTACCCAACTGCAATGGGGTAAGCAAACTAAGTTATTTAGAGTTGAAATCCAGTGGCAAGAGTTGGCCTTCCAGTACTGCCAAATCAGGTGTCCCTAGTTATTTGGTGCTCCAGGCCAACATGAAACAAGGCAGCAAAAACAGAATACAAAAAGCAGCAACAGGGCAAGCAAGCTTGAAGTTGCAATTCAGCATCAAGGAGGCTTTTGGAACCAACAAGCCAGATATCTTTTGCACTTTATGTCCATTAGCAGGAAAATAATATTTTATCAGCCTCTTGGAAATACTTCTCCTAACACCCTACTCACTTTAGACTATCACAATAATTCAGTATTTTTGACCAGCAGTTTTGGAAAAGGCCATGGCCAGTCCTTGTGTCTGGGATCTTGAGCCCCCCAACCCTTAATTACTTAGTCTGTCTCCTTCCGAGGTCAGGTGTGAACTCTTCAGTACCTGACACTAACCCACAGGTTAACTAAGAGCACTTAATCAAACAGCCCAGATATTCCATGACACCCAGGCAAGTTAAAGATTCAGCTCACCAATTCTGTTCTTAGCTTCCTCAGATGTAGTTTTATGTAGCATGGTTTAACCTACCATTTTTCCACTTCTTTACTACTCCTTTCACTGTCCTTCCACCCTCAGCGAATGGGCAGAGCTGTCTGGTACACACAGCAATCCTCCTAGTACCCTCTAACTCAGGGGTGTCCAACCTTTCTTAATGTGGGGCCGGATCACAAACTTTTTATCACCCAGTGGGCCAGCGAGCCATGTTCAAAGACATCACAGGAAGTGGTATCACATCAGGAAGTGATGTCACATGACCTTTGACACCAATGAAGTTGCAGGAAATGAACTGGTTATTTAGAACCATTTCCCTATCAAAACTCTCATCCACCTCTGCCACTGTTCGGGACAGGATACTGAGCTACATGGACCACGGGGCTGACCAAGAATGGCACTTTTTATGCTCTTATGTTCAGAAGTTCTTATGTTCTTTGGCTGAGCTTCCAAACTATAGCTGAGATTTGCAAAAAGGGGTAGATAGGCATGTTACAAAGTTGTCATAAAAGATTTGGAGCCCTCTAAATCCCATTCATTTTCATGAAAGTTTGACTTAGCTTTGAAAGTCTCAGTCCAAGGTGCCAACCAAGTCAAAATATATTTTGCATTTCTATGCAGTGCATCTATGTGGGGCTCTCCAAGCATTTTACAAACATAAAATGAATGTTAGGATGAGCCCAGCCAGAGGAGCAGGGGCTCAGCTGCACTTTCCCCCCTAACTGTGCTGCATGCTACTTTTCCTGGCTGGTGCTGACCCGGCTGGGTCCATCCCATCTGGAGCAGCATGCAGCTGAAGCCGGCTTCCCACGAGCTGCTGGGGATGGGAGGAGCCCAGGCGGGTCTACACCAGCCAGCAGACGCGGTGGCGGAGCCATGTGCTGCTCGGGATGGGACGAGCCCAGCAGGAGCGGCAGGGGCTCAGCTGCATTATCCCCCTGCCTGCACCAGTCAGTCCCAAGCGGCATGTGGCTCCGCTGCCACTTCACCTGGCTGGTGCCGAACCGGCTGGGCTCTTCCTGGCCCCAGCAGCACATAGGAATCCAGCTTCAGCTGCGTGTTGCTCTGGATGGGACAGACCCGCCCAGGTCGGCACCAACCAGCAGAGGCAGTGGGGGTGCCACATGCCGCTTGGGACTGGCCAGAGCAGGTAGGGGGAAAGCACTGATGAGCCCCTGCTGCTCCAGCTTGGCTCATCCTGTCCCGAGAGACACACGGCTACTCCTCTTCCCACAAGTGCCGCTTCGGCAACGTCAATCTGATGCAGTGCGTGTGGGAACCCTGTCCCTTCCTCAGCCCTTTAGCGGCCATTAGGAAGCTGCTAGGGGCTGGGGGAGGGACAAGGGGTGGGAATGAAAGTAAACACTGTTTACTTTCTTTTCCTGTTGCAGCATTGCAGGCCACAGGAAATGGCTTGGCAGGCCGCATGTTGGACAAGCCTGCTCCAACTCTATTCCCCTTGCTCCTTCAGGTGTGGTCTACTTTACTCCTCTACTTTAAACCCTGTTTATTCTCTTTTACTTCTTCTGTTGAAGGTCACAGCAGTGATAAATTTATATTAGTACCTGATCTTATGTGATGCTTCCCTAATGTAAACAAGGTCTACCAACTTTATATTTTACATCCTCTGACTGCTTTATTTATAAGTGAGACAAGGAAGCCTATAACATATTGACAGCCTGCATGTCCAAAGGACCAAAACAGCTTGGGAATAACTTTTTGACCCTCTGGATTCATTCAAACCAGATAAGGAAGAGATGAGGGGATCCAACCCATTGAACAAGTCTTTTGAATGCGTTCCATTTGGCAACAAAGGACTTCCTTGTGAAGGACTTACCAGAACCTCTTGATTTCCTGAAAATGCCAATAATTAACCCTTAGATATATGTTAGCCATGTTGTCTGATGAAAAAAAATGAATTATGAATGAACTACCTGCCCATTCTATTGATATAATAGGCTTGAATAAAGGAAACAAGAGAACTTGCTGTGGACCAGGATGTTGCATTCAAGATTGTGTGAAAACGGTCTTGCTAAGCCTTCCTGAAGACAATGGGGAAATCAAAGAGAATGACTCCCCCTTGCTCAAGAGAGACACTGGATACAGATAGATCATGGGTCCATGGTGTTCGAGCCACAGGGTTCTGACTTACAGCCAACAAGTCCATGGCCCTACCAGGCAAAAAAAAAAATAAAAATAAAATAAATGAAAATGTCAGAAAAGCTTTAATGTCAAGTGATGCCAGTAAACACCTTTCTAGCTGAGGCTCTCAGCCTCTCCTTTTCATTCTCTCCCAATGTGAATAGCCAAAGGAATCAGTTTTAGATGCTCTAGTTCTATCAGTACCCACTAAGGATCAATAAGGAACACTGGGCTTCACTCTACTTGTTCATATACTGTGTGATAATTGTGTACAAGTTAATTAAAAGTTCTCTCTCATCTAAAGAAAAAAAAATATATACAGTCAATTTTATAACTCTCATATCAAGATATTTATACACAACTTCATCTTCCTGAGGACTTCATGCAAATTATAAATGGCTCATTTAAATAAGTTGAAACCATTCTCTTTTACAAAATATTCCCAATTTTTATACTATTGGACCAGTGGCATTCTAACCTAAATTTGGAATACTCACTTCTTTCATGACCTTCGGGTATGACTAAAAGAAAGAAAGAAATGGCATCCTTGTTTTAAGACATTTCCTAGAGAATTGGATAGCAAGAAGGTTCTCATACACTGTAGGATGAAAGATATTAGCATAAATCTAATCCTCATCTCGAATGCAGAAGATAAACATTTTTCACAGCTTGAGTTGGTAAGGCAATATGATGAAGTTCCAATCTCTGACTAATGATTCGTTTAAAAAAAAAAAAAAGGAATTCAGTCTCTATCACTTACTAATCATCCATGATCTCTTGGCTGGCACCAAAATATGTGAAGAAAAAAGACTACTAAGCAAAACCTATTTTAAAAATATTCAGACACTGGCAAAATCGTTTGTTTTGATTTAACTAAGGATTCCAATCTTTTGCTACTATAGCTAATGTTACTCCTCTTCTCCACAGAAGGAGCTGTAACGGGAGTGTTAATTTTTACAAAAATAATTATTTTCCCTTTCTTTCCAGAGACCACTATTCATCGGAGGTTGGATTGGTAAGAAAATTCAAAATAAAAACCTGATATAGTATACTGTAATTTTAAAGCAGCAATCTTTTCTACTTAACATGCATGGAAACCTTGTTATAACAAAACAAAATGATCTTTTCAGGCTCTCAAATACAAACAGGTTTGACAAAGTAGCAAGTCTCAGGGTTTACTGCACATAAAAGTTTATTTTTAAAATGGGTACCAAATATGTATGTTTTAAAGACTTCTTTTACAAGCATTTCTCTTTTGTGTGCTACTACTGCCACCTACTGGTATAGGAGATGTCAATCCTTATCTATAGTTAAGTACTACATTTGCTTTCTAAAATTAATGTAAGGCTGCGTGTAGACAAAATGAGGCACATGTGCGCATGACACTTTAAAGTGGGTTAAATGCTTTTGTACTGCTTTAATAGTGTCAGTGTTTGTATGTGTCAGCAGTGTACTGCCCATTAATTCCAGCCACTGTACCAAACTCAGCAGTGTAATGAGCCTTAAATGACTTGGAGCACAGCAAACCTTGAAGGAGTTTTAATTTGCTGCCATACAGCTGCAGAGCAAAACACTGGGCTCTGTGCAGCTCAGGGGCTCTGCAGGAAGCCCATGCAGGCAGTCTGGCAGCAGCCTTTTTTTTCTGCCCAAGAAAAGCAGCAAGACTGACCTTTCCCCCACCCCCCAGAGCCTGCCTTTCTGAGCTGCATGAGTGCCCAGTGCTTCCCTCCATGGTGCTGCCCCCCACAAGAGCTCCTGAGCTGGGTGCCTGCAGGCGGCTGCCACCACTGCCACGCAGGAAAGTACCAGTCCCCACTCCACAGCCCAGGGACCGTTCCGCCCACTGGCAGCTCACCCTCCCCTCCACCAGAGAGGCAGGTAAGTTTGGGTGTGTCAAACAAACCAAACAAACCTGTAAGTTCAGAATTAAGGCTTCATTTAAAAGAAATCCAGAGATCTCAATCTGAGGGGGAAAAGATAGTAGACTGTGGTATTTTATGATCTTGCGGATCTGCACAGGGGATGCCAGCAGCAGCAGTCTTCCCAGTGTTTGGTGTAGTTTCTGTTCGATTCCCTCAGCTTTCTGATCACTTCCCCAGCTCTTCCTGGGGGGCACAGGCCCCCAGATCCATAAGCCAGGTTTCAGCAGTGTTCCCAGTGCTTGATGCGGGCTGCGCCAAGCAGCTACTGCTGGCCCCACCCTGCAGTGGCAGCCTGCTGAAACCCTGCATGCAGATCAGGGGCCAGCACCCTCCCTCCCCCCTCGGGAAGAGCAGGAAATGATCAGAGAGCTGGAGGAAGAAAACCAGGAGCTAGATGTCAATATCAGAGCAGTCAATTTGTTTTGAAGCCTTTTGTTGTTTCAATTTCACCGTTTCAAGCTTGAAACACATGGACACAGCTTTGAAATGAAACCGCCGCCAAAATTTTGCACAGCCCTATTTGGAAATTCTTGAGAAATCAATATACTATGGAAGCTGTTTAAAGTCATATTTGCAACTCAGAAGATGCCAAATGAAGGGAGAGGGAATGTGTTGGTGCTAATATTCAAGCAGAAAGGTGATGTCCAGGATTGTGGCAACTATCAGGGAAAATGATGTCTCATTTTGAAAGCATAGGAAAGAGTGGTGGAGAATTGGTTAATAACTGAGGTGGTCATAGGAGAAGGCCAGTACAAATTCACGCTGAGGAACAGTACCATGGATCTGGTTTTTGCAATAAGACAGATGATGGAGAAATAAAGAGAAGGTTGTAAAGATATCCATCTAGTTTTTATTGATCTGAAGAAACCTATAATCATGTACCCAAGAAAGGAAATATGGGACTGTCTGAAAATTAACGACGTGCCAGAGAAATGTTTCAGAATCATCAAGAACATGTACTGGAAATGTACAACACAAGTGAGGAGCAGCTCAGAAGAATCAGAGTTTTGAGGTGAAGGTGGACATACATCAAGGGTCAACTTTGAGCCTGTTCCTGTTTGTGGTCATGATGGATTCATTTACTGAACAAAGACAACCACCCTGGAATACGATGCTTGTGGATGACATGATAATTTGCACTGCAAGTTTAGGGAAAGTGCAAACTGGATAGGACCAAATGGAGAAAAATGGTAGAGAGAAGAGGAATGAAGATTATTCTATCCAAAGCAGAGTATATGTACTGTGATTTCTCTGCTGTACACGATAAAACGTGGTAAAAATCAATGAGAAACATGTTTGGAAAAGTTGACAAGTTCAAGTATCTGGGGTCAACCATTCAGCAGAATGTAGAGTTAGATGAAGAGTTGAACCATAAAATAACAGCAGGGTACACAAACTGGAAGTTGGCCACAGGAATATTATGCAACAGGGTAGAATCAGTGATGCTGAAAGGGAAAGTCTACAAGACATGTGCATCCAATGCTATTGTACAAACCAGAGACATGGCTCCTGAAGAAAACTCAAGGAAGGAGACTGAATCTGACAGAGATGAAAATGCTCCAATGGATGAGTGGAGTGATGAAAATGGCTAAAGTGAGGAATACTTACATCAGAGAATTGGTAACGGTAGCAGGAGCACCTAAGAAAGTACAAGTGAGAAGACTGGCATGATATTGGCATGTTCAAAGGAGTTTGGAAGAATATGTGGGAAAAGAAGTTATCAGAATGGCACTACCAAGGAGACAGGGAAAAGGAAAACTGAAAATCAGACGGAGAGATACAGTGGAAAGGGACATGAGAGAGAAAGAATTGGAAGAACAGGATACATATGACCAAACTCAATGAGGAGCCAAGATCTACAAGAGCAACCCCATTCAGATGGGACAAGTAAGGGAAGATGACTTGTTTTTTACCTAAATTTTTAAAAAATGATACCATCTGAAAAATTGTGTACAGCCATCGACAGCTCACCAAAACTTGATAAGTAGCCAGTCAAAATAATTGCTCAATCCTGCTCTGGTAGAAAGGGTCTTTTGCCCCATCATGCTGCAGCTGAGTGGTGGGGAGAAGCAGCAGCAATGCATGAGTCCTAATGAGGCAGATGCTGGGCTGAAAAGCATCCCCATGCATATGGCACTGTGCAGTGGCCACAGCCATGATGGCCTGAGCATGGCATGCCCAGGGCCTGCTGTACAGTGCCAGGCAGGGCTGTTTCCACCCAGCATCCCCAATGCTCTGCAATGCTAAAGAGATGTAGTCCAGCCTCTGGCCCTGGCCTCTACTGGCGAGCACCGTCAAGGGTTTGTGGGGATGGACTGCATCTCCCAGGCACTGTAGGCGACAATGGGGGGGGGGGGGGGACACAAGCTGTAGGGGGATAAGCAGTCCCATCCACCCTCCCAGCACAATGCACACCAGGCCCTGTGTGAGCCACACTCAGGCCCCAGCCTCTGCTGGCATGATGCAGTATCTGGCAGGCCTGCTTTTGCCCAGCAGCCTTTGCAGTGCCTGGCAAATGGGATCCAGCCCTGCAAGCCCTGGTTGGGTCAGACTTCATTTCCTACGATACTTCTTCCTAGCATTGCCTGCAGTGCCAGCAGAGGCCAGAGCCACCACCCACCAGCAGAGGCAGGGCTCGAGTACAGTTCACCCAGGGCCTGCTGTGTGGTGCTGTGGCCTGCAGGCCAGATAAAAGCCAACTGGCAGGCTAGATCTGGCCTTCAGGCTGTATTTTGCGTACCACTAGTCAAATGTCTTTCATTTGGCTAGATAGTCCTAAGACAAGTCATACAATTTTTTTTTTTTTGTTTGCTGGCCCATAATGCTAGGGTGAGGAAGAAAAGCGAAGAAGAAGAATCAGCTAAGGAAACCTAACTAGAGAGAGCTGTTCATTTTCCTTATCAGCTCCTGGAACTATTATTATTTGTTCAGAGAGGAAATGATGCAGGAAGGGGTTTGGGAGCTTTAGGAGAGTTATCATCAGTATTTTCCTCATTGGGCATCAGCTTTCCCTTTTAAGCATCTTTTTAACAATTAAAAACATCCAATGCTCCTCTTAGGCCAGAAAGGCATCACCAATGTATAGGTACAGGCAGTTCTCAACTTATGTTTCGAGTTACAACGTTTTACACTCGCAACATTTATAAATTGACACCCAGTTTCAACTTTCTGACTTGAGTTTCAACTTTACAACACTTAACCTGATACCAAGACACGCCAGCGAACAAGTTCCCTGACTTGCCCCTGGAGAACATCTGTCCAAACTTCCTTGTCTGCTTTCTTAAAGAAAGAGTCCAAGAACTCAGAAAAACCTGCAGCCAGAACTCCTGAGAAGACTCCAGCCAAAAACCCTTCAAAAAGTGCAGCCAAGAACCCTTCAAAAATATCAGTGATTGCTATTTACAGTATAAATACATTAGTGTAGCTACACTACCCATCTATAACTGATTGAATACAAAATTTGGTGTTATTTTTGGTGAAAATAGGGTATCGGGCCTTGGTTCAGGAACCAATCCCCCATTTATAACACGGTTTCTTATGCGGGGGGGAAAAAATCAGTTCCGAGTTGCAATGTTGTGACTTAAGACATGGTTTTCAGGAGCCAATTGTGTCGTAAGTCTGAGGACTGCCTGTATAGTTGTAGTGCTGGAATCAACGCCTTCTAAAAGGTAATGGTGATCAGGATGGACTTGGTACAAAGGTCTTTAATTCCAGGTAGGGTGCATGTGTCATACTAGGAAGTGCGACATGCTAAGTTTTGCAGGCTTTAAGAATCCCTGAATAGAAAGCCAAATGCCTAATGGAAAAGGGCTCTGCATAATGTCTTTCCATGTCAACAGAGATTTTGGTAAAGAAAAATAAATTGACTTGCTGGAACAAGGCAATGGAATGTGTGTTGCTAGTTCCAATAGGACTTGGTGCTCCTAGAGTGTTTGAAATTGAACTGTTGACAAATACTGTTGCACAGAAGCAAACAAGAAAAAAGCAGAGCAAAAAAATTCAATGAGACCTCTGAACAACAGGGAAATATTTGACACAACTGTGAGTACATGCGCCGTACATAACTTGTGATTAAAGTCTTGAGCTGACAAATAATAAGTTCTAAAAGAAAACACAGGCCATTTGTGGAAAAAGCCTCCCCTTCTCTTTAGACTCTGTAAGTTTGACTGCTTCTTTTTTTCTTTTTCTTTGGAATGGGGTCATGTAAATATCTGGAAATCTCCCTGTGATTTATGACATAAACCAATGCCTAATCAAACTATATGAAAGAGTCTTTGTTGCAATCAGTAGTGCCAGTTCAGATTAACTAAATGGAATTGTGATGGCAGGAAGTACAAGGCAGGAATATCAAATGCTGTGGGCATTAGTCTATGAAAAGTGGACCTCAGGCTCAATGTGATGGAAGGCATTAAGATAGGAGTGGATAAGGATGTTTCAGATGTCTACATAAGAGTATTTCAAACTTCTGGCTGCAGACTTACTAAAGCCAAACATGATTACAACCCAAGTTGCCCATTGCTCCTAGTTTGAAAGGTAAGAATATGACAAATCACACACTGGAATGCTAGAAGTGATTCTTCCAGGCAACTAAAGCACCAAACGTGCATCTGTCCCAGGAAATATAGCTGAATAGGTTACACTTTGGAACCATTTTGGAGTTTGGGGTCCAAAAGTCGCAGTTGTGACCCACAGCCAGTGGTCACACGTAACCTATTGCTAGAAACTAAACAGAAATTATTTGTGAGGGGCAGGGAACAAACAGCAGCACAAGTGCCATGCAGGCAAGCTCTGTATATGGCACATGGCAGATCAGGAAGAAGATGGGACAGTACAGCAGCAGATTGGCAAACAACAGAAAGCAGAGTAGGAGACCAGGCAGGAACAAAGAGCAGCATGCAGAAAGTAGAATAGCAAATCTGGCAAAGACAGGGGATAAGAGTGGAACTCAAGGAGACTACAGGGCATATTAGTGGTGCTTCCACCAAAAAGGTTGGCCTTCACTGTTATAGAGAAAGCCAATTAGTCTGGTAGACAAGATAGTTCAGGGGTTGGGAACTTATGGCCTCTCGGCCAGATCTGGCTGATAAAGAGGTTGGATCTGACATGGAAAGCCTGGGGTGGCACAAAGAAATAAGCATATGCAGATACAGTGAGCTGCCCATACCCTCTGCAGCACCCTCCTCAGCAATTCTGCCTGCTGCTCTTGTCCCTGCACTTAACTCACTGCAGAAGGGACAGCTATTTATTGCAAGGGAAGTGCAAGCAGCTTGAGGTGTCCAGGGCACTGGGGCCGTAGGGAGGAAAACAGGTGTGGGGGGTGAACACAGAGATTCGTCCAGGGTGACAAAAGGTTGCCATTCTCAAGGGAAGTGGTTCTTTCAGCACTCTGGTGCAGTAAAGGACCTGAAATGGATAAGGATGCATTTCTTCATACAGCCAGGGCTCAGCGCTGTTGGACTCAAGGTACACCCCTGGAAATGCCAGCTATTAGTTTTTATTAGTTTTCGGGAACTTTTTATACCGTGGAAAAGTAATAAAGCAATTATTCTGCTACAAAGAACCCAGAAAGACCACAATAATGGGTTAGAATATTTTTGACACTCTGAATCCCTATTTGAAATCTCTAGGTTTAGCTTGTAAATCACATGTAGGTGTTTTCATCCTAACTGTGTTAATATTGAAGGGTGTTCCACAGCACTTCTAAAAGGGTATCACAGTACTGTTGCATCCTGGCTGAAAATTGCTGCACTAGCACAAGTGTACCTCCACGGAAGATATGAGTTTTACATAGCTTGGCAGCACAGAACAGCAGAGGCACTATACCTCCTCAGTGAGAATACAAAAAGACCAGGCAAGAAGAATCCTGATTCATTTACAACTCAGGGTATTCAAATGAAACCCTATGTACAAGATTCTTACTAAATTTTAACTATGTGGGAAAGTGAAGTTTCTGAATTCTCATTTTTAAGGTCCTCTCAGGAAAACTAACAAGTGAATGCTGAACTTTTTTAAAGTACATGTTGAGCTATTTTTTTTTAACTCTAAATTCATTTACAAAAAATTAATTCAGTAGTCAGTAAGCACAAGTTGGGGGAATTTAAGCTATTTTTCACAATAGAACTAAGATTAATACCTTCTTTAAAAGTGCAAACCAGAATTCAAACAAAATTACAGAATTTAGACTGCTGTGTCAATAATAACCTATCAGCTACTAAAGCCTGAATGGTCCCCAACACTCATCATGGTGAAGGGCAGTTCCCTCTGCTAACAAAACAGGGTTGCACACAAAGAAGTAAAAAAAGAAAAAAGGTAACAAATTGTCATTTCTACTACTAGGCTGCTGCCAAGTACAGAGCTGATAAGTGAAATGGGGAAGTGGAAAAAAGGACAACACATTCTAAACCAGATACATTTGATGCATTTAACCCAGAACGCTTATCACAGTCTGAGGAAATAGAAAGAAAGAAAAATCTCATCATTTGTGTATGGAGAGCCAACAAGGACTTGGTTGTCCAAAAAGAATTGCTGTCGTCCCATTTTTATGAATTTCCTAAAGTAAATAAAAATGAAAGCTAGTTGCCACTGCAATTGATGGCTAGAATGCATCCGAAGTGAAGCCATTTATTTATACCTCTTGACTGCTAGAGCAGACCCCACAAACATAAGGAAGAAAAAAAAATACCCCACAATCTACCACAGCACTGCAACAGTACAAGTGTTTCCACTGAAAACAACATGCTGAGAGACAACTGGCCTCCCGATTGGAATTTTTTTTTAAATATACGTTTAAGTCTCCTGAGAGCCACCATAAATAGCAGAGGTGTGCATAGCTTCAGTCCGCAATTCGATTTGGAAAAGACTCGGCCTGATTCAGAGGCCAAATCACTGAATCAAAAGTTGGGAGGAAAGAAAACCCCTCCAAATCAATTCGGAAAAGACTCGGAGATTCAGAAGGCACTCTTTCAGGGGAACAGAAAATGAGAAGAGGGAGGGGGAGCGGAAGACTGATATTTCTAGCTGGCCAGTGGCTGTGACCTTTTCCCAAGTCCCCTTCCAATCACAGTGTTCTGGGGGAGGGACACAGAAACAAACTCTGGAGGAGTCGACACCAAACTGTGGGCTGAGGTGGGGACACCAGAAGAGAGGGAGATGCTGCAGCGGGATCTGGGCCGACTGCAGGAGTGGGCGGACAGGAACAGGAT
>JAGPOW010003316.1:91901553-91956239 GCA_030014935.1 Caiman crocodilus
CCTGTGACCCCAGCACTCGTTCCTGCCACTGGCAGGGGGTCAGACTAGATGGCCTGCTCTAGGTCCCTTCTGACCCTAGTTACTATGAAACTATGAAACAGCATATAAACCTGTGTCTGCAAGCTTTCTATGCCTTTTGTGAGCTGTTTTTGCCTGAGCAACAGCATCTGAAAGGTACTGGACTGGCTTAGCTTCCTACCTAGTCAGTCTCCTGCTAATTTTTGTTCTTGGAAATGATTGGATACATCTTAGTAACTAGAATCCCTCTACTTATCCCTATCCAATCCATTTCTTTCAACTTATATTTGTTTTTGTGTGGGGGTTGGGGAGAAACCAACACTTTTCAAAAAGAAAGCTGTTTTCCCTGGCAGTGTGATCCATCACTGTGCAGGAAAGCACATACATTACACACACATCATAGAAGTAGTCCAATAGAGATAATTAAACGCACAACATGAAAGAAGTCAGATAGTCATACAACAAAGAAGAAGAAATATTATTAGTTACACACACACACACATACACATTTTCCAACACAGGAAAGATTAATATGAAGCATGCTGGAAAGGCAGGTGCCAGGTTTTCTGGCAGGGGAAGGAGAGGGGCTAGAGAGATAGGAGGAGAGCTAGGGCTGCAAGTTCCCTCCCACCAAACATAGACACATCCTTTTTCCTGGCAGCCATGAGTCTTCTGCTGCCAGTGGGAGAAAGGGTGCAGGAACAGGTACTGCTCCCATCTCTCTACCTCCTCCCCCAACACCAGAAATAGTCACCAGAAGAATGATACTCTTCTCCATCCCAATTTCATCTCCCAGTGTGAGGCTCCTACTGACAGAGGAGGAGCTTGATCTGGAACCAGGGGATGCAAGAGCCCTATCTAGAGAAATTCTGGGGACCAAAGGGGAATCTGAGTGTGCACCCCACCCCTCAAAGTTCCCCTAGAGCCAGGTCTCTTTCTCAGGAAGGCACCTCAGAGGAGGTTGTGTAGGCAACTGGCTCAGCTGAGTCAGCTCCTCCTGTTGTTGTGCCTCTGCCTGCTGAGGAGGAGAATAAGACAGGATCCCTACCCTCAACCCAGAAGCCAGGGGGTAGTGTAGTGTGGGATCATTTTGAGGTGTCAGATGAATCCAAGTATGCTGTCTGCCAGCACTGTTGAAGGCACATCAGCCAGAGCAAGGAGGTAAAGCACTTCACCATGGCGATGCTGCTGCATCTCAGGAGGCAGCAACCCCTTGCCCTTCTTCCTCCTCAGCCTTGTACCAGTGGGAATGTGCCCAAAGGGAAGTCCCCTGCTCACTCCAAAGCAGAGGCAGGCCACCCTGGAGCGATGGGGGAAAGCCACAGACGAAAGGGGCACGTTGCAAGGAAGAAGGTCACTCAGAGCATTGGGGAGATGCTTGCTCTGGATAGCCAGCCCTTCTCCTTAGCTGACTAGCCAGGGTTCAGGCAGCTTATGGCACTCGTGGCTCCATCCTACCAAGTGCCTGCACATACCACCTTTAGCAGGGCGGTGGTAGCCTCCCTGTATGAAGCATGTAGGGAGTACATGTGCAAGGCAGGTCTGCAGGTGACCTTGCACTTCACCTGACATCTGGAGCAGCCAGGGTGGAGATCACACCTACCTCTCCCTCACAGGGCACTGGTGTGATCAGTCAGGCCACCAGTGGGCTTTCCTTCAAGCCAAGGTAATGGATGAGTCCCACATGGCAAGGGAGATCATGGTGCCTATGAACTGCATAGTACAGGGGTGGCTCATTGAGCAGGGTGAGCTCACCCATGGATTCATGGTCACTGACAATGGGGCCAATATGATCAAGACAGTCTGTGATGCCACCAATACCATCCAGCTCATTTCCAAATGCAGGAAGGTGGGGGGCTATTTCTACCGCAGCATCAAGTGGAGCAAAATGTTGCAGGAGAAAAAGGCAAAGTTGAACGATCTGCAGCACAAAATAATGTAGGATGTGGAAACTTGGTGGAACTCCACATATCTGATGGTGGAAAGGCTAGTGGAGCAACAGAAGGCTATCCATGAGATGACCTCGCTCAGGGCAACTGGGATCAGTGGCCCCCTTAACAGAGTGGAGTGGAATACTATCTTCCAGATTTTGGTGGTCCTCAAGCCTTTCCTCAAAGCAACTGAGAGCCTCAGCACTGGCAATACCTTCCTTAGCCAGGTGATCCCCTTAGTAAGGGAACTAGAGAACCTAATGGAGAAGTTCCAGGGGACCAATGTTCCTGTCTGGGGCAAGCTGCTGTCACCAGATGTGCAGACACTGGTGAAGCAGCTGAAAGCCGGCATCAAGAAACGGCTGGATCTATTGCAGTTCAGTCCAGTCCGCATGCTGGTAGTCATGTGGGACCCAAGGGTGAAGTGGAACATGTGCATGGTAGCACCAAAACCCTCGATCACTGGATGGAGGTGCTGGTCAAGAGAGTCAGGGAGGCAAAAGGGCAGAGGCGAGAGGATGTGGAAAAGGGGGAATCCACTTTCCCTTGCCAACACTCCCAGCACCAGCCAGTCTCCTCCACACCAGCTGCTGCGGATGTGGGCAAAGGGCATGGCTTCAATGTTGGGGTCCAGGCACATCAGACCCCAGCCTTGGACAGGTAATGCTGAGGCGTCGATGGCTACATAACTCACCAAGGATGTGAAGCCACTAGACTGCGGCTTGGTCTATTGGGCAATCCCAGTCAGATGTGGCAGGATCTGGCCAGTTGCCCAGGAACACCTGTCCTGTTCACCAACCAGTGCTCCGAGCAAGAGGGTGTTCAGCATTGCCGGGGATGTTGTGACACCCCATCACAATTACTTGGATCTTGGTTTGGTGAAGCAGCTGACCTTCAAGGTGAACCTCCTGCTGCTGTGGTGCCCTAAGCTCCACCTCCTCACTCCACACCCATTTCAATTTTATTTTTTTTTATATCATTTAATACCACGCTCTCTGAGCTGAAGGCTGCGCTCACTGCATCACCAGCCAGCAGGGGAAGAACATGTCCATGCTAAGCTACCATTCTAGAACAAAGTTGGAGGTATGGGCTGAAGCAATGGGGAAGGAAGCTGCCCTAGGTCCTGGGCATTACCACTAAAACTGCATCCTGCCAGGGTTGGGGAGGCCTGGTGGAACTGCTGGCGGCACGGCAGCCCCATGACATGCCAGGACCAAGGATCCCTATACCTATGCAGGGGGTCAGACTTGATGATCTATTGAGGTCCCTTCTGACCCTAACGTCTATGAATCCCCGTGGTAAAAGGTGGGTAGGAGGCGCCATAACCTCCAGCTACCACACGCATTCACACAGTCCTAGCTGGGACAAGCCCAGACCCATCATGTCTTTGCAACCAGCAAGCCTTAGGCCTGTCAGTGGAGTTGCGAAGCTCCAGGTGAGCTCAGCTTAGCTGCCTGGGATGCCAGCTTTTGAGTTGAAAAACCTTTTGTCAGGCTGAGGAATCACCTGCAGTTGGTTTGTACGTATGCTCTTCCTGGATGGAAGGAATAAGAAGCCAGAGGCTGGCATGCAATGCAGGCAAGAAAGTTAGTCAGTGAAAACGGAAATAGAGATGTCAGGGGATGACAGAGGCAGCCTGGGGTGGGGGATGGAGGGGATGTAGCAGGTAAAAGTGGAGAGGTACCTGGGGAGTCAGATGTCCAGCACACTACAACCTGCCTGACATCTGACTCCCCAGGTACCTCTCCATTTTTACCTGCTACATCCCCCTTCCCCACTACCCTGGCCTGTCTCTCTCACTCCCTGATGCCTCCATTTCCACTCTGACTGATTGGCTTTCTTGCCTGCATTGCATGCCAGACTCTGGCTTCTTAACTATTCCTTCCATCCAGGAAGAGCACACACACCAACTGCAAGTGCTTCTTCAGCCTGACAAAGGGTTTTTCAACCCAAAAGCTTGCCAAGATATATTTCTCTAACTATTCAGTTGGTCTACTAAAAGATACCAGGTTGACCTAAATAATCTTATCTGCCAGTGCTATGTCCTTAGACCAACACCCCTAGCACCAGTCCCCAGTTAGCTGACTGGAAGGATGCAGGGCCCTGGGCATATCTAAGCCCCTGCCAGCCCCAGCCTTGGAAGAGTTCTCTGGCAGCTACTGAAGAAGCTCCTGCAGGGAAGGAAAGAAAGGCTCTAGTCCGTGACAGTTTGGCTGCCTAAGATGCTAGTGCTACTGTTCTGCAGTGCACTGTTTACCTGTTGTTATTTAAAGTGGTGGACCAAGCTGAGGCTGAAGGGGAGGAGGCAGCCTCATTGGGGCACATTATTGTGTTGTGTAGAGGCCCCAGTGCCAGTGAGGGTGTGCCTCTACACACACATCACAAGTTTTGCTTGTCAGCAGCCTGAGGTACAGCTTCCCAAAAACCCCTGCACCTATCTCCATGAAACTTGGCAAGCTTCATGCCCTCAGAAGGGGCTACCATCCCTGCAATTTTTTATCCAAATCAGCTAAAACATGACAAATTTATAGGTATTTCAGTGATTCCCCATTATAGTCTATAGCCAAATCTCTCCGAATCAGCGCAGAATCAATTCGGCCGCATCTGCTTTGGAAGATTTGGGACAGTGATCAGAATCAAATCACTGCCCTCTGAATACAAATTGAATGCTTCCCTATTCACACAGGCCTAATAAATAGTACATACATAATATTAAGTAAGGCACTCTATTCCCATGCAAAGTGGAATGTCAGCTTGCCAGTTAGCACTCTGGTACAGCAAAAATGTTTAAATTCATTAAACAGACTACTTTGTGAAATACATAGATTTCATAGACCTTAAGGCTGGAAGGGACCTTGAGAGATCATAGGGTCCAGCTCCCTGCTCAACGGGCAGGAAGTCAGCTAGGGTTAGATCACCCCAGCAAGAAAAGCATCCAAGCTTAAACGTATCCAGAGGAGGTGTTTGCACCACTTCTGGGCGAAATCTATTCCAGACTCTAGGGACCAGGACTGAAAAGAAGTTTTTCCTTATGTCCAGTCTAAAACAGTGTTCTAGCAGTCTGTGACCAATAGATTTTGTCTTCCCTTGTGGTGAACAGATGGTCTCTCAGGTCCTGATGCACACCATTTATATACTTACAGACTGCCACTAAGTCACCCCTGAGCCTTCACTTCTCCAAGCTGAATGTGCATCTACAGATCCAGTTGAGTTTCCCGCTTCAAATTTGTCAGTTGTAAGAAGTTTTTGGACCTAAGCTTAAGTATTACTGTATCCTGCTACAAGCTCTACTCACCTTGGCAAAACTTCAAACAAAAGACCGTCTTCTTTCAGTAATAAGTTTTTCAGTCCCAATTAAAATAAGTGTTTTCAGTGTTAAGTATGAGGTGACCAGGAAATGCTACTTCATTCCCTTCCCTTTTTTTTTGCTCCCTCCTGAAGAACAAGCTTAAGGTTGTGGTTGATGCATGATGTAAAACCAGCAGTGTAAATTTGGCCTTCATAACTTGAAGGACTTCTGTTTACCACCATGTAATCTGAATTCAGACCTATTAGTTTTGGCTTGAGATATTTTACTATCCAAACTTGGTTCTGTCCTCTGTGCAATACCACAGAATTGAAGAATCACAGAGAAGTAGGGCTGGAAGTGATCTCCAGAGGTCATCAGGACCAACCCCTGCCTGAGCTAGGATCATCCCTGTTCAAACCATCATGCACAATCCTACTCTAAAGCAAGGGTGGAAAATTATTTGGGCTGAAGGGCCTCACAAGGGAGTTCTGATGAGCTGTTGCAGGCCAGGTCAGCACTCCCCCTAGCCCTCCCAACTCACCAAAACTCCCTATGGGGCACTGAGCGCGTGGCAAGCAGTGTTTGGAAGCCGAACGGGCAAGTGAGACTGAGATCACAGGGCTAAGTCATGGAGCGGTAACAGACTGGGGCTAGGGTTTGCTGCAATACATTCCCTGCATGACCCTGCCCTGTAGAGGGGGCTGGGGGCAATGTGTATGGGGTGTGTTGGAGAGGGAAGCCCTGGGCATTAGGTCCCAGGAGACAACCAGGAGTGAGGAGAGGAAGGGGGAGCAGGGGATACCTGCAGCAGAGCTTGCCTAGGTGGTACACTGCACAGCTGCCCCCATGGTGCTATGGGGGCAAGCCCCACCAGCTCCCACCCAGAGCAGCTCGCACTGTGCTCCCACCCATGACAGCCAGCCTGGCCCCAGCCCAACCAGCATGCACAGCTTCCAGAAGGGCTGTTCCTGTTGCAGCTGCAGCCAGCTGGGTGCTGCTCTGCTCCCATTGCCTCCAGCTGCAGGTCTTCCTCCTGCTCCTGCCCCTGCTGCATCAGTCTAAATGGAAAGTAGGTGAGGGGGTAGGAAGTTTCAGTCAGGGGGCTCTGCCTCAGCTCACAGGGCTCCAGCTTCCTCCCACCTGCTCTGTCCACTCAGCATGATGAGTAGCCATCTGCATCTGAATAGACAGAATGAGTAGAAGGGAGCTGGAGCTGAAGCCATGCACACTGGGGCAGGAGCCGCCCAGCTGAAGCTTCACCCCAGCCTGCCTGCCCAAAGTGGCACAGCAGGGACATGAGGAAAAGCCACCACTGGAGGCAAGGGAAGCAAGGCAGCACCTGGTCAGTGGCAGCCACACTGGAAACAGTCCTGCCAAAATCTGCAGACACTGGCTGGGGACTGGGTTGGTAGGGCTTTTCTGTTCCCCTCACCTCTAACAGTGGCTGGTCTTCCTGCTCCTGCCTCTGCTGCGCCACTCTAGGCAGACCAGGGGAAACTTCAGCCAGGCAGCTTCTGCCCCAGTATACCCAGCTCCAACTCCTGGCCACCTGCCACCCACTCTACCTACCTATAGGTGGCTGCTCACTGTGTTGGGTGAGCAGAGCAAGAAGACAGCTGGAAGCTAGAGCCAGAGCCCCATGTGTTGGAGCAGGAGCTGCCTGGCTGAAGCTCCCACCCCGGCGTACAGCTGCACAACAAGGCAGGAGAAGTAGCCACAGCTGGAGGCAAAAGGAGCAGAGCAGCCCCTAGCAGCTCCTGCCCCAGCACATGGAGTTCTGGCTCCAGCTCCCATATGTCTTCCACTTCCTCTGCCCACCCTACACAATAAGCAGCCACCTATGGGCAGGTGGAATGGGTGGAAGGTGGCCAGGGAACATCTCCACAGGTGGAAGGTGGCATTGGGAACAGCCCTGCAGGAACCTGTAAACACTACTGGGGCCTGGGCTGGCTGGAGCACAGTTTGTGCTGCTTCAGCAGGAGAGGTTGGGGTGTGGCCCCAGGGGGCATGAAACAGTATGAAGGCAGCCACAGGCCAGATCCAGTCAACTGGCAGGATGAATCTAGCCTATGGGCTCTACTTTGCCCACTCCTGATCTAAACTCTACATAAGACTACCATCAACCCTGACAACCATAAACCAGGGGTGTCAAACTCACCCCTATCTCCTCCCTCCCTGGACCAGATCTGGACCTTGGAGGTTAGATTTTGATGCAGCAGTCCATGTCTTAAATGCTCAGACTTGGCCTATGGGATGTACATTTGACACCTTTGCCATAAACTGTACCAAAAATCCCGTGACAGTTTTATACCTTACACAAAACAAATCCTAACAGGACATTTGATAGGTTCGATTACTCTTCAATTTTGTTTTGTTTTTTTTTTTTAAAGATTAAAGATTAATGCTGCAGTTTAATGTATGTTTAAAATCATAAACAAAAGTCAAAACTGCACATTAAACTACCTGATCACTGCAGCAATGAAGTCTGAAAATATAAGGCTGTAGAAAATACTAGAAAACCCCATATCCAATCAAGCCATGTTCCCCTGCAGAGTAAAATAATTAAATTGTAGCTAAGTTTACTACAAAATCTAGCTTATCAGTTAGGTTTTGGCAAAAAAGTTACTCTTGAATTATCCATGCAACCGATAAACTATAGTTTATTTCTTTTTCAAGTCAAAAAAATTGTGCCATGAACCAACATCAGACTCTGTGGAAAAGTTTTCAAGGCTTTAAAAGTTGCTATACAGTCCACTTCTGACTTGTTCAGAAAATTAAACATTAAGTGCCTTTCAACCAGGTACAGAAACAAAGCCTGTATCTTCTCTCCCCCATATAAATTTTAACAAACCTTAGTACAAAAGTTTTAACATAGAACACATTTAAACATGGGCTCAGGGTCTTGCTTGTTCTCTTAAGTCGCTGCTTGCATGGACGCTCCTCCAGCTGGAACCTCTATAGTTCTGTCCTGCTCTTTAACCCCCAAGACCTCAGTTCTCTTAGACTCCTTCAAACAAATCTCCTAATCTAACATAGACCATAGAGGTGCCTGTTACATTTGGGGATCGAAGTAACACAAAGTAAGGAAACCCTGTATTTTTTTCAGGTTGACATCATACTCCTCCTTACCCTACACATCTGAACTACAATGTTTTTTCCAGTCTAGGCACTATGCAGAGCTGAGAAAACAATAGTTTAACCAAACTCTCACCCTCATGGACATGTAATATTTACATGTGCTCCAGGACTTGGGGGGGGTGCTTTAATTAGAGCAGCTCCAAAAGCTGTTCTAATTAAAGAGCCTGGAATGCCTCATGTATCAGCATCCCACGCTTCAAAATGGCAGCAGGGATACTTATCTAAAGTTTCTTGAACAAGCTTTAAAGTGCCCCCACTGCCATTTTGAACTGCAGGGATGCCGATACACAAGACACAGATGCTGGCTGGAGCACGGTGACTACCACATTCCAGCAGACTCTATTAAAGTTTGCTCCAATGCACATTCTAGCACACTGGAGTAACCTCCCAGCTCATGTATAGGCATCCTCAGAGACTCCCTCCATTTATGGCAGCTATAATCATGTGCCATACTATGTCTGTCAAATCTGTCTTTCAGTTCTGAAGGAATCAGGAAATAAAGCCTTCAACAATAGGCTTTCCTGCCCTCTTCATGAGACTGTGGTCTCACTCTTTTTGCTCTCATATTCTCAAAGAGTCAAAACAAAGAAAGCCATATGATATGGACTTACTTCAGTAAACCACTTGATACAGCATCATATGGGAAATTCATTAAAAAGAGAAGAAAAGGATTAGTACAAAAACTGTAAGATGCAAGGAACTGGCTTGAAGGGAAATGATGAAGTTTTGGGCTGAAATGGGGAACTATGTGGAATTCCTTCAATGACTGTTCTTTCACCATGGCACAAAAAATAGTGGTGTACCACTGAAATATGATGATGAAATATGGTTAAGAGGCTCATCAATACAAAGGCAGACCAGAAATTTAAGAAGAATGGAATAGCCCTGAACACCAGAGTAACAGAAAAGGGATAACTATGAGCCACCACAAGATTTTCCAAGTGAGGTATTTCCAGCAGAACTTGTATAATATCATCAGTACTTCCCAAGTTACTGATAAGACATCACCTGGAATTTTTTGTACCAATCTGGTCACTGATGTTTAAGAAAGATGATGAGGTCAAAATGGAACAGGTACAGAGAGTCATGAGGATAGATTAGGGAAATGGAAAGCCTATCTGAACAAGAGGAAACCTGCTTAACCTCACTCCCCTCAAGCTTTGTTTTGCTGTAATTTCTCGTTAAATGAAGAGATCAGGAGATGAACATCAGGAGGTAAAATAGTACAAGAACAAACGGGTGTGAATTGGATGCAAATAAATTTTGGCTAGAAAAAAGAAAGCTCAGAGAAGTGCAGTTCCTAAAACTTTCCAATTGAAGCAGTGGGGGCAAATGATTTAACCAGTTTTAAGACAAAGTTTGTAAATGGGATTATCAGTTGTGGTTAATGCAGTAGGAGAGGAGTGGGGTCAGTGACCCAAGATTCCTTCCCGTCTCAGGTTCTCATCCTTCTTTCCTAGCTTCTCTTGCCTTTCCTAGGTCAAACGTTTAACACAACTCCAAAACTGCTATATTGTTCTTGGATTTTAACCAAATCAAGCTGAAATAGAATTCTCTTTTGTAGGCCATAAGGCAGAGACTCGTTTGCATCACAGAAATAAAACAGGGTAGTCAAACAGCAGAACTGTTACCTAAAAGTCTAGAAATTTTGTATTAAGAACATTATCTTTAACAAACTAAGACAAATCCTCAGGAGAACTGATGACCAAGCACTGTTGTAGTCATACCAGTACAAGCCTCCCTTAAATAGGCAAAGACACTTTAAAATATTTGCCCTTAAACACTTTCCTCAGCTGTTAAGATAGATACAATTTGCATCAGTGTATCATCTTTGCCTGTACAGTGGTACAGCTACATTCATAACCAACTAGGAAATTCCAAAACTACTATTAAACATCACACAAATTGGAATCCCCAACAAATTTGCAAAGTTAGTCTGTTAAAGTATAACAGTGAGATTAAGAAAAACCTAATAAAAGCCATACTATAAAGACAGTTGCCAAGCACATTATTGCCAGCAATACACTTATATCTAACTATGGCCAAAAAATAAAAGAAGTCTTTCTGAAAATATGTTCTTACCTTTTCCAGGACTAAGATTTTGGTCTATAAACACCTTAAGTTCTCCATTGGCTTCAATGAGTCCAGCCTATAAAAAGAAAATAAGTTCAATTTACAGGTACAATACCTACAGACAGCTATAAATTCTTTTGTTTATTAATAGTTAGAACAAATTACCACAGAAAACTACAACGTACAACTGGAACTAAATAATCATAGTATCACAAAATTAGTAAGGTATGAAAAGCACAAAAAATAAAGTTTAGAAAAAGATCAGTTATTCAAAATATCCAAAAAACAAATAAGCATGCTGATTATATTGGTGATATAACCCATTTTGCAGATGGTGCTACAAATCCTGCATACAAACTGGATGTACATTTTAAATAGGATTCCAAGGGTAAAGAATTTACAAGTAAAAATAAATAAATAAATAAATAAATAAATAAATAAAAAAAACTTGCAAATTACCCAAAGCTTCTTTCTAAAAAGGTTTTTCTAAGGTAGGGACTCAAACTCAATCACTTTAAAAAAAAAAAATTAAAAAAGTAAAAATATTGAAGTTTCTATTCAACAGCTGAAAGAACCAAATAATAGTATATCAAATTTATAGTGAAGATTTCCTGCTAATTCATATTCAATTAGAAGCAAGAAATGTAGATAAGAGCAGCATGATATGAAAGTAAACCTCAATTCTGGATTTCGATTAGTGGGTCATGAGGAATGACATTTTTGTTTTTAATCAGTAGTCTCTTTATTCTAGTATTTAAATGATTTAGAGACGTATTTTAAGAACACAGAGTAGGTTTTATTTTGCACATTAAAATATTTAAAATGGGAGTTCTAGGAACAAGGCAAATGCATATGAACTTTTAATTATACTTATTCAAATTTGTGGCACAAACTGTTGGAGTGTCAAAAGCAATATTCTAATATTATAAAAGCCTAAGCCTGCCTACCTGTAATGTTTTATTCCAGGGGCGGGCAATTATTTTGGGCAGAGGGCCACTTAGCAAGTTTTGGCAAGCCTTCAAGGGCCATGCGCATGAGAGGCAGGCCAGGGTAGGTAAATATTAATTTCCTAATTTTTTTTTTTTTTTTTTTTTTAGGGACCCCGCAGGCAGGATAGATGGCCTGGCAGGTCACATCCGGTCCCTGGGCCATGTTTTGCCCATCCCTGCTTTATTCACACTCTGATTGGCTGACGGAAACAGCCAGATTGCTCCAAGGGTGGGGGAGTGCTGCCATAATCCTGAAGCCACGCCAAGGACCACACAGGGGTGGGGGAGCTGGGGCCAGCAGTGATGCCCACGGCTCCCCCACCCCGCTCCCTGCAAGAGACAGAACAGTGGCAGCATGGGGTATAATGTAGCGGCATTCCATCCCAGCCCCCTCCCCCGTCATTCTTAACAGGCAATTGGCTACTGATTACTATAAACATCATAAACAGGCTTAATAGACTTTCCTGCTACATTTTTTACTGTTTTCTTCTTCATTAAAGGGATTTCTTTACACTCACCATTCTATCCCTCTATTCCCATAGCCACTTATCTGAACAACTCATTTATCACAAGCCCTTGTGTGAAGTAGAAAGAATTATAAAATGAGGCACAAAGGGACAAAGTAATCATGAAAGATGACAGTCTCCAATGCAGCAGGGAGTTTAAACCAGGACTTCAGTCATATTACTCCCTTCAGTACTGGACCACCCTTTTATCCATTTGGAATTATCACATTCTTTTTTTATATTTTATATAAAAATATATATATATCCCCAACGTGATATATAAATAGATATCTATATCTATCAATATAGATACATAAAAAACACATTTTAAAACTCAAATATTGGTTCCAAAACTGACATAGCTTTGGTGGCTTGGTGTCCTGTTAAAACAGAGTTCAATAGTTGTGCTGGACATTTATAAATAAACTTAATTCAAGAAAACCTTGAATGACCACAAAATAGACATGAACATCTTTCCAAGTGGGATGACATCACAAATTTAGGCACTTGTGTTTGTGTGAACAAGCCATTCAAACTTAAAAATCTTCATTACAAATGACAAGAACCAGTCTGATGCCAAATGGGCAAATGCATTACACGCCTCTTCTCCTGTGTGAATGGATTATTAAGGCATAGGATTCCTTTAACAAAGACTAAAGAGACAGCACATGTGTTAACAAAAAATCCCTATAAAACTCAGGGATGTATCAACAAACAACTCAGAGAATGGGGACTGCTAAGTAAAGGAGATCCCCTTTTTCAGCTCTAAAAGGGTTGCAGGTTAGTAGAAAAATGAAGATTATTATACTTACTCTTGCAGCAAAGTGGACAGAAGTACAGAAAGAAAAAGTATACTACCTTTTCCAAGTGACCAAATAGTATCAAAACATATTGGATACTCACTAGCCCTGCCAATACAAAAAACAAAAACAACCCCCCCCCACCCTCCAAAATGGACCTGCTAGTGCTAGCAGGATTCAAGAAAACCACCCTTCCCTTTCCCAACTTCAGGGTCAAGGTTAAATTCTCTCTTGGGCATTTCCTTTACACAGGCAAGGTTCCACTATCTTTCACATCAGTACATTATTAGCAGGTTTAATCTTCTAGTTATTTTGTGTCTCAAATATCATCTGAAGTGGGCAGGAGGATTAACTAATAAAGAAGCTGTAATTAGAGGTGCACCGATAAATCAGTCCATAGCGTATCAGCACTGATAAAAGGCAAAATTGACATTAATCGGCAAATAAACATTATTTGGCTGATGTGGACAATAATATTGCTGATAAATGCCATGTGTATGTACGCAGTTGCAGCATGCACACGGCCAACCTGGAAGCTTGGAGAATGGCATCCAGCTGGTAAATCTGTTGGGGGCCAAGGGGTGCAGGCAGGGAAGGGGCATGAGGGGGCAGATTGACACTCCTGTGGTGAGGGAGGGAATAGGGCTGGGGCTGTGGCAGGCGCTGCACAGCCATGGCATGGTACGGGACAGCTGCATGGCTCACCTAGGGGATGTGGGGGGAGGGCCGATCCCACCCTTATGCATGCCCCTGGGGGAGTTATGGGGAGGGTTTCCCCACATTTGCATGCAGGGTTATGTCAGGCTCTTCCCAGTGGGTGGACTGGGCCAGGACTGCACTTTTAGCAGGCAGCGGCAGCACTGTGAGAGGGTCTACAGAGGGGGCTACCATGAATTTTGGGGTGGCCAGAGCCAAACCCAGAGCCCCACACCAGTGCTGCTGCCACACACCCCAAACAACCCCACAACCCTGGCCCAGCCCACCCCGCCAGGAAGAGCCCAGTGCCGCCCTTGGCCCCAGCCCACAGCAGCAGCCTGCCCTCATTCCACACACACGTGGGGAATATGCCCATCCATGGCTTCCCTGGGGGTGTGCATAGTGATAGGATCCAATCCCTGCACCATGTCCCACAGACAAGGCTCTCATGGCTCTGTCCCACACCCCACCCCAGCTGGGCAGCACCTGCCCCTGCTCCAGCCCCACTTGCTCTCTCACTGCAGTGGCCTTGATCTGCACCTCCACATGTCCCTTCCCTCCCCCTCAAACAGATTTACCAGCCAGATGCTGCTGTCCAAGCTGCCAGGCTACATATCAGCAATCAGACTGGTATTGGGCAATATGGCTTGTTAATAAATCGGCCATTGGTATCAGCCCAAAAAATCTTTATCAATGCACCCATAGTAGTAATAACACTAAGAGATTTTGGTGGGGAGGGGGGAGAAAAAAAATACAGGGGAGGAGGTACAGAATTCAGATATAACAACTGAGAAGAATAGAAATCACAGTCTACTACAAAACAAACAAAAAGTGAAGAGAAGCCAGAAAAGGAAAGCAAACTTTGACTACATCTTTCTTGCTTTTAGTTATCAAATATAAAAACCTCAAAAGCTAACAAACAGTATTACAACAACACACAGAACACAAGGATGTGGAAATATTTTAATCCTTTAAATTGCAGGAAATGTGACAGCCCTATTTATGTTTAATCCAAGCTCCGAGTTTATACCACCACATGACCTTGACTTGCTGCCACTGCTCCCAAAACTGCTCCCCTGGACTCTCTGCCACCTCCAGATTCTTCTAGCCACTGGCAGAATCACCTCTGGACCCCTCACTGCCACCGCTCTCACCACCACCACCAGACCCCTCACCACTATGACAGTAGCCGTAGTCCGGGCCACAAAGATGGCTACTATCTATTTAGTCTATAAGGAGCCCTGCAATATGGATCCATCCCAAGGCCCCAGATGAGTTTCACACCTCTGGTATAAATGGATAAAATGTGACCATTAGCATTACAAAAAGAAGAGATAAACAAGGAGATAGTCTAATCCTACAAATCTAAATGAACGATTCAAGAGAAATTTCGAGACAAAGATCAGAACAAACTTGGAATAAGAGACAGCTTGTCCCTATGAATGATCACCTAGGGCAGGGGTTGTCAACCAGGGATACATGTACCTCTGGGGGGTACTTGGCCCAGCGGGTACATGTAGTGACAAGGGGAAGGGACACGCAGCAGCAGTGTGGAATAGTGAATGGCGGCAGCCGCTGTGTAAGCGCCTCGCCCCCTGCTGCTGCCATTCACCACTCCACAGCGTTGCCACACATCGTTACTCCACTGTTCACCATTCACCACTCTGCACGCTGCTTCCTCATCCCCCGCCACCGCCATTCACCACTCCACACTGCCACTGCTGCTGGTTTCCCTCCCTCCCATCTGGAAGGGCATACACTCCAAAAGGGGTACATTCCTTCAAAGATTGAAAAACCCTGACATAGGGAAGTCCAGCCCTAAAGTGCTCAAAAGTCACCTTCTCCTAGATAAAGTAATGGCAACTAGAAAGACAGCTTTCAGACTTAAATGATGAGAACATTTTGAAAGAGTTTCAAAAGAAAGCTCCATGAATCTCTTCAAAGGACATTAAGGTCCCAGGCAGCAGTAGACTATTTGACCAGTCAGATAAAAAAAGGCCTTTCCAAATTTTCAGTATCAACAGATGACAGAAGACCAAGGGCAACTGAACAGGCAAATAGCAAGGCAATACTGTTGCAAAGTGGTCCTTAAGTACTTGAATAAAAAGTCTGATTTTTTAATATGGCCAATACTCAAGGATCTTTAATACTGCAGCCTACCCTGATTCTAAGCTATGCTGGGATATCCATATAAAAAAAAAAAATCTTCCATTTTGGGGGGAAAAAAAGGATTTATTGATAGTTTCCTGCTCTGTATCAGGTTCTTTTAGACCAGTGTTCCCCCAACCAGTGTGCAGGGGCACAAAAGTGTGCCATCAGAAATGAACTACTGTGCTGTGGAATTTTGCCATATGTCAATGAGCTATAATGAGCTATAATAGGTATGAGGATGCGGAATGCCTTAACAGATGTGCTGCAGAAAATTTCTATTAAATGTAAGTGAGCCTTGGGCTGGAAAAGGTTGGAAAATACTGGTTCTACAGCAGCTAATACCTAAACTAGCAGATTGCCATTCAGCCCCAAAGTAACTATCTGACTAGCGACATGAAATCAGATAAGAATGTATAGGAGATGAACAACTGACTGACTGAATATCTCTGCAAAGTTTCTCAGCCAAAACTGCACTGACAATGATCAGGACCTAGGGGTGCTCAACCTCCAGCCCACAGGCCAAATGCAACCTACAGAGCCATCACATCTGGTCTATGAGTCTCCTCACAGGATAAGAAATACTGCTACTCTCCCACCTACTAAATTCCCAAACCTCAAGCTCCATGCAGTTGGTTAGAGACAGGACATGCCCCCTTCCCCCTGCTAAACTGGGGCCAGCCTGTGCTTTACCTCACCATAAGGCAGGGCCAGATCCCTCCCCACCTCCCCATCTTCATAAGGGCCACATCTCCTTTCCCCTATGGGGCCTGGCTGTGGCCAGGCCATGCTCCTTTTCTCCCTATGGGGCCAGGCCACTCCCTCACGGCGCTCCCAGGTCATGGTGCTCTGGTTTAAAATCACTGCAATATGGTAATCACTCATCTGTTCAGGAAGTGTCCCAATGTTTTCTTTTGACAAAACTGTACTTCCCTTTTTAAACAGTACATCACTGACCCCCTGTAAATTAGGATCTACAGTGTAAAGTTATGGAAAATAGGTAGGATTGCCATGCAGGCTAGGTTGTTGGCTCTGAATTCCAGAACGCTTATGTGAAGTCCCATACCCTTTGAGGACTGAATCCTTTGCATCTGTAGATAATCTAGCTTGGCTGTCCAATATATTCTTGAAATATCTGCTATTAAGGTACTATCAGAGAAGATACTGTAAAAGCTTCCCTCGTACATTTATGGAGTCCAGCCAGTAACTCGGTTGTGTTGTGAAAAGGGTCAGTGTTAGCTCATGACATCCAATCTCTCACTAGAAAACAGAATAGCTCATATCATTCTACAGCTACTAACACATTTGCTGATTCCTGACATTACCTCAAAGTCATGGTGGCAACATTGTTCTCTATCACCATGCCTCTATAGGGTCAAAACTAGCTAATGGTTTTTGAGAGACAGGTTACATATATCCGTACTAACACTCACCTAGCTCCTGCAAGTACCCACTATTTGCAGAGAAGAACCTGACTCCCCACATTCCCATCAAACCTGCTGCCTCAGAGTACACTGGGTGTAAGACAGAAAATGAAAAAGAAAATGTAGAGTACTAGAGTCCTTCTTGGTAGGGAATCAGACTGTTTATTCTGAAAATAAAATAGTGCCCCTAATGCCAATGTCAGTACCAGTTCTCCATTTCTGTACGTCATGCACAGAATCTATTATAACCCACATAAACTCTGTGAGCGGGTAACGAGGAGCAAAACTGTGGGTGGGTAACAGGGGCACAAGCCCCAGGCACCAATTTAGAGGGGCGTGACAGAACAGAACAGGCTCCCCAGGGTGCAGAACCTTTTCTGCAGGGAGGGAGATGGGTTATTGATTTAACTACAAAAGATATGGGGACCTAGCAGGTAAAAAAAAGCAGCAGAGCTCACACTTCCCAACTTGCCACTATTTGTACTAGGATCTGCCTCTAATCAATTCTTTATCTACATAAGGGTAGGTGCATATGGGCTGTCACCACCCAAAACACTTTGTGAGAACTCTCATTGCCATGGGCAGTACAAATAACAGTATCTTATACAGACAACATTTAGACTATATACACTGCAAATATGAGGTACTTCCTGTAGGCTGAGTGGCTATAGAAGTACGTAACCTATATATCAGAAGGCCCATACTTTCTTTTTGACTCGTCTTTGGGTATTTGAGTCAGGTATACGGCTAAGGAAGTATGCAACTTAAAAGACATCAAAAGCCACAAGCCAGCTTTGAACTTAAGATGAAATAACAGGTTAGTGGTACCATCTTGAATGTGCAATTCAAGGAAAATTAAAGATTACAAAATTCTTTGAAATTTTAGGGAAAGAACAGAATTCTAGAGATCTGAAGAAAGCAGCAGGTTGTGGACACTCGAGTTTTAATCTCACTGAAAAAAGCTGACAGGGAAATGAAGGTCTTAACTGTTCTATCACTTATAGCCTCCAATGTGAGCGCAAGGAGAGAGAGTGCACATGTGCAGCTCCATATACTGCTATCTAAAAAGCTGATCTTGTATACATTAAGTGCATGAACACAAGCAAAGGGATCCAAATCAACATGTGCTCAAAGAACCGACAAGTTATTCCAGGCGGGGTGCCCAAAACTGTGGTTGAAGTAAACAAACTGTCAAAATGTGCCAAGTAACTTGCAAGATGTAGGCATAATGATAAAGAATGTGAAAGTAAAATTATTAAACCTATTCAACTTCTTGTAAATATGACTACAAAATATAGAGAGAGTGTGTGTGTGTATTCTATAAATAATGGTCAAGTCTCAGGGAAGTCAATAAAAGGAATAACTTGTATCACAACTGTCTTGGTAGGATCAGGGCCCTATTGAAAAAAAGCTAAGCCAAAAAATTAAGCAGCACAAGTTTAAAAATGATTGACATTTCTGACATTCTAATGTTAAAAAAATTACTGCAAGTAGCTTTATAGTTTGTTTTCCTGTTTTTAATATGGGGTGGTAGTACCTTAAGGTGGCTTGACAAATCCTATTTTAGAGACCCAGTTTTAAATTGCATACAATTTTTCACAACTATTTTTACTGGAATAGTCCATGGAAGGAATTTGCTTCAAATTGATTTCTTGGAAAAATTTCAGCCATTTCTGTGAAGGAATAGGGGGCCGCATGACCCAAAACACATGCAATCCTTGAAACATTTTCCTTGCTCTAGTGCCTCTGTGCTTTAGAACAGGAAGCTGAATTATAGTACAGGTGGTCTCTGGTTCCAAGGCTGGGTCTTTGTTGCCCCTGTAAGAACTCCCACAATAAGTTACAGACTTTAAAAATCCAAATTTGTTCATGGAAATTTGACAGTTTGTGGCCAAGATATTCAAAAGTTTCATCTATGCTGAGCAGGCTTAAGAACCTCACAGCTTCTGATCAGCAGGTATCCTGGTTTTCCATGATAAAAAAAAAAAAAAAAAATTAACCCCCCCCCACAAATTCTCTGATAAAAAATTGCAAATTCTCTCATAAAATTCCTGAAATCCATGGTTAAAATTAAATGCCCCCCACAGCCCTGCTGGTGTAACTCAGTCCCATACCCCTCCAACTCCCCAGGCCTGCTTGTGCCCCTTGCCCCCCCCCCCCCCCACAGCCCCTGCCCCCAGATCCAGTGCCATGGGGCCAGGGACCCAGATCCACAGCCCCTTGTTCCCAACAGAAGACAGAAGCTGCTACAGCAGGAGCACGAGCTGGCTCCCCTCCAACCTGCTGTGGGCTCAGGCACAGGCAACTCCTGGCAACAGTGTGCACTCCCAAGGGGTAGGAGGGTACCACGCCCCACAGATCTGTTTGGGGAGGTGGGGGCAGGACAGGTGTGTGCTGCAGACTCATGCTACCCACCCTGCTGTTCTCTCCCAGGCCTTCTGGAGTGTACCATGAACAACCTGGCACAGCTGCACACAGGGAGACACACACACGAAAGCTGGCTGCCGCTATGAGCTCCGTGCTGCTCTTGCCACCTTCAGGCGGGGGCAACAGTGAGGGGCACAACCCTGCATTGCTCTCATGCACACAGAGGAAGTGAGGCCAGGACAGCATGGAGCTTGCAGCAACAGGCAGCTTTCATACATGGCCCCGCTGTGCACTGCTGCACCAGTTGCACATGCTGCATTTGGGAGGGCTTGGGGGAGGGCAATAGGGCAGGGAGTTGGCTGGGCACTCGGGGGTGATTTGCAGCCTCCCTGCTTCTGGCCGGAGTGCCACTTTTCTAAAGTGTCAGGACGCTGGAGCCGGGCAGGGCAGCCACTGACAGGACTAGGAGAGTGGGTGGAGAACGGAGTCTCTGATTCAGAGATTCAGCTAATTTAGTAGCAGCCAAATCTCTGAATCAGATTCAGTCGCCGATTCAAAACAGCACCTGAAGCTTCACACAACCCTAGTATATGTACCACAGGATTGGAACCGCTGGTCTAGAATTTTAGCTGTGATGCAATGACCTGATCTCTTGTGTGTGTGCAGCTCCCTGGTTAATTTTGTCAAGTAGTGTCTCAGATAACTTCAAAGTTTTTTTTAAATGTAAACTGTGAGGCTTACTGAAGCCCAATTTCTACAAGGTCATAATAATAAGCGTTCCCTAAAAAAGAATCCAAGATCACAATGGCTCTTTGACCTTTGCTCTTGTCAACAATTCTTGAAATATAACTTATTGGTATACCTGGGACTCCAAAAAGGACAAGCCAGCAGGACAGTAGTAGCAACTATCATTTCCAACAAGAGTTCTCTGTTCTCTATCCTATACCTGAACAAAATGGGTGTTTATTCTCCAGCCAATTCTTAAAAGCTATCAGTTCAACATCATCTGTACTAATACTATTTTATCAGTTATTGCTCAACAAGATTTTCATAGATTCACAGATGTTAGGGTCAGAAGGGTCGACAAGTCCAATCTCCTGCCCTGGGCAGGAAAGAGTGCTGGGGTCAGATGACATCTTTCCAGGTCGATATTGACCGGTCCACCACCACTCTCTGGGTGCAACCCCTAAGCCAACTTGCCATCCACCAGACCGTGTAATCATCTACGTCACAGCCTGTCAGTTTATTTATGAGAACAGAATAAGATACTGTATCGAAGGCCTTCTTAAAGGTCTAGTAGATGACATCTACCTTGACTCCTGCATCTAAGCATTTTGTGACCTGGTCATAAAAAGAAACTAGGTTAGTCAGGCAGAATCTACCTGCAATGAGTGCGTGCTGATTTCCTTTCAACATTTCTTCACCTGCTGGGCTCCCAGAAATGTGATCCTTAATGATCTTTTCCAGAGTTTTCCCAAGGATAGAGGTGAGACTAACTGGCCTTTAGTTCCCCAGTTCCTCCCTCCTCTCCTTCTTGAAAATAGGGATTACAGTGGCCCTTTTCCAGTCCTCTGGGACCTGATCAGAGCACCATGAGTGCTCTAACAGCCATGCCAGCGGCTCTGCTATGACACTGGCCAATTCCTTTAGCACCCTTGGATGAAGTTCATCTGGGCTCGCGGATCTGAACACATGCAGCCCCTCCAAGGGCCCTTTCACTACATTTGTGCTAACAGTTGGTGGACTGGTATTCCTCCTATGTCCATCTATGATCCAACTGGGAGATTTGTCTTGGTCTGTGTCTAGGAATACAGATGCAAAGAACTCACTGAAGAGCTCAGCTTTGTCCCCCTATCTCTCTGTCACCAATTGCCCTAGTTTGTCCTGTAGGGATCCTATGTTAACTTGCACCTTCATTTTGCTTCCTATATACCTGAAGGACTTTTTGTTATTCTTAATTTTTGTCGCCAGCCTAAGTTCTAATCCTGCTTTGGCCTTCCTGACTGATTCCCTGCAAGTGCAACCCAGGGAGGTATGTAGCTACCCCATTTCCACAGCCTGTATACCTCTTTCTTTGCCTTTAGGCTTTCCTGGACTTCCCTATTCAGCCAACAGGGCTGCTTGACCCCTTTGCCCCCTTTTATACACAATGGGATTGTCTCCTCCTGCGCCTATAGGATCACTCCATTGTGGGGTCCAGCAAGAGTGGTTATTCCTCATTTTGCCAATGCTCTTGAGCTTTAAAGCCTCACTAACTAATCTATTTTTTTAAAGCCATTTACCTTATCTAGCTCCATATCAGTGTAGTTTAATTGCCTACAGAATTCCAAAAGCTTACTCTGAAATAACTGTGTGCCCACCAACTTGGCATTTAAGTATAAGGACAATTAAAGCAATGCGTTAAATTCCTTAGAAGAAAGCAGAAAACACCCTTCCCCAGTCCAACCTATCATAAATCACCCATAAATAGTCTTCAGTAGGCAGATATAGAACTAAAAGTAGTGCTGTTAAAGTATCTACTGTAACTTCAAGATATTAAAAGCTGTTATTTTACTCATACTATAAATGCAAGCTGTTCATAACAAAAACAATGAGAGCATACACCAAAAGACTACCACAATATACTGAAAGGTGCAAGTAAAGCAAAACAAGGTTTGAAGAAGTGGCAAAAGAACACAATTTACAGATATGCTACAGAACTGATAGATGGCTTCTCAGCTGCTACTGGCAAGCCACCTCAACTGGGGAAAAGGGGGAAGAGTTTTGCTTGCTGTTTATTTATTTATAATACTAATGGAGAGCCAAAGGGTTACCTTAGGTCTTCCCCCTACTTCCTTCCAAAAAAATGTTTATAATGTTCTAAAACATTTAACATCAGAAATTGACCTGGAGTACAAATAAAAGTATATTATCAAATGCCAAATGTGAAAACTGACTGAGGATGAATGATTTTTAAAAATTATTCAATTTATTAATCTGTGCGCTAAACTTTAATCAAAAAGTGCATGTGGAAACTTAAAGAAATATTTTCCCAAGCATTTGAAAACTCTTTATCTTTCCTTATAGTCCAAAAATAAATAAAAATAAACCTCTCAGAGAACTTTCCTCACAGGTAAAGAAAAATCAGATGGAAAAAAATCTCAGAGACCTTTCAGACTCTATGCATCATATAGAAATAAAAAGCCCATCACCTTTAGCATCCTTTAAATTTTTTAAATTCTAGCCCAGATATAACCTTGGGATCCAGGGCCACAGATAGTTGTTCAAAATTCATTTAGAAATACCAAACAAAATTATTAAAATAAAAGTTATGCATTATAGTAATGAACTGCTACAATAAAACACAGATCTATTAAACTTTAACACTGTACAATAAACCTAATTCTTATAGGGTTAAATATTTATAATGGATTTTGTTCAGAGAGCTAAAAATGATGCAAAACCATGTTTTTGCAGATCTTCCTATGTTACATTATGCCTTGATTAAAGAATTTATTGACATCCTAGATATACTACTTTCTATTGGGCTTCATAAAATAGTTCTATGAATGAAACAAAATAAAATTTCACCTAAAGCTCAGTAGGCACATGTGAGCTTATCTATATATTATTTATCCTCAATGTAATGCTAGAATGTATGGAAAAATACTGTCCTAAATTAAATTACAGGCAATTTATTTACTTTTAATGTAGTGGTAATAGCTAATGTTGTGAAGCACAATTGCCCAAACTTTTCTTTGTTACAAACAAGTTTCTCTCATTGGTCAATCTGGATGTATGCGACAAGGCTCAATCTGCTGCCTGTCTGTCCCCCCCCCCAAACCCCAACCACTTGCCCCCCTGCTGCCCTGTGTCTATGTGCCTCAGCACTTGCCCCCAACCCACCATCCCCATGCCTTCATACCACCTGGAACCGGAGCTGCTGCCATTCCTATACCAGGGGAGGCTGTGGCCAGAGCAACAACATGCTTCATGCCCTGGGCTAGAGCCGGAGAATAAGTGGTGTCAGCAGAGAGACGGTGGCAGGGCAGAGGAGGGAGAGTGCAGTAGCTGCAGCGCTGCTTCCAAAACCACGTCAGGGCTAGAATCATAGCCATAGCACCTGCCTGCTCTTCCCCACCACCACCACCTTGCACTCAAATCCAAGATGAGGTTTTTTTTCCCTTCCTATATTAATTTTGGAAAGAAACCTTGTCTGGATTCAAATAAATACAGTATTTTGTTCCCTTTATCTTTGGGAAAAGTTCCAAGTCCTGATCCTGCAATGAGCTCTGTGTAGGCAAAACCCTCTATAGAAGGTCAGTGCGATTATATACAGCCATGAGTCAATCAGCACAAAGATACAGGGTCAGTCTCACATGGTAAATGAATGACATACAATACTAAAAAGCTGTTCACTAAACACTTCCAGAAGTAACTTGAGCGCTTAACATTTATTCTAGGTAGACAATGTAGAGGTCAAAAGAAAATATTTGGCAAAACAATTCAAGTGAAAAATAAGGTATGAGTAGAACAAACAATTTAAATGTTTGAGAAATCCACTAGTACAGTTTGGAAATGCTTTCATAGCAGGAACAAAACGGTATTAGTGACTGTGTGGAGCTAGACTATGAGACAATTGCATAATATCCCTGAGACAACTACAGCAATTGCTTATGTGGAAACTGACATTGAGAAAGCCTTTAGGCATGTTTAATGCAGGGGTGTCAAACATATGGCCCACCAGCTAATCTGGCCTTGGAGCAGCTTTATCCTGCACTGGAACACGAGTGTGTGGTCTGCCAAGGAATCTGCCACTGGGCCCCAGCAGAAATGCCAATCAGTAACAGGAGGGTGAATAATAGCTCATGTAGGCTCAGTCATCCTCCAGCCACTTCACTTGTTGTCATTGCCAGTGGTCCCAGCTCCTCATCTGCCAGCCCCACCACTGCCACTTGCCCCTTTCCCAGAGCCAGAGCTGCTGCCATGGCACTCATCATGTGGTAGCAGCTTTGGCTCTGGCACAGGGTATGAGGTAGAAGCCAGAGATGCCATCACCACATACCCTGCGTTACAGGAATCAGGCCTCCTGCATGCCCCAAGCTGGATCCAGCCTGCAAGGAGCCCCATGATTCAGATCTGGCCCAGAGTGCAACGTGAGACATACCCCTGATTTACTGTAATGAGCAATTTGTCCTTTCTGGAAAAAGAACTTCTAAATCCCTTCGGCCTGGTCTCCCCACCTACATATTCTCTTTGGGCATTCCCTTGAACTTATGCCTCTGATTCCTCCTGTGTAATCATGATTCTTATAAGAAAGCCAGTCACAAACCTGCCCCCTGTTTTACACACCTCAAAGATCTTCTCCGCAATTAAAGTAGCTAAAAATCAGCATCATTCAACCAGGCAGCTCTTCAACTACCAGTTGAAGAACTTGGATTATTATGTTTTTTAAAAACTCTATGATAAACAGCATTTCCTTACTTTTCAGATACAAATTCTAACGTACAAATGAATACATAAGGACCAATGGCCTGTCTGTAACATCATATCAGAGTTACCATCTAACTATTAGGTCACTATTATGTCCCCCAATCAAACGCAGAGTTAGTCTGCATTCCATTTATTAGTGCCTAATTAAGGGACAAAAATTTCATCATCTTCTTAGCACAGTGGTGGACAAAATGGCAGATGCAGCCAGATTCCATTCCTGAGCAGTGCCTGCTCATGTTTCTGAGGCCAGTTTCCATGGAGACCCCAGTAGCGGTGGCACCATGGCAGCACAGAGTCCAATTGCCCTGGCTCCAGACTGCACTATCAACACTTTAAGACCCCAGCCCTGAAGCAGCTCCCCACCCTGCCCACACTGCTGGGGCCAGTCTCCATGGGAACCTTGAACCCACGTTGTCACGGTGCCACCATTACTGGGGTCTCCATGGAAGCCAACTGAGCAGGGGCTGCTGGGAAATAGAGGCTGCCACAGGCCCAATCCAGCCCTCAGGCTGGACTTTGCCTGCACCTGCTCTAAGAATAACATTTGACAGCTTGATAGTGCTTACAGTTTAAGTTTCCTCCAAGTCATAGTTTCCAAAGTACTCTCCTTTTAACTGCACCCTATTATGAGTGCATGACTATATGAATTTGCTGAACAGCAACAAGTCCAAGAACAGATAAAACACTTTATCCTAAGGATGACCTGCCTGTAACTCTTCTCCTTCTTAAAGTACAACAGGACAATCACAAAGAGAAGGTTCTGGGGCTGCTGGAGTGACACTGAAGATGCAGTCAACCATCAGAAATGGAATATTGACTAAACTGGGGATTCAAGTGAGCTATTTTGGTTTACAATCGCCAATATAGGTAATATACACACTGGAACCAGAAAAAAGACACACACTCTGTCTCCCTGTCAAAAAGGTACACATTACTTGACTCATAGATTCATTTTGGAGAAATGGAAGTCTTTAAGACCCTCCAACCTAATACCTCAGAGAAAGGAAATGTATCATGTTCCCAAGATACAAACATACAATCACTCTTCAAATACCAGGGTCTTTGTTTCCTCCCTACCACCTATAATATAAGTTACACATCTTTACATTTTCCAACATTCTTGTCACCATTCTCTCTAAAATTTTGTTGCTGTTTCTTTGAATAGTCAACTTAGAATCTTCTAGTAATGGGTTGTTCTGAATGCAATACAGTATGCCAAACCAGCTCTCCTTTGTACAGTTCTGCTGAGATTAATTCTTTACTCTATGAGATATGTAAACAAAAACATCACCAGCCACTTTTACTGCTAAATCATATTAGCAATTCAGAACTAATTTGACCTCCACCTCATCATAACTCTTTAACCATTATGTCTTTTCAGCTCTAGTCTCCATTTATGTTTTACTTTTTCTTAAATATTAAGACTTTTTTTGTTAGAAGTAGTTTAAACACATGTACTTGATCTGTCACTGGGCATATCTACACAAGACATTTACTGCAGAGCTGTCTATCTAGCTCAATAGCAAAGTCTCAGTGTCTACATGTGCAGTCCTACTAGTCCACAGGAAATTAACTAACTCCACCTCAGGTTAGTACTTGTAAATAAGTACTATCTTACAGCAAAGTTCATTACTGTGCAACAATGCACATGTAGACACTAATGGGGCTGACTGGGGCACAAGCATGCTTCACTGCAGGGGGTGCCCTCCAGCTAACCTTGCAATGGAGCACCCTTGTGTCCCAACTAGCCCCTCTGCAGCATGTTGAACCAGGTCAGAGTAGCTGTGGACTGGCAGGCTGACCACCAGGGCCCCCTGCCAGCCACGGCTGCTCCAACCCAGCTCAACGTGCCATGGTTCTAGGCTCATGTTCAAACGTGGCACCCAGGAGCAATAAACTCCAGCACAGTATGAGCCATAATTTATTGCTCTGCGGTAACAGCATATGTAGATGCACCCACTTCGCATTATTTTTCACTCCTCAATGGTATTTTCAACTGATCCATACATAGTATTAAGTAAAGAACATGTTCTTTACTTATTACAAAAACTGTTAAATTCAGTCAGATGTAATGTCTTTATTAAGAAACTGGAACAACCTCTAGACCATGTCTACATGTCTAATAAAAAAAGTGAGAGGAAATTCAAACTTGATACTTTGTCATTTATCATTATCTCTTCTTCCAAGTACTTTAGCTACTTTGTAATCTATATGACATTGTATCTAGGCCAGTTTAAAATATCTAAGTAAGATTTTGAAAGATTCTAATGAAGCATTTAATAAAATTCAAATATTTTCTTTCATAGTGCACCAGTTAACCTTGTAATTTTTAAGGCCTCTTAAAGAGCAATAACCTTCATTTTGGCAATAAATATTCTTTGTATACTTGTGCTATGTCATGTTCAGTTTCATTATCCAGTAGAGTCCCAGTCTTGCAAATGTAGGTACATACTCCACTTCAGCAGGTATATGCAATTACACAGAGGTACCATGGGACTATGTGCAACCTTACATACACAAGTATTCCTAAAATGTGAACCTAAAAATGTCCTGATACTTTTTTCTCTTATGACTCATCCTGTTACTTACTAAGGACAAAAGTTAGGCTTTGGACAGTGAAGCTCAATTTTTTTTTCTTTATGAAGATTAAAGAAGTAAATAATACCAATTAGTACCTGAGTTTTGTTTTGTATTACTAAACTGGCTTGGATACACCAAATTTGCCAATGAACCCAATGCCTTACACCAGGCGTTAGCAACTTGCAGCTTGCTGAGCCATGAATCTGACCTGTAGAACCATGGCTTTGGTGGCATTCAGCAAAGAGAGCTCTCTGCCCATGTTATGGCAGAATCAGCTACCAAGGTCTTCAGTGGAGGGTAGCACTGACTGAGCCATATTGTGGTCAGGAGCTTTGATGGAGTTCTGCTTGAGATGCACTGTGCCCTAGACAGCTAGGTCCTAGCACCTCAGACCCAAGCTGGGTCATTTTGGTCCTGCTGCCAAAAAACATAGCCAACCCTCAGTCTTATGGTCTGCATCACTGCAACTTGATTAGCAAAATATAAACTCACCTTACAGACTCTTAGGAACCACAAAAATACAGGGCTATAAAGGGACTAAAAGAGACCATACAGTCCAACTTTCTACTCCAAGGCAGGATTAAGTATGCTTAGTTTATTCCTAACAGGAGTTTTATAACAGACAAAGTTCCAAAGGAAGACAGATTCACAACCAACCTCCTTTGGTAGCCAGCTTCACTGCTTTAAGTACCCTTATCCTTAGAAAGGGTTTCCAAATACCCAACTTAAATCATCTTTGTAGTAAATTAAACTAATTAATTTCCGCTATCCCTGTGAACAGAGAGAATAATCAATCACCTTCTTTATAAATGAACTTGTATACATCTAAAAATCTATTATGGTCCTGCCAATCTTTTCTTCCCTAAACTAAACAAACTCATCATTTTTTATGCTCTGTTTCTTCCTCTCAAATTCACCTCATAGGCATTAATTGTATAAGTTCTTTTATTTATTTTTTTTTGAAAGGATAGATTTAAAAACAAAAATAACTTCAATATTTCAGTAATTTCAAACTCCTTAATTTCACCTTCATTTAATAGCAGGCCTTCTTCCTTTTTACCCCCTGAGCTTCTTTAGCTATCTGTAACACATGTTGCTACGCTTATCTTTTCCTGGCAAGCTCTCAGCAACTGTGTATTTTGGTTGGTTGTCTCCTCATTCATTAAGTCAGTCTTAAAGTTTTTCTTAAACCATATTTTACTGAAATCCTTGCCACTTCAAGGATTGCAACAGTTCACATCATCCTTAATCAATTAGATCAAAATCAGTTTTAATTAAAAAAACCCAAACAGCTATACACGTTCTCTATATTTTTAAATCTTTAGGATACACATCTTGATATACAAACGAGAATATTTAAACTTCTTGGTATCTTGCCAATAAGGAAGTCCAATGATAATAAAATAAGGTAATAATTTAGAGTGCAGGAAAAGATGAATATTCTTATTGTACAGAAGGTCATTAAAAGTGGAAAAGGAGAGAAACAGTTTAAAAGATAGTCCCTTTTCATTATGATTCACCTTTAGGTTGAACAGCTTCAACTGTGCAGCCTATGGGGAAATCCCCTGAAGCCTGAATCCTAATGGCCCTAAGTGGCATCATTTTGGTAGTTTCAGAAGAAAGGTGAAAGAATGAAAGCATGGAGACTGAACAGCATACATAGGAACTACCTCAAATATGATGTGGCTCTTAAATAGGGTCGAGTCAAGGCATGGCAATGATACCCATCTGTCCCTCTGTATCACTCAGAGATAACTGGCTAACAACTTTGAAGCTAATAATAAATTAATTCACTTGTTTGTTTGTTTGTTTGTTAAAAAAGCCTGGTACAACAATGAAAAATCAGGTTTACAAATTCCCAACAAAAGCATACAAAATGCTAGCATCACACATGCTTTTCAGCAAGATGGTGGCTCTTGTTATGCTGCACTGAACAAATGGCTGTAGGTCTTTTCAAATCTTAAGCTCCCTCCACCCCGGTTCTAGAGCTCATAAAAATTCTATCCCGAGCTTCCTCCAGGAGCGACAAAGACAGCACAGCCCACACCCAGTGCGGTGCAGAAAATGCACTCCCACCGACACCGATGCCACGGGCACAATGCTCAGCCCGCTTTGTTCCCATGTACCACCAGACACGTGGAAACAGACTGTTCCCACTCACTCACATCTTTTGCCATGTTACCAGTGCCTTGAAACCAACGTCCAGGCCTGCTGAAGCGAAAGGAGGCAAGAGTCGGACAGCCTAAAAAAGGAGAGAAAGAGAGAGAAAAACACTAGCTTTAGCTAGGAGGTGGGAAAAGTTTTGGTGGCACTATTGGCACAGGACCACACAGGTGATTTCTCTACTTAGCAAAGTGGTGGTGGGACGCTGAGAACAGCCCAGTCCCCTCACAACATGGCAAACCCCTCTGATGGGGCTGTCACGCTCCCACCCCACCCCCACCTTGGACATTGCCCCTCTTCCCCGGCTTAGCCCTTTGCAACCCACTCAGCCCAGGGGCAACCTCCCCCACATGACTCCCAACAGCCCTCGGGACACTGCAGCCAGACAGGCAGGCAGGAGGGGCAGGGCCGGGGGCTGTTCAGCTACCCCCGCTCCAAACACCCCCCCCCCGCCAACAACTGCAGACACGCCCCTCCCCCATAGTCCTCCGCCAACCTGTCACGGCAGCAGTCGCAGGCCCTAGGCCTCAGGGACCAACCCCAGCACGGCGCCCCCCCCCCGTCCCTGCCTCGCAGCGAGGAGCGACTGCCGGGCGGTTCCGCTGGCGGCTTGGGGCCTCTCCAAGCCACTGGGGCCGGACCGGGCGCGGGGACACGCGCGGGAGCCCCCTACCCACGTGCCCTCGGGGCAGTCCCTCCCCCGCAGCAACAGCAGCAGCAGCAGCGACCGTTGCCCGTTGCCCACCCCCCGCCTCGCGCACCTGCTCGCTCTGCCCCCCAGCTCCCCGCCGACGGCGCCCTGCGCGGGGTGGCCGGGGGGGAGGGGCCGGGCTGGGGGAGGAGCCTCGCACGCGCCGCCCGAGGGGGATCGTGCCCCCTCCCCCCCCCACCGTTGGTAGGAGGGAGGATAAAAAAAAAAAAAAAAAAATTGAAACTTACACTTTTGTGCGTCCCACCGGCGTGACGCTGCGCGCTGACGTCACGGGGGAGAACGTGCCTCGCCCGGCCACACGCGGGGAACCCGGGGCATCCTCCGCCCCTGACGTGGGAAGGGAAACGCGCATGCGCGAGCTTTTCGCGCCTTCTGACTCTTCCTCTCTCGCCCCGCCCCCCGCGGCAGCCGCGCGGGAAGTATGGGCGCGAGAGCGGCGGCAGGCTGTTGGCCTGCGGCACGTGGGCTCACGCGAGGGGGCGGGGCGGGGAAGCAGCGCCCCGCCCCCACGACGGCGGTGGGGGGGGAGGCCCGCGTGGTACTGGGGAAAGCTCTCGCACTGCCTTTCTCCTCTCTCCCATTCCCACGGGTGTTCTTTTAAAGGAGGGGTGGCTGCTTTGCTGTCAGCACCAGACATCAGAAGAGCTGCCACGGGCCCATCTTGCCCCGTGGCAGAGAGCGGGTCTGGCTGGGGCCAGGATTTTCCCCTCTCTCCTCTATCAGGTGCAGCTTCCAGGCGCAGGACGCTCCTCACTCCCCTGCTCGCTAGCTCCCGCTGCCCTATCCCTCTTGGAATCCTAAATTCTCAGCTCAAGAATTAGGGGTCCCAGCATGGAACGAGTTAACACAAAGCAGTTCTTTTTTAAGTCTTGTGTCAAGGATGTGGATAAATTGGAAAGTCCAGCAGAAGGCAACGAAAATGGATTGGGGACTGGGGCAAACGACTTCTAAGGAGAGACTGAGGGAACTGGGTTTGTTTAGTCTGGAGAAGAGAAGACTGAAGTGGGATTTGAGAGCAGCTTTGAGTTACCTGAAGAGGGGATTGAGAGAGGATGGAGCTAAACTGTTCTCAGTGGTGGCAGAGCAATGATCTCAAGTTGCAGCAAGGGGAGTTTAGATCAGATATGGAGAATATTTATGCACAGCTTGTACTTGGTACCTACCTACCTTACAAGTAGGTGCAAAAGTACTGCTTAGAAGTGTGTACCATAGAATCAAAGAAAATTAGAGCTAGAGGGGACTTCAGGAGGGCATCTAGTCCAACTCTGCTTAAGCAGGACCACCCCAACCAGATCATCCCAGTCAAGGCTTTGTTTAGATGGGTCTTAAAAACCTTCAAGGGTGGAGTGTCTACAACCTCTCTGGGTAACCTGTTCCACTATACTACCCACCTAGTGAGAAAATTCTTCCTAATAAGTAACCTAAACTTCCCTTGCTGCGACTTGAGACCATTGCTTCTTGTTCTGTCATCTGCCACCACTGAGAACAGTCTAACTCCATCCTCCTTCAAACCCCCCTTCAGGTAGTTGAAGGCTGCAGACTTCTCTTTTCTAGGCTAAATAAGCCCAGTTCCCTCAGCCCCTGACCCTGAACTGTTTTCATTGCCCTCTGCTGGACTCTCCAGTTTATCCACATCCTTGACACGTGGCTTGAAAACAAATTGCCTTGTGTTAACTAATTTCATTTTGTGACCTTTAATTCTTGTGTTATGAGAGTAATAACTCCCTAGTTACTTTCTCTTCACAGTTTAGTATTTTGTAAACCCTTCTCATGTCCCTCCTTAAGCATCCCTTTTCTAAACTGAACATAGCCTTTTTAGTCTGTCCTCCTGTGGAAACCCCTCCATAGTGCTAATCAGCCCTGTTGCCCTTCTCCCATGTCCTTTTGAGGATCAGAGGGGTAATGAGCCTTCTGCTAAATGCTGTACCCCCATGTTTCCACCCCTACCTCTGAAGGAAGATTAACTAGGGACAGAAGAAAGTGGGGGGGGGGAAGCAAAGCTATTTTTTTGCAATTTCTCAGTCGGTCTAATAAAAGGTATTAATTTTGTAACCAAGGGTTCTAGATTTTTGCATTTTAACTTGAAGGCCCAGTTCGGCAGCAAAGCAGAGTCTTTTCCACGAAGCATGGTAGATTCCAGGTAAGTAGGCCCCCCTGACTAACTTAGATGCAAGTTGCAGCTTGAGATAAGAAAAACATCTCATTTAGAGCCTATCTTTTCTTCATAAAGACCGCCTCCTGTCTCACCATCACAGTCAGACCTTCCAGGCCACTTACTGCCTTTCTGTCTAAAGCAGGAACCAGCAGTTTTTTCACAGAGTGCCAAAAGCAGCCACAACCTCATCTTGTAAGGTGTTGATGTGCCGGGGCGGATGGCAAAGGAGCCGCAAGGGCCCTGATCCTTGTGGCAGCACAGCCCCAGTCCCTTCCTTGCCATATACCTCAAGGCATATGTACCAAGCAAAATGCCTTCATGTGCCACACTGGCACCTGTGCTGAGAGTTGCCTACCCCTAGTTTAAAGTACTACTGAAGTGGTTAAATTAAAAGGTACAGCACTTGTTTTTCCTCTTGCTGGTGCAAGAGTGCATACACAACCCTTGTTTACAACCCCAACAAGTGTTCCAGCACATTCTGGGGGGTTAATGACTGCCTTCTGATATATATATACCACTGAGTATCTTTTTCCTTCAATACTACAGCATTTACCCCTGCACTTTAATCTGGCTTTTCTTCATGATAGTAGTGTTGGTCAGTGTTTTTCTTATGCTCTGCTGTTTAATTTTCTTTCAAGTGTATTTTCAAAAGAGAGTAGGTCACTCAAGTTCAGGCTATGGAAGCATGACAGAACTGTGCACAAGATAGCTTTTTTTCATGGTGTCATCTCTCACTAGATTTGGCCTCAGCCTCACTCATATCAGAAGATATGTGAGAAGAAATGGAATATCTATTCCATTTAAGTGTAGGGCCTTCGCCACTGAAATGCCTTCTGCCAAGTAACACAAACTCAGTTGTTCCAAAGATAAATGTGATGATCTCCTATCATCCTGCATTGAAGGGTCTTCCTCAGCATATCCGAGTAATAAATATTGCAATACAGATTTAGAATAAGGCATTTTATCTAATGCCAAAAGTGGGGCAAAAACAGTGACTGCTCCACAGGGAAGGATCTTTCTCTCAAATTCTTAAAACTTCTCAGGACATCTGACTGAATCAAGAGTCAGTCCCATTTATGCAACTTACATTCAATATCTGGACCAGCAACATGTGCACATCCATGTTTCAAGCCAGCTAATGACCAAAATACCACTCTCCTTTCACGCGGCTGTCTTAATTTCAAAAGAAAATTAATAAAAGATAGATCTTCTTTGACATAATCTACTCAATAGCATAAGGTAAAGTTCTCCATAGCAGATTCATATTTTATTCTGGGTTCCTGCCCCCCCCTTTTTTAAACAGGACATTTGGAAAATCTACCAATATCCTGGCATAAATTAGAGCTTCATTTAAGTATGAAATAATATAGCAGTCAAAATAACTTACAAGTAAACAGGCTGATGAATTCCTTTTGTAAACTGAATGTCCGATGCTGAAATAAAAATGGTAAAGCAGATTCAAAGTTTCTTTCTATTAAAAGAAAGTTTATTATCTGAATACTATTTGCTTAGATAGTGGATTCTTGTAGATTTAATAATTGGCATGTTAGATACTAATGTACATATGCAACATGCATCTTTCTATAGCTGACCCACAAAAATGGCAGTTTCATATGATAGTACAATACTTGATTGAAAATGTTACTACTGTACATATGTCCTTATAGTTATTAAATACATCTTTGTAGTGTAATAAAAACAGGACACGACAGATAAAAAGTCCCAAGATGAATCACTTTAGTTTCTCTGAGCAGACTACATTCTATGACATTTAAAGAAAGGGCTCTTACTAAGTTTACTCTATAAAATAGACTTAAAAAAAAATCCAGACTCATATAACACATTCAAAACATTGGTGTTTAAGATGCTCAAGTTGATCCAATATTGATGCAATGTAATTATGCCAGTTTTCAATGCATACCCAGAGTTATCACTTCCTGTGTTGTTCAAAATTATTTAACCAAAATAATCAACATTGACATCCAGTCTCAAGAACTTTTAGTAAGTAATTTAAATGTTTCCATGTCTAGTTCAAGTTCTCAGAGTTAGGTTTTCCATACGTACACTTTTATTTTGGTCTCAATGAATACAAAGTATAAACAATCAATAAAACAGTAAATCAATAATTGAAAATGTTGACAGTTGGAATTAGTCTTGAAACATAAATTAGAAGTCAGGTCACCCCTAAATCAACCTTTAGGTCAGAAATATTGTCAATAAATAAAAGGCGCCAGAACAAATAAAGTTACAATACAAATAAAATACATATAATGTTTTAAAAAAATATCATAAAAATCAGAGTATGAATGTATAATGCTGGCTGCATCATTTTGCACTATGCATTTTAGCACTTAAAGCTTTATGCCAGAGTTGCTAACCCTTATTTTTGTGTAAATGTCTAGGCTTTACACACCACTGAAAATGTTTTGCAACCAATGCAAAACCAGCATATTAACTCTTAAATATGACATGCTTAAATTGCTCAAGAGTTACATTAAGAAGGTACCATAGGCACCATAAAAATAACATGATTTTTTTAAACAAGACTTTCATGAATGAACAGTTCAAGATGCAAATCAATGTAATAAAAAGGCACATCGAGGCAAAATATTCAAGGTGATTTGCATGATACAGTATTTAAAAATATTTTCTACTCTGTATAACTGATTGGATCAAACACAAAAAAGTTATTCTAGCAGATTCTAGTATGACAGTGTATTTTGTAAAAGCTGTGCAATCATCAGTATACCAAACATTTTTTTAATGTAGTATCAGTATAAGGCTCATAACCAAGTGCATGTTTAGATAAATATTCCAAACCCTCTTGCTTTCTAACTGCATAGAGATACAATGAGCTATGAGGAGAATCTCTGCGAAGACTTTTTTCTTTTTAAATTATTAAAAGTCTTGTCAGGTACTTGAGCGTCTTTCTGGCCTTGGTACACATTTCATAATTCCAGCTCTCCACAGTGCAGGTGCAAGTAAAAGACTTAGTGTAGTCACACTCAAGATAAGGAGGTAGACCTGAAAATTAAAAATCAAAATATAACCTCTACAGTTCACATTCATAGATGCACAATAGATTAAGAAAAGGTTGAAAGGCTAACGAGATAAGTAAATTAAGAACTTTTCTGGACCATTCTTCAGTTTGACTTCTAAGTCTGCAGGCATGTTAGTTTCAGGCTCAAATACAAATGCACATCATACTTAAATTTAACCATGTCTCCCACATTTGGAATATATGTACAGGCCAATTTTGAAAGCATAAGGTATGCAAATAAAGGCACTTGTCAAATACCAAGCATCTTTTACATTAAAAAAAAATAGGATTATTTAACAGCAGAATACTAGTCATTTTATAGGCAACCAAATAATAAGCTACTGTTCACATTTATTCTGGAGACAACTATACATTCTGAAGTATAAATGCAAAATTATGTAGAGAACAATGACAGAAAAGGTACCACAAAAATATATCACAGCCTGCTGAACTCGTTGTACACACAAGAAGGCCTCAAACAATTGTTATGTTTCTGTGTTTAGACAACTTGCAACTATTTTACGGTATTTGTGATTTTATTGTGTAAAGTACGGTATTTGTGATTTTATTTCATGTGACACATGGAAATTAGTCACCCAATACTAAAGTGTTTTGGGGGGTTGATTGTTTTGAGTGAGTATTCACACTGGCTATAGATCATTACAAGTCAAACTTGCATGCAGCACATAAGTTTATGCACCTCTGTTTTATTTAGGTAATATGTCAAGATCAGTCACAGCCTACCACCAAACTGGACTGTGTGGTGCAGATAAACATAGTATGAAAACCTAATAACTATTAGCATATTTACTCAAATCCAAGACAATTTCCTCCCCTCAGTCTGCCTGGTGAAGAGAGCCTCTTGTCTTAGTTTTAAGTACAAGGCTGGGGGTAGGGTGAAGGGAGGGCAGGCAGATGGCTGCAGCTCTGATTTCAGGCTTGAGCTCAGGTTAGAGCCAGAATCAGAGCCACAGTAAGTGCCTACTCCCCCATAGCCAACCTCTACAGCCTCTGTCTCCACCAACCCCCACAGCCTGTGGCTAACCATTAGGTGTAGCTCCTGCTCCATTCTCTCCCAGGGCAGAGAGCACATAGAAGCTCTATCACTTGCCTGGCTAAGCAGCAGTGGCAGCTCAGGCCCCTGGGACGCTGCTGATTGGCAGACCAGGGGACAGAGCTTCCATATGCTCCATGCCCTGGCAATGAACAGAACTGGAGCCATGCCTGGCAGTAAGCTGGGGGGGTGAGAAGGAGGGGAGAGAAGGGGGCATCGTCTGTGAGAAGCAGGCATGGGGATGGAAGGGCTGGTAGGCTGCAAAGGGGAGCATAGAGGGGTGCAGAGGGCAAGGGAGCTGCCTGCCTCCCTGCTGCTGCTTTCCCTGATGTAGCAGTGAAGTAGGACAAATTTAAGATAACCCTCCGATAATTAGATTCTATATAGGGAAAACTATAACAAATGTGTAAATTTTCCCTGTATAGAATCTAATTTTTTTTGGGGGGGGGGGGTCATCTTAAATTTAAAGTCAAAGTCAATAGCTTACCTCTCGAGAAATGATCCCTGCTCTGCGTGCTCTGCTTCCCAAAACAAAAGAGAACTCACTGACTTGCGCCAGCCCTGCTGAGACAATCCACTTGATATACTGGCTGCTCTTTGGAAGAATCAGAGAAAGGACAAGCACTGCCAAAACAAACTGGAGGGGGTGGGGAGGGTGTTTTTAGAAGTATGGAAGATAAAAAGTGCTTACTAGAATGGATATAAAATTTTTAACCATATATTTTGACTGTACGCAGGACAAACCAATGGTTCTCTTAACCATAATTTCTTTAAATGTCTTAATGCACAATAAGACAGTTTACACTAACAAGCGTCCTTTGAACAGAAAATAATAGTACAGTGTTTGGTATAGTGAAAAAGCATTTGAAAATGCTCTTGTAAAACCAACAGCTCTAACCAAGTACATGCTTATCTGTCTAAACATAACAACAATTTCTATATTCAGCACACAAATACTAGTAGTCTGGCATCAAAATACCTATGAATAAGAGTTACAGAGCACAGCAATAGTAATGGTATTTTACCAATCATATTTATATAAATCATTTTCAGTATGTATACACCATTTAAAAAAAACCTGTCACATAATGGTGATTCTAAAGTAAATTATGGCATACAATACTTTAAATAGCTAAGTTATCAAGGGATAAAGAAAATATACCTTCATTATGACAACTGACAGCGTAAGAAATAGCAAGATGGTGAGTTCATATATTACAAATGTGGGGAAAACATGAAGCCCTGAAATAAAAAAAGCCAACAAAATGGTTATAAGCATTAATTTACAACATTCTTTTCCAGCATAGAAGAGGTCTGATTCTTTGCAGGTTTAGGTCCCTTACAGTCCAGTAAAAATGACCGTTTGTCAGATAGCTATCTAAACCATTGCACAGTATTGCGGAGGTGCTCTGGGAGACTGCTTCAGCTTTTATTCCAAAAGGCAGTACTCCAATTGAATGGAGAAGAAGCATCTACTGAAGAAAAAGCTGCAGCGTGAGCCAAGCAGCTTATTCTTAATTCAGCAACTTTCTGCAAACTAAAGGAGTTGCGAACCACCCAGATACAAAAAGTCAAAGATCGATTATACTAGTAAATTAATAAAAATATACATTTTTTAATAAACAGAGAATGATGAAATCTTCACTAATTTTACTTTTAGTTTCTTTTAAATAATCATTAAAATCATTTAAAAAAATACTGGCATATTAAAAGATAATCATGTGATCTGGAAAGGATGCTGAAAAATAATTTTAGGGTTGGGGGGGCAGGTTTATAAGCAAAGGAATAACTGTTACTCAACAAAACAAACACCTTTTCCATCATAAGCGATTTCAATCTCTGATTTCTGTTCTATTTGTGACTGAGTTGGAATACCCTTAGTTCAAAGCTTAGCTGTTAAAAGAGTATTTCTCCCCACAAAAAATCATGAAAACACTTAAGGTTTAATACACGTATTTGTAGCATTTTTCTCCAAACATTCTGGAAACACCTACGCTGTTTCAGTATCATTATTTAGCAATTAAAGTTGGGAACTTGCCAAATTAATGGTACTTCCCAGGAGGGCTGTGCAAAAAGCTTCAGACGCTGATTTAATCTGGTGGAGATTCGGCACAATTCGGCTGCTGAATCTCTGAATCCAAATCAAATCAAGAGACCCTTTAATCTCTCCAAATCAAATAGGAACCCTCCAAATCAATTCAGAGAGATTTGGAAAGATTCAATGATTTGGACATAGACACAGCTTTAAATATTTTTTCTGCATACCTCAAGGTACCAGATCGCTTGTGAAAGCTGAGATGATGGGGTGGATGAAGAATTCCACAGGAGCTTGGGGGAGGGTGAGAAGAGGAGAGAGAGGAGGTAGTGCACTCAGCAGCAGACCTGGAACTGGACTGGAATCATTTCCGGTCCACTTCCGGATTCACCGCTGAGTACACATGGGGCCCCACCCCGCCACACTCCTGTGGGACACTCCATCTGCCCCACCATCGCAGCATTCACAAGCCACACCTGGTACCTCAAGGTACGCAGAAAAAAAATTTTAAACTGTGTCTATGGGCGAATTGCTGATTCTCTGAATCGACATCGTATCTTCAGACTCAGATTTGGTCTAATTGAATCAGGACAGTGATCTGAATCAACAAATCAAATCGCTGTCCCTGATTCGGGCTGAATCTGAATTGAATACGGCCGGTTTTACACACCCCTACTTCCCAGCAACAGTCCCTTTCCATGGTATAGCCTGATCTCTCCCATTAGAAAGGACTAAAAACAAAAAATAAAATTCCAAAACTCTTATCAAATATATTCTATAATTAATGGATTTGGGGCTAAATTGATTTAATGGCAACAGTAAACTTGAAGCACAGAACATTCCTATCAGTACTACCTACTGATGCACCAACCCAAACCACTTACAACAGCACCCATCTGACTTATTTCCCCAGAGATGTCGTATCCCAGTACTACCAAGACTTGAGGTCACACACTGATAAAATGTTGGTATTGCGGTTGCAGAAATGTATGCTTGTGTTCTAGACCTGGAAGAGTGGAAGGAAAATCCTAAAGCCCTTAACTTACATGAATAGCAAATAGTTCACTCAAGTCAGTGGGAGATTAACCTGAATGAATATTAGGTACTGTAGATTCTGATTTACATGATCTTTCACACATTGATGTATTACAGGCACACTTTATATTGGCATAGCACCTAACTAGGCAAAATCAAAAACAAAATTCTCAATACTCAGCTCCTGCAAAGAGTTTACTCAACCAATACAAACAGGAACACTTCCTTAAGCAAATCGGTGTTGACTTACAGCTGGATTTAAAACCTGTTTCAGGGTTCAAACAACTTGACATAATACGTTTTTCCTAGGACCTGAAACCACATGAAGCACATCCTGAAGCAGACACGCATCCAAATGAACCATGTTCTACAAACCTGGAGCAAAGAAGGGACCAATTATGCTAGTCCTTTTAATGCCACTTGCAAGCAAATTTCCAGTATTTCTACCCTAAGGTATCAAGCCCACAGCAACTGCTAATGGGCATACCTCAAGTAGAGAAGCTAGCTTTCTGGAAAGATTTATTTAATAAAATTCAGATAATTTTGGAATCCACAGACACAAAATGTTTGGCTCTCTAGACATACAGGCAGACTCTTCTATTTACTGTTCTTAATTTCAATCAATCTCTTACTAAAAAAATAATAATCAAGGTGAGTTACCTAAAAGACAGCTTCCATTAACAAAAGTTCAAGCACTGAAAATATGGAAAACAAAACAAGTATTGCTAAAATCTTGATTCGCTTCTAAAAATTCGTAGCTTTTACAAGTACAATATTTTAAAATATAATAATCATTTAACTGATTATTCCAGAATCCTTAAACAGACTACTCACACCCCAATGTTTTACAAGCATGCGTATACACACACATGCATATCCTCCCCGCACAACCTTCAGAACTGACTTCTTTCATTTGAACTCGAATTGTAAATTGGTGCAGGGAAATCATATTCTTATTCTCTATGTGGACCAGTCTACAAAACACATGTATACTGCTAGTAGCTTAACAGTATTTGTGAGTTGGCAATGGAATGCCAGACATCAGAATTTCTGGTTTCTATTCCTGGCTTTGGGAACAAAGTATGGTCCAGTGGTTACCAAGAATATAACTAAGCTTAACACTCATGTGGGACTCCACCCAAGACCCACAGATGTGAAATGAGACTACCATTTGAGCTGAACAATCAGCTCTGTTAGCATGAAGGCAGGGATAGCCATAACATTTATATTTGAAGTCTACTCACTTGGAGTCATGCTGGTAGTATGAAGTGCACATGCACATAATCTGACATTTTGTCTTTGAAACAGAATATGGCAAAATGTGTTTTGGCTCTTGTACTGTACACCTATATTATAATCCCAATGACCTTGTGCAATTTCTCAGTTACCTCACCAGTAGATGAGTGAGTAGTTAGTTCCCCTTGGTTATGAGCATGGATCTTTGGATAAGGTTTGTGAAGGGTCTGGACATTAACAGGAAACAGCTGAGGAGTTAGGACTAACATTCATAGGTTTTTGTCTTGATACCAATAACTCAAATCATTAAGGTCAGAATTGCACCAAAATTTGACCTTCTGATTGATTCTCAGTTTATCACATCTCTTTCTAAATTATCAGGTATTGTGAGAGGCATCTGGCTGTGCATGCCAAATCTTTTGGGAGCTTTCTGCATTTAAAACAGCTCCTGAAGATAGGACCAGCGTTAATGCTTATAATAAATCCATGAGAATTTGTAGTAAAAACTCCGAAGCAGAGCCTAATTCACCTGGAAGCAAGCAGCAGCATATCAAGAAAACAGGATCTGGAAGACTGTTTTGCAAGTCCCTCCAATGGCAAAGTGCTTAGTGAAAGTGTGAAGAGAACTCCAAGGGGGTGCCTTATAGATATCCACAAGACAGACATTCTAAAGAGCAGCTACTGGTATTGCATGGAGTTTAGGGGAATGTTCCCTAATCACTATCAATGGATCCTCCTGAATGATTTCATAGCACATCTTGATATAGTCCAGAGATTTTATTTGAACAGCCTCTGGATGAAGAACACTGTCTTTCAGCCACAGGAAGAAAAGGGCACATGTAACCAAAAAGATACATATATATATTTTTTTGGAAAGCCTCATTGTTTTACATCTAGTGTATGCAGCAATGCCTTCCCCACCTTCATCTGATCCCTCATTAGATAACGGTTAATTTGTCATATGATCATCTGTTTTTAAAGTGCTCTGCAGCCATGCATGTGTGTCATAGCACAGCTGTAGAGCACTTTCAGGGGGCTGGTCATGTGACAAATGTCTTTTTTTTTTTTTTTTTTTTATTTAAATCAGTGCCTAGATTGGCTACTTCCCAACAGTCCTTGCCAATCTGACCTGTGGAAAAAAATCCTTCCTTTAGCCAAATGTAGTGGTCTCCTTGTCCCTATATGTGCCCCTAGGAATCTATGAGAGAGAGACACAGAGACTAACCAAGGAAAAACTAAATACCAGAGGCTAGGATTTTGAGAGCTTCTGTAGAGATCAGACATGATCGGGATCAGACTGAAAAAGCTCTCTTTCTCAAGCCCTGGTTGGCTGAAAGGAAGGCAAAACCTGGAAAAATAGGTGAAACCTTTCAATCTGCCCCCTGCCTCTTCCCTCTCCCACCACCCTCCCCCGCAACAGATTTACCTGCCGGGCGCTGCTCTACACGCCACTGGGCTGTGTTCCTGTAGCATTACCATATTTCCAGTTTAAAAAAAAGAGGATACTTGTGGAGGGGGGGTAGGCAGTGATATTCCCATGCCCTACCCCTGCCCCTCACTCTGTAGCCACAGCCAACACAGCCCTGCTGCTATCCTTCACTCCTGACCCACAGTACCCTGCATCCTGCCAGAGCATATGGGGATTTCTCTTCCCTGGGTTCCAAACCCCCCACACACACCACCCCAACAACAACCATACAAAGTACCTGCCTAATTTTGCAGTTTTCTGCGCATAATTTTGGTGAGTTTTTAGCTGTATGATTAAAAATTGCAATTAATTGTAATTAATTTTATTAATCATACAACTAACCATGATCAAATGTTTTATTCATTTGACAGCCCTAATACAAACAGGACTACAGAGTTTTAACATTACACACTTAATTTACATATTCATAAAATATTTTAATGCTATACTTAAAATATATAATACATTTATACAAACTTTACACTTAAGAAAATATTCTAATAGATTCATACAAAGCAAAAATTTCCCTCCCCACATAAGTTTATGTAAATTCGTAAGTTTTTAAATTATGTTTTAGATTACCTATAGATGCAAAGAAAATGATGGCAAGAAAGTCCCTTATTGGTTCAATACAGGACATGATCTCTTCAGTAACCATGTGCCCCTGAGAAGAGATCAGTGCGCCAGCTAAGAAGCATCCCAATTCCATTGAAACATCCAAAAGCTCTGTAATCTGTCAAAAAAGAAACATTTATTGATCTCCTCTTGCTGAAAGATTTCATGCCAGTTTTACAGGTAGACTAACTACAAAACTACTATTTATAGATTTGATGTATAAAGCTTGCCACATCAATGGTTTCACCAATTAAAGACATTTGAGAGAGATATTTCCTTTCAATAATGACAAATTAATGCTGATGAATCTGGAATATTCACAAGCCAAAAAAAATGCTATGGAAACAAATATAAAATTTTGCATTATATATTTAAGGTATTATTATTAATAATTAATAATATTATTATAACAATAATATTATTATATCAATAATTAATATTTTCTCTTTGGAAATAAATCCTTATTGACTTCAACAGAGGCAGGATTTCCCTCAAATACTTCATGTGTTATAAGAGACAGAGAACCCAATAAATTTCCTTCCACTTTTCCAAAAAGAAAACTAGATTTATAACTTCAGAAGATATTGAATTAAAGCTGGTATTGAATACCCTGCTGTTAGAGCTGGCCATCTTGCAAAACCATTATACATTATATTCAAGATCAATTTTTGGACCTAGTTAGATCAAGCAATGACATATCACACAATACCTTTTTGGACAAAATTAATCATATCTTGGATGATGTTAAGGTGTAAGGTATGAATCCAAAGCCCAAGTAACTTCAGGCAATGAAAGAGAGTTATAACCTCTTCAACATGTACTGCCTGGAATATTTTACTACAAAAATGGAACCTGCAATTTAAGAAAAGCTGTTTATTTTTAAAGCACTAGCATATGAATGTTCACCACACCACTCTATGTGTGTACACAGTTTTGAACAATTACAAAATAGTTAATAAAATGGAATGGGTCTGTCAAGAAATATGATTCCTTATCAGCAGGGATCTCGGTTTTCTCTATTACAAAAAAAAAATTCCCAACTTTTGGATTAAAAAGAGTAACCCAAAATCCACATTTTTTTTCATGGTTTAAATGAAACACCACTAATATATAAATAGATATATAGTGGTATTTCATTTTAAATCATGAGAAAATGTGGATTTTGGGTTACTCTTTTTAATCAAAAAACTGGAGATCCTATCAAATAAGAGAAAACCAGTATCCCTGCTTATCAGTCAAAACTAATGCAAAGATTAATGCCAAAAATCCCTTACATTTAGTTTCAAAATACAGACTGCTCTTAGCAACAGTTTGAAATTGAAGTCAGCAATTCCCTTGATCCAAGGATGATCTCTACTGTGGCTCATTGATAGGTATTAAGGCAACTTAAAAGTCCAATCCTTGAGCCACAATTCTGCCCACAAAATTTGCAGATCTTTCCAAGGAGAGAGTAAGTCATAGACCAGGATTTCTCTTTTCCATCCCCTGCTTTTTCTTCTCTGCTTTGTCTTGCCCTTCTTTGCTTTCAGGGCAAGATGTGCTACCTCCAAGTGGACTGTCACTTGGTTGAGGTTGTGGCACCATTCCCAAGTTGGTTAGCTGCTATCTCCTCCTAGCTCTTGATATCAGCATCTGTTTTCTTGAGGTACGCCTTCAATGTGTCCTCCACCTGTTTCGTCTGGCTGCCATGACATCTCCAGCTTCAGCTAAACTAGGAATGGAGCACTTGGTTTTTGGAGTTCAGGGTCAGGTATCAGGGCTGTGCAAAATTTCGCCAGCCATTTCATTTTGGATTCCAAGCCATTTTGGCACCCAAAACACCAAATCTGAATCAAAATAGAAGGCTCCAAAACATTTCCAAAACGAAATGAGACATCTAAAATGTTTCAGAAAATTTTGCAGAAGGTGGGTAGTAGCAGCAAGGAGACCCCCAGCGTGGATCTCTGCTCCCTGCAGAGCCAGGTTGCACAGCAGGGACCACCAGGCTTGGTCACCGATCTGCGCTGCTTCTCTGCCCCGCAACCCGGCATGACAGGGATCAGAGATCCATGCAGGGGTCTCCTCGCTTGCACAGAAAGCAGCGGTCCTTCCCCTCCCTTGGACGAGCCACCCACAGCCCCATCCTGCTCCCCACTAGGGCACTGCAGCCCCCCGGCTCCAAACCCAACCTGGCTGGGCGGTAGGGCTGTGCAAAACCTGCAGCCCATTCAAAACAAATTCAGAGGAGATTCGGCAGACTCAAATCTCCAAAACAGATTTGCCAAAACAAAACAGGACACTGATTCAAAAACCCAAACTGAATCACTGTACTCCGAAACGGGCAAATCCAAAACCAAATCAAAACACAGCCATTTCACACAGCCCTATCAGGCATCCACGTGCCATGTCCAGTCCAGTGAAGTTCGTGCTTGAAGATCACCAACTCAATGCTGATAACTCTCGCTTCAGCAAGGATGCTACCATTTGTGTAGTGATCTTCCTATTTAATGCAGAGGATTTTCCAGAGGCATCATTGGTGACATCTCTCCAGGATCTGCTCCCCCCCAAAATGATAATGGTAGGTCACCCACATTTCGCATCTATAAAGGAGAGTAGGGACGATGACTCAGAGTAAGGATGATGACACAAATGCACTGTAGACCTGGATCTTAGTGTTTTTCTGAAGACTGCAATCAATAAAAATATGCTGAAGTGATTTCCTGAAGAAGGCACTTATGCATTGGATCCTATGCTGGACATCCTCAGTGTTCACGCTCTGAGAAAGGTGGCTGCCAAGGTAAAAGAAGTGTTCAACTACTTCCAGGGTCTTTCCCTTGAATGGTAATTTGAAAAGGGGGTCACATTTGAGGCCTGGAGCAGGCTGATAGAGGACTTCAGTTTTCTCCATATTGAGAGAAAGACCCAAAGTTTAGCAGGCTTCTGCAAAGAGATGCAGTAGTTCGGGGAGGAGATGAGCAGCCAACAGTGGCATGAACTATGTGCGCCCCTAGTGGCTGGGGGGCACAGCTGTGCTCACAGCAGAGGAAGCACAGCGGTGGTAAGCGTGGAGCTCCTGCACGCAGCACCAGCACTGTCAGCGGCAGGGGGGGGGTGGGGGAGGAAGTGTTGGCAGCGCCTTTTTGTAGGAGGTGCACTGCCAGGGTCAGGGGGTGCAAATGCACCTGTATGGACCCCCTACGTGTTGTCCCTGAACAATGGCAAAAAACAGGTTAAGAACGATTTAGAAAAATTGTATGTATACAAAGTCCACGAGGCCAGATGTGATACACTTGAGGTTGCTGAGGAAGATGACCAATGTGATTTCAAAGATAGTGCCCAGCTGCTCTGCAAACACATGTGATTGGGAGAGGTCTTGGATGATTGGAAAAGGGCAAATATAGTGCCCATCTTTAAGAATGGGAAGGAGGAGGATGAGGGGACCTACAAACCAGTCAGCCTCTCCTCAATCCTGAAAAAAATCATGGAGAAGGTCCTCAAGGAATTCATTTCTAAACATTTGGAGGAGAAGGTGATTAGGAAAAGTCAGCAAGGATTCATCAAGGGCAAGTCATGCCTGACCAATCTAAATTGCATTCTATGATGAGATACCTAGCTCTGTGAATGTGGAGAGACCAGTGGACATGATACACCTTGACTTCAGCAAAGATTTTGATACAGTCTCCCACAAAATTCTTACAAGCAAGCTAAGGAAGTACAGGCTAGATGAATGGACTGGACTCTAAGGTGAACAGCAGGCTGGCTAGATCATTGTGCTCAAAGGGCAGTAATAGATTTCATAGACATTAGGGCTGGAAGGGACCTCGTAAGATCGAGTCCAGCACCCTGCCCAAGGGGCAGGAAGTCAGCTGGGGTCATAGGATACCAGCAAGATAACCATCCAATTTAGTCTTGAAGATGTTCAATGTAGGTGCTTGAATCACTTTCAATGGCAGGCTATTCCAGACCTTGGGGGCTCGGACAGTAAAGAAATTTTTCCTTATGTCTAGCCTGAAATAGTCTAGGAGTAGTTTATAACCATTCGACCTCAATGACATAATGTCTAGTTGGCAACCAACACCAAGTGAAATGCCCCATAGGTTGGTCCTGGGCCAGTTTTGTTCAATATCTTCATAAAAAAAATTGGAAGATGGGGTACAGCACATCTTCAACAACTTTGCAGATGACACCACGCTGGGAGAAGTAGTAGATACAATGAAGGGTAAGGTTAGGATTCAGAGATCTAGACAAATTGGAGGACTGGACCAAAAGGAATCTCATGAGGTTCAGTAAAGACAAGTGCAAAGTCCTACACTTAGGACAGAACAATCTCATGCACCAGTACAGGCTGGGGACTGGCAGCTCTGCAGAAAAAAACATGGAGGTTATAGTGGGCAATAAGCTGAATATGAATCAGTGTGCCCTTGTTGTGAAGGCAGCTAACAGCACACTGGGCCATTTTAGAAGGAGAGCTGCTAGCAGGGTCAAGGGAAGTGATTATTCCCCTCTGTTTGGCACTGGTAGAGTACTGTGTCCAGTTCTGGGGTCCCCCACTACAGAAAGGATGACTGACAGGAGATTTAATAGCAGCCTTCAACTACCTAGTTCCAAAGAGGATGGAGCTAGACTGCTCTTAGTGGTGGCAGACGAGAGAACAAGGAGCAGCGGCCTCAAGTTGCAGCAAAGAAAATTTAAGTTACATATTGGGAAAGATTCTCTCACTAGGAGGGCTATAAAGCACTGGAACATGCTACCCAGATAGGTTGTGGAATCTCCATCCTTAGAGGTTTTTAAGACCTGACTAGGCAAAGCCTTGGGTGCGATGATCTAGTTGGGGATGATCCTGCTTTGAGGAGGGGATTGGATTAGATGACCTGCTGAGTGAGGTCCCTTCCAACCCTAATTTTCTATGCTTCTATGATCGTTGTTTTGAATACTTTGGTAGACTAAAGAGCCCTCCATCCATTCAGTATTCAATATTGATTCTGGAGGGGAGGATCTGGATGATGATCAAAAGTGTGGAGAACAGACCTAAGACAACAACATCCTTGCTTGCCTCCCAGTTTGGATGACAAATGGATCAGTCTCCAATCTGCTACAAAAATGATCCTTGTCATCTAATATCAGGAGAAGTGTATCTAATATCAGGACCTTCATGTATTTTTCAGGCTATCCAAATTTGGCCAGTACTTCTCCCAAGGTTTTCAACTGACTGAGTCAAGGGCCTTATTGAAATCAGTGAAGTCCATATATAAGTTCCAATGTCCAAACAGTTTTCTTGGTCCTGGTGGGCAACAAAGGTCATGTTAATTGCTGCATGGGAATGTCTGACAACACATCAAGATTCCAGTAGGACTTCCTCAGCAAGATGATGAGGGTTCAGGAGGATGTGGGCAAGGAATGTCCCCACTGTGGAAAGGGGACTATCAATACTTTGATAGTTCCTTCACACAGACTTTCTTGAAGGTAGACACTATGTTGGCATTTCTCAAGTCCACTAGGGAATTTCTCATTGTTCCAAAGTCAAAGAATAAATTTGTGGAGTCTCAATACCAGTTCCTCACAGCCAGCCTTGAAGATTTCAGCAGATATGTCATCCGGTCCAGTAGCCTTGTTGTTCTTGGTTTTCTTGATAGCATACCAAACTTCTTCTAAGTTAGAAGACGTAGACTGAAACCTTGCAGTGGTGGAGAGGTTTGCATGTCCCAATAATCCTCAGAGTTATATCATCTGGAGTCTTTCAATTCTGGCAGGGTCACCCATGGCAACCAGGCCTGAGGGCAAGTTCCAGACAAACTACAGTCCAATTCCAAGTCCTCAACAGAGGATCAGGCAGAAAGAAACATTAGGATCTGTAAAGACAGGAAAAGGATGCAGCAGAATGGAGGTTCTCTTGTTACCAAGGATTCTCCCTTGCCACTGGGTCCAGATGTCCACCTCATTAAGATCCTCTGGCTGTTCATTCCGTGCATCAGCTTCCTCACATTAAACAAAGCCATACTCCATTACCATCATAAAACAAAGTAAATACAAAAGATTGGATATAAAGGGACAAAGGAAGCAAAGACATTTTATATAAATAGATGTTTCTGAGCTTTTCCCTTGCCCCCTTTTTGGTGAAAAGCATCACCACTCTAGAGTGTTTTTACACTCTAAATATAGCACACACCTGGAGCATGTCTTTACTACTAAGATACTTCCACATATGCTTGTGTGTCAAGTTATTAAAATAACGTGGTGTCAAGCTAGCTATTTAAATTTTAAAACGTTTACATTTGATGGTTAGTATAGGATTTACAATCTCCTATACTGGGTTTAGAGGGCAGCACAAAATGTAGAATAAAAGAAATACCACACATGTACTTATGTATAAACATTGACCAACTATAAATTGTATTTAGCACATTTGTTTTTTCCCCCTCAATATAAAAGCCTCAATCCAACCACTTATTTTATTATAAGAGCACAAATGTGTCAGCCAAAAATGCTGGCTTTGTTATTGTCCTCTTCCGTTCCCAAAACTGAAAGCAGATACACAAGCCCTGGCCTAAAACAAGTAATTATTGCTATTCCATCTAGGGAAAGTGCATTGTATTACTGTCAGCAATTCTTTAAACAGTCCTTTTACCCCAAACACCACAGGAGGACAAGATACCAGCTATATCATTTAACTCCAGGACCACTGCACAGAAAAGGAAAAAGAAAAAGGAAAAGAAAAAAGAGTGGTGATGGTTGATTACTTCCTTGTGCAGAGGACAGACACCAATTTGTCATCCAGATTTGTGGGCCTAAGAAGTGTTTTCTCTGCCTGGAGCTCAAACTTAGGACATCACAGAAAGACTACCAAAGCTCATCCATCCTTCAGACCACTACCCCTTTCTGCTTGTCCATGTAGGTACCAATGATACTGCCACGAATGACACTAAGCAAATCAGTGGTGACTATAAGGCTGCTGGCAAGAGTATTAAGGAGCCTGGAGCAAAAGCAGTGTTCCCATTGATTCTTCCTGTGAAGGCAAGGGTCCAAACAGAAACCACTGTATCCTGCATGTGAATGCATGGCTGAGATGGTGGTGTCAATGTGAAGGCTTCAGCTTCTTCACCAATGGACAGATGTTCTTTGGAAGACTACTATCAAGAGATGTGATCCAGCTATAAGAACAGGGGAAAGCATCTTTGGACAACATCTGACAAACCTAGAAAGGAGGGCTTTAAACTAAGTTACATGGGGGATGGTGATCAAAACCCTCCAGCAACAGAGCACAGTCCAGAGAGAAAAGGACTTGAAAAACCAACTTAACTGTGGGAGAGCGCCACAGAACTACAGGACTGCAACAAGTGATGCAAAAGGGAAGCAAGGAAGTCAAAATGCAAACAAATCCAATGCATGTATAACAAGTACAAGAAGAATAGGGAATAAACAAGATGAGCTGGAAGCTGCAGCCTGTAAAAAGAACTATGATCTGATAGGCATCACTGAGACCTAGTGGGACAGCTCTTATGAGTGGAATGTCAACATTGAGAGTTACACTTGGTTTTGGAAAGACAGGGTAGGAAGAAAAGGTGATGGCATTGCCCTGTATGTCAGAACCACCTTTACTTGTTCCCTAGTTTAGGAGGAAGACAGCAAATTGAATGCATGTAGGTGACGATAAAAGGTAAAAGATGCAGCACCAAAATAATGGTGAGGATTTATTATAGGCTACCTAATAAAAACAGGAGGTAGCACTCTTCAAGCAGGTGACAAATCTATCCAAAAGCTATGGGATGGTACAGATGGGAGACTCAACATTTCTGAATATCTGCTGGAAGAACAACATAGCCAAAACAAAAAATGTCAAGCCAGTTTCTAACTTGTATGGAGGATTACTTTTTCTTCTAGAAAGTAGAAGATATAACTAGAAGATACTCTATCTTGGATCTTATCATGACCAACAGGGAAGAATTGATGAAGTATGTGAAAGTGATGGGTAAGTTACAAGGAAATGAATGTGGCAGAATGCCACCTCTGTCTCTCCCCAAAAAACACTGCTGACAATTTCGTTAACATGGGCACTGCAAAAGGCAGACATTGTATGGGCTCTTTCAGTAACCCTGAGTTGTAAACTGAGTTGGATACATTCCTGAGGTAGGGAGGAAAGCTGCTCCTTCTCCCTATGCGACTGGTATCACATACCTAGGTGAGGGGCTTGGGCTCCCTATTGTTCTAGAGACCCTGTCAGCCTGCCCAGCAACCAGTGATGCATTTCAAATTGGTTGGCTGGGAGCCAACAGGTGACGGCCTTCATTGGACCAGGTAAATGATATCATAAGGTCTCGGACTGCCCAGGAGGAGGGGAGTAGCCATGAAGAAAACTCAGAAAGAGAAAAGCTGGACCATCTGAAACTTGCTCTCTTGAAACTCATGATCAAAATAACTGCCTGCCTCCAGAGGGAATCTCTACCTGCCTCTGAATGATACTCGTGAGTAACCTACCTGAGATCTAACTAGATATGTAGCTTGCAGTAACTCAGATGCATGATCAAAGGCTAGCCCAGCCACCCTGTTTACTCTATGGGATTTCTCTGACACTGCTCAACCCTGTACCCTATTCCAAACGTATTCCCTGTAACCAATAAAGTTCTCCTTTGTACCTAGCATGGGAGACTTATTGGGACTGGGTCTAGATTATGCTTTGGAATCCCCTTGGTTCAGCTAACTGAGGGAGACTACTGTTTGTGCTTCAGACTGAGGGAAGCACGCCAAGTTCTTGAAGTGGGTCAAGTACCCTCAAGGACTACTAGAACTGCGTTTCCCAGGGGGAACAGTGCCAAGATCAGACCAGACCCTGAATGGTGGTAGCACTACCCCCAGGCTAGCAGGTGTGCTCCAGGAAAGGGGTTTGGCTAGCCATGAGGCATCCCCTGGGAGGCACTCAGAGCCTGGAAGGTGGTTGGGGTCAGTGAGGTGGGTGGCTCAGCACAGAAGCATCCCCCTACTGGCCTGCCACAGTGAACACAATACAATAGAAGTCCAGATTCTGAGACAGGGAAAGCATGAACTAAGCAAAATTAGGATGCTAGATTTCCAAAAGGTAGATTTCATCTGACTCGAGTTAAATAGGCATAGTATCATGAAAGGACAGTTTGAAGGATAAATGTGCCCAGAAGGGCTGGGGGCTTCTAAAGGGCACAGTACTGGAAGCTCAACAAGAAAGTTTCTCAAACCAATGGAAGCACAAGAAGAATGACAAGAGACCAATTGGACTGCACAAGGAGCTTCTTAAATGCCTCAAATGCAACAGGAAAGTGGGTAGGCAATGGAAGAATTGAGCATAGCAAGAATCTGCAGGGACAAAATCAGGAAGGCAAATATAAGGAATGAGCTGCACCTGGCAAAGCAGGTTAAGGACAACAATAAGTTCTATAAGTTTGCTGGTCAGAAAAGAAGGACCAAGGAAGCTGTGGGTTCTCTGTTAACAAGCCAGGGGGGGACTCTTAATAGAAGATGCAAAAAAGGCAGATCTACTCAACAGCTACTTTGCCTCAGTCTTCACAAAATAATTAATCTGCAGCCAGACACGTAATAAGGATTATGTGGATAAGGAAGGGGGCAAGCTGAGGGAAGGGATAACAAAAAAAAGATGGTCAGAGAGCTTTTGTTAAGTCTGAATGAATTCAAATCAGAGCCAGATGATTTTCATCCCAGGGTCTTGAAAGAATTTGCAGAGGAAATCTCAGAGCCCTTGGCAATGATCCTCATGAAGTCATGGGAGATGGGCCAGGTACCAGAGAACTGAACAAGGGACAATATCATGCCCCACTTTAAAAAAGGCAAGAAGGAGTATCTAGGGAACTACAGACCAGTTAGCCTCACCTCAGTGCTGGGAAAATTACTGGAGCATGTCCTAAGAAGGCCATTTGCAAGCATCTGGAGGAGGAAAGGCTGATCCCAAGCAGCCAATATGGATTTCTGAAAAACAAATTGTCAAACCTTATCTCCTTCTGTCACAAAGTAACTACTTGGGTGGATGAAGGGAAATGCTGTGGTTACATTGTATTTGGATTTCAGAAAGGCTTTTGACAAGGTCCAACATGACCGTCTCAAAAACAAATTGGAGAAATTTGGGCTAGATAAAACTACTACAAGGTGGATAGGCAACTGGCTCAATAGCCATAAACAAAGGGTAATTATTAAGGGGCTCATGTCAGAATGGCAGAAGATTTCAAGAGGGGTGGGAGGAGTCCCACAAGGGTCTGCCCTGGGCTTGGTACTGTTCAATGCATTTATCACCAGTTTGGAGTTACACTTGTCTGGATGACAGCTCTATGGAAAAGTACTTGGGAGTCTTGGTAGGTCACAGACTCAGTACAAGTCTTCAGGGTGATGCAGCTACACAAAAGGCAAATGCAATTTTAGAATCAGGATATTAGCATCAACAGAACTATTAGGTGCAAGACATGGGAGGTGATAATACCTCTCTACTTGGGACTGGTTAGGCTTCATCCAGTGTTGACACAGAGGGTGCACGGGGGTGCATGTGCACCCCCTGAGAGCACCAGTGTACCCCCTGATCAGCTGCACTTGCCACTTAGGTGATGGGCGGGGGGCCAGCAGGAGCACCAGTGCCTCCCCACCCCTGTGAATGCCAGCTGATCTCTGCAGCCACTCCCAGAAGCGGCTGCAGTGATCATCCATTGTGGGATTGGTTGCAGGGAACCACCTCCCCGGCCTTGGTCAGCAGGACTGGTCGCAGGGCTGGCACATGCCCCCCCTGACTAAGGCAGCACCAGTCACCCATGGCATCATCTGAAGTACTGTGTGCAGTTTTGGGCTCCACAATGAAAAAAAAAATGCTGTGGAGACGTTAGAGAGGGTCCACAGATGGGCAACAAAGATGATACAGGATTTGGAAAGCAAATCATATGAGGAGAGACTGAAGGAACTAGGCATGTTCAGCTCTAGGAAAAGTTTAAGAGGGGACATGATAGCAGTCTTCAAATACTTGAAGGGCTGCCACAAAGGCAAGTGAAAGCACCTTTTCCTCTATCACTGGAGAGAGAAAGACACAGACTAATGGTCTGAAGTTTCAGCAAAGTACATTTTGACAGGATAGCCAGTAAAACTTCTTCACTAGTAGAATAGTGAGGCATAGTAACAGAATGCCTGGGGAAGTTGTGTATTCTCCATCACTGGAGGTGTTCAAGAAGAGGCTGGATAGCCACTGGTCAGGGATGATCTAGGTGTAACTATGCCTATTTTCTATCACGGGTATTTCCCATGCTTCTGTGCTTTGCTGGTTATCCCTGCCTCCCACCCCCACCCTCATCCCTTTTCTGCCACATGGGTCAGGGTGTTTTTAAGTCTCCCTCAGAGGCATTGGGTGTTAGTTACAGCCAAAGCTGGGGATTTTGACTGGGGTGTGCCAATGCTCCTGCTGGGAACAAAGCCAGGAGGTTCTTGGCTAGAGGGTTTTGCCTTTCCACTCAGGGTCACACCAACAGCCATATTTGGGGTCAGAAAGCAATTTTACCTCATGGTCAAAATTGGTATGGACTACAGGGGTTTTTGTTTTCCTCTGTAGCAGGGGCCATGGCCCTCCACTTGGAATCTCTTGAGCATCTATTGACAACATTTCACAGAGGCAGGATGTTGGCTGCCATCTTTCTCTGCTTTACCTGTGGCAATTTAGGGTGTTAGGTCTGTGCTGCGTCAAGGCTGATGGTAGCCTTATGTAGATGGTAGTCTTATGTAGAGTTTAGAATATGAATTGTATAGAATGGTTTG
>JAGPOW010003316.1:91975752-91992248 GCA_030014935.1 Caiman crocodilus
CAGGAGCAGGAGCAGGAGCAGGAGCAGGAGCAGGAGCAGGAGCAGGAGCAGGAGCAGGAGCAGGAGCAGGAGCAGGAGCAGGAGCAGGAGCAATGATGTTAAGTTGGAGCCAGGAGGCTTGCATTATGTTTCATTAGTATTGGATTACACCGGTGGTTTGGGTGAGGCTATAGGGGAAGGAGGAGGCCTCATAAGGGCCCACAGGGTGTGGGGCCCTAGTGCCCAGGAAGGGGTGCCATATCCTCAGGGGAGACCCACAGTAAGGTGGGGATCCTGGTGCCCAGTGGGGCACAGCAAGCGCCAGAGAGGGCGCAGCAACACGGGGTGCGGAGACCCCAAGCCCATGAGGGGCAGTATCGTTGAGAGGCCCAAGAAGGGGCCGCATTGAGAAGCCCTAGAAAAGGGGCAGTATTTTAAGGAGCCCATGACAGGCAGCATTATTGAGAAGCCCTGTGGGGCACAGTGAGCCCTAGAAAGGGGCAGCACTATTGAGAAGCCTGGACAAGAGGCGAGCCCTAGAGAGGTCCGAGAGATCGCAGGGACGAAGGTCCCGATATGCCGCGCTCAAGGCGGTAGAAGGCAGCCTCCCATCTTATACTTATTAAGAACAAAGACATGATGGGCAAGAATTGAGGATGCCTTGGGCCAGACTTGGCACAGGCGGAGGGCCTTCGGGAGATCACGGTCCTCCTGGAGGACGCTGCTGTGACATCCTATTCAGCTTACATTTTACTGCGACTCCCAGGTCCTTCTCTGTTCTCATTTACGATAATAAAATGTAAAAAAGCCTGTCAAATGGTCTTTCTTTTGATCCTACTTCAGAATACCAAGAAACATGAGCTAACATTTCTTTTCCCCTAGCAGGCACAGGAAAAATGGGGGAGAAGAAAGAAAACCCACAGAGAAAAATGAGCCAGTCTTCCTCTTGCCAGTTAGCAATAGCAGCAACCATCAGTTAAATCTGAGTTTCTTCCATACCACCTGAGTGACAGGGAAAAGCTGTTAAATTCCCAGCTTCAAACACATACACAGAGGCTTACCTGGAGGATGCTTCCCACCATATGTACAGTGCCAACACGACATTGCAAGTAAGCCAAGAAATTAAAAGCAATGAAGTCAGAAGTGAATGTAAACAATACAACTAAATTGAAAGATCACAAACCTGTTTCATATTCTACCTTGTACACCATTTCTTTTCCCAGACCGTGAAAACAAATTTCAAGAATTCTTCTTCTCCCATGAGGCAGGCAAGATTCTTTGGGTAAATGTGATATCTTTTATTAGACCAACTAACTAGTTGAAAAAATTGCTCTTTACAAGCTTTGAGGCACAAACATCCTTCTTCAGGCATAGGGAGAGTCTGTTGGTATGCTCTTCTGGGTGGAATAGAAACCAACATGCACAGTGCAAGTCTGTGAAAATGAAAATGTGTGGCAGGGAAGATCAGAGGAGACAGGAGAAAACAGCTGCAAGACAGGCAAGTGTGGGGGAGGGAGGAAGAAGGGGGAATTTTGACTTGGTGATAGAATGTAGTTGGTAAAATGTAAAGTGGTTACTGGGGCTGTCCACTGGCAAGCAGGTTATAATGTGCCATAAATCCAAACAATAAATCTCCCTTTATATTCTCAATAAGAGATTATCATCATCTAATAATAGAAATAAAACTTTAATCCTGTATCTTGCAAGCCTAGATATCAGCATCCTGACCTCGAAAATTGTGTATGTTGTGATGTGGAACACGCATACCAACAATAAAAACAATGCACCAGCGATTGTATGAGTTTCAATTGAGAAACAAACACACTGCTGAGAGAGAAAACTACCAGCTTCATGGCAAACAGTAAAAAAAAAAAATTCACAAGTCTCTATCTATAAGAAGTGCAGAATAAAACGTACATAATAACATTTGAATATTTAAGAAAAAAAATCACCAAGTTGTGACCACAATTTAATAAATTTGGCACCACAACAGCATCAATTCAATACTTAGTTCAGACTAAAAGTGAATGTACACAAATCAGATGCCAAAACAGTTTCTAGACTATCACTTACAGATTTATTGTCATCAAAGGCATGTTCTTCAATTTCCTCTTCCAGTCTATCAGCTGCCTTTCTGACATCTTCAAGAATTTCATCAAGCATGGACAGGCTTTTATTCTGATGCTGCATATTCTTGATGGCTTCAACCTGATGTTTTTCTGCTGCTAGAAGCTCAACATATTCCATTTCCTCCTATTGGATTTTACAGCAAATAAAAATGAGGTGCTCTTTTGCTCTTTGAACAGGATGATCTTGCCTGATGTTTATAGTCATTGCTTTAGAAACAAATCATTTTTATGAATATTAGAACTGCCCAGCTGATATAGCAATTCTTCTGGAATACTGCTTTTTTTTTTTCAACTGTCAGTTTATATTATTTGAAAAGACTTACCTGCCAGTTTGTACAGCTGGGAATCTCTGTTTTATTACAGTTTAGAAGAAACTGGAAGGCTCCAGATGAGGGAGTATTAGAAAAGGAGCATCTCAAGGTGCTTTCAAGGAAATATCAATTGCAGGGCCAATATACACTTAGAAGTATGGCTTTGATAGTCAGATTAAGCAGAACGATGAAAAATACACCAAATCTTAAAGTTTTATTAAACTTTATATAAAGTAAAACAGAAACCCCTGCTGAATGAAATATCAATTACAGATCAGAGAATGATTAATTTAAATCTTTTGGAGATATATTAATTTAGGAACAATATTTAAGAATTTGGAAACTAGAAAACTGTGTCAGGATTCTCCTTTTTTTCAGATTCACAGCAGTACTGACAAATGCTATTTGGACCTTCATAGAGCTAACAGCAAGGCCAAAGGGCAAAACAGCATTGCACAAGTAATTCCTGCATTCATAGATGAGCTCATTTTCTTCTTGAAGTGAGCAAATCCATTTTATTTAGTCAAGAAGAACAGATTATGTCTCCCTTGATGTTAACAAGGGAGACAAAAATCTGTTTAGAGTAAAACCTGTTACTTCAGTCTGCTCTTTCAACCTCCTCCCGCTTAAACTCAAGCCTTATTAACACATTCAAGATTTGTCAGAAACCAATCATATTATCATAGTAATACCCTTATCAGGGGAATCACTGTTGGTATTACTGGAGTAAGTGGAGTTTGGGGGGAGGAAGGGGAAGGTGGAAAAAAAATAGACAAGGTTTAATCTATTGGCAAGGTCAACTGCTGGCCTTCATTTCTTCATCTCTGGTTTCTGGTAACAAACATTTGTGTTTTCGTAATTTTCCTAAAGACTGCCTACTACTTATTCTTCTCTAGCTCTGTTAGAAAGTCCCATTTAAGTTAAAAGCCAATTTCATCTACAAGCTCTAGACCAATCCACAGACACTTTATTTGGATGGTAGTAGCCTAGAACACAGGATGCATTTAACAGTCAAGTTTCCTTCCATAAAAAAAGAGGAGAAGTTATTTTGCCACCTTCTTCCCCCAGTCAGAACAGTTAGTTGCAACTATCTCTGTTTACTTGGTGGAAACAGCTTCAACTGTATCCGAGATGCTTCCTCCCCCTTTTCATCCACTCCGTAACTTTGTAAGCAAACATCCTAGGGCTGCACTGGAGCAAGGGGAGTCACATAAGGCTCTAAAAAGAAGAAACATTTTCATCTCTTACTGTGTGCAAGGCAAAAGTGTGCACTGTAGTATACCCACTACACTGTGCCTCACAATGGCATGGAATGAGATGCCTTTTTAAAATTACATTAAAATAAAAGTTCTTGACAAATTTAATTCACTGGTTCATACATCAAGAATTGGGACCTATTCTCCTCTTGCATGTCTACCAACAGGATTCAGAGCAAAGTCCTATAGAGAACACCATCTTGCTTCCGCTGCCCTGTGCTGTTAAGAAAGAAATATGCCACAGTTTCCTACCAGGATGCATCCCCAGACCCTGTTTATTGTTTTTCATATCACCAGCTGGTTAGTAGGTGCCCAGTAAATCTGAAGCTCCCAGAAGGTAAGTTGAAGTTTCTGTCACTTCTCTTCCTAAACAGCAGTAGAAAACAAAAGTAGTCTCCACCATTTTATTCCTCTTTTAGCCTGCCTTTTTTGGCTGTCTTTCAAAAAATTGACACTTTTTTTTTCAAGCGAGATATCACATTTGCCCGCACTCAGCTAGGAAATACTTCCGTTCACTCGGAATAAGGAAATGAAATAAACATTACTATAATCCTTGGAAATCAGCACCTAATCACCCAGTAGGAAACTGAAAAGGAACATTTTGTGGATACAAAGTTTAGAACACAAGAAACTAGAACAAAACTGGAAGTAATGCAGTCATTGCAATTTGAAAGCAAGTGATCTTAAGCATCTCAGGTAAGCTTTCTCCCCCACCAAGTGTTATACCTTACTGACTTTCCTATAATAAATAATGAATTCGAGAGAAAAGACACTATTTAACCAACCACACAGTTGCTAGGATAAACAGTCAAGTAAAAGGAAAAAAATATCTTTTTTGTCCTAAATAACATGTTGACCTAGCTCACAAGAGAACCTAAATTCCCCCTTCCTGCAGAATCTAAACTTCCATTTAAAAAGAACTTCTATCCCAATACAAACAATATCTTTTCAGATGTGTGGCAAGTGTGACCTAACAAAGTGGCCTTCTCAAGAAAGCAGACAGATTGTTCCAATATTCCTTTTGTGATGGTTTCCTTGTCAAAAAGCTGAAGAGTGAAATAAAAAAAGTAGAAAGCAGTGGACATAATATACCTTGACTTTAGCAAGGTTTTTGAGACCATCTCCCACAGCATTTTTGCAAGCAAGCTGAGGAAGCATGGATTGGATGAATGGACTATAACGTGGATAGAAAACTGTCTGGATTGTCCATCTTAACAGGTAGTAATCAATGGCTCAATGTCTAGCAGGCACCCAGTATCAAGTGGAGTGCTCCAGGGATCAGTCCTGGGGCCAGTTTTGTTCAATATCTTTGTTAACAATCTGGAAGAAGGGAATGGAGTGCACACTCAGCAAGTTCACAGATGACACCAAGCTGGGGGGTGCAGTAGATACACTGGAGGGTAGGGCTAGGATTCAGAGTGACCTAGACAAACTGGAGGATTGAGCCAAAAGAAATCTCATGAGGTTCAACAAGGACAAGTGCGAAGTCCTGCACTTGGAAAGAAAGAATTCCATGTATCACTACAGCCTGAGGACTGACTGGCTAAGAAGCAGCTCTGCAGAAAAGGATCCAGGGGTTACAATAGGTAATAAGATAAATATGAGTCAGCAGCGTGCCCTGGTTGCCAAGATGGATAGCAGCATACTGGACTGGGCTACATTAGCAGAAGCATTGCTAGTAGACTGAGGGAAGTAATTATTTCCCTCTAGATGTGGCCTCACCAGTGCAGAATAGAGTAGTGTCCAGTTTGGGCCCTCCCCCCACTATAGAAAGGACAAGTTGAAGAGAGTTCAGCAGAAAGCAACAAAAATGGTTTGGGGGCTGAAGGACATGACTTTTGAGGAGAGGCTGGGGGAACTGGGTTTATTTAGTTTGAGGAGGAGAAAGAGGAGATTTGATAGCAACCTTTAACTACTTGAAGGGTGGTTCCAAAGAGGACAGAGCTTGACTGTTCTCAGTAGTGACAGAAGACAGAACAAGGAGAAATGGTCTCAGTGCAACAAGAGAGATTTAGATTGGATATTAGGAAAAACTCTGTCACTAGGATGGCAATGAAGCACTGGAACAGGTTACCTAGAGAGGTGGTAGACTCTCTATCCTTGGAAGTTTTTAAGACCCACCTTGATGAAGCCCTGGCTGGAAAAATCTAGTTGAAAATGGTCCTGCTTTGAGCAGGGGTTTAAACTAGATGATCCCTTGAGTGAGGTCCCTTCCAACCCTAATTTTCTATGATTCTGGAGAGCTTCACTACTATTTAGAACTTTGCAGGCATGTAGTGAAATGATCAATAATCCTGTCAGTGATATGATTGCCAGAGCTTCAGAAAGTGATAAGCCACAGAAGCCAGTTCCTGCCTGCCCACAAAATACTGACAGCAAGGATGTTGGGAGTTTGGTTAGAAACCTGTTGTCAACTATACACTACCCAACTTTTCACAAGCCCAACATAACAACGATCTGGTGGGAGACTTGTGGCTCACCAGTGGTACCCAACTCAGAATTTTTTCGACACTACGGACACCTCTTTTGAAATTTCTGGGTTTATCTTGCAAATCATGTTTGCACACCTAAAAGTGCTAACATTGTGTGGCACTCCTGGCATCACTGAAAGGATCAGAAGCCATGGCACCCCCGAGTGAGAATCAACTGATCTAAAGAAAACAAATTTATTCTAGCTTCATTCAAAATTCCATTTTTAATAAAAGTGTTGTGTATTTGCTGTAGCTCCACATTTTTAATGCATTTTAAAAAGTATTTAAAAACATATTACTATACAACTGGAAAAACTGCTAAGAATTTTCCCATATTAACCTCCATAGAAAAGTTTAAATCACTAACCTTAATTGCAGCTTCCCTCAAGGCCTCCAATCGCTGTCTACTACTGTCTTTCATATTTACAACATCTTTGTAATCACCTTGAAGAGCTCTTTGCAGTCCATGGATTGCTTGAAAGACAGAATTTTCACTTTCATTTAGCTCCTTTTGGAAAATTTCAAACGTATGTACCTGAAATAATTTCTCTTCATCTGATAGCCTCAAGTCTTTCTCCACTGCTTTTATTGCGTTTTTTAGTTTATTAAGGACCCCATTTTTCTGACGAAGGAGCCCAGACAATTTTCTGCAGTTTTCTGAGACCCACTGTCTTCTCTGAGTGACAGCAGCTCCTTTCCCACGATGCAACTTTATTGCATGCTTTACTACATCATCATGTTCTGTTGCGTTTGCTAATTGACAACAAAGCAAAGAAATCAATGTCCATAAGGAAATAAATACAATTGCCTTCATTGTCCACTTTTTATTATGGTTGGGAGAAACATAACTTGGAATTGTCCAAAGCCTTCAGCCACAGGCTCTCTGCATCTCAGATACACATGTTATGCTGAAAGGTAATAAAAAAAATCAGCAGTCAGCAAAAGTTTAATAATAGAGCCCTGGATCCACAGAGAAAAAAACCCAAAAACTCAAAACCAAAGCAAGAAAACCCCACTATTATTCAGTCAAATTGTTAGGATAAAATTGTACTTAATTTAAAACATAAAAAATAATTCCCCTTCCAGATACTCTGAGATGGTTTTCAAGCTTCTATTACAAAGGTTTAGTTTTACGTAGTTTATAGTTTGAATATATGGGATGCTTTGGATAGGGATGATCCTGTATTAGGCAGGGGCTTGGCCTAAATGTCCTCTGGAGGTCCCTCTGGCCCTACTTCTATGATAACTAAAAAGTCTATGCAAATTATTATCAAGGGTCCCAAAGCATATTAAGTACAGTATAAAGATTTTTTTTAATTATTGCCTCAAAGAGGTTACAGCATACACAACACATAGCAATGAAACTGCCTTGATGTTTAGTCACTGACCTTGAAATTCAGAAGCTATGCATTGGTCTCCAACCATAAGCCACTCTATGTAGAATGTGTTTAAAAAATGATTCAGAGGGGAACGCTAAAATAAATCAGTATCATTCAGAAGCCAGTTTGCTAGTAACTATTTTAATTCTTTATAAAAAAGACTTTTCAAGATGGTTCTTCAATTTAAAGAAACAACAAGTATTTGTTTTTTAAAACACCTACTATAGGTTCTCAAACCATGGTAAAAATCTGCACAAACTCCATTGATTTAGACATTTTATATAAATGTAATACTCAACAAAGTGAAATTAAGTTACCTGTAAAAATGTGCTTGCAATCTAAACTTACTGTTTTTTAATTGCAGAATATCAATAATTAAATTTCAACAAATTTTCAACAGAAGAAATAAATATTTGTTTCATTTTCAACTGCAAATTTGAACTTTGGTCAAATTAATTATGAACAACAGTGATCACAAATGAAATACAATAATGATTGCCTGGGACCAGCTTTTCTACAAGATGCTGTCTGCCCTGCAGGACACTACCAGTTGCAAAGCAGGGGTCAGCAACCAACAACCAGTGGGCTAGATCCTGCCCAAAAGTCTGATCTAACACGGGGGATCAGTGGCCTCAAAAATCTGATCTGGCACAGGAGCTGCACCATGCCACCTATAATCTCTGCTACAGAGACTCCTGCTCCATCATATCTGCACTAATCCTTGATGGACAGGGGTTAGAAATCAGTGAAGAGTGTACGTGCAGGCAGCTGACCGCTCCAGGTTGTAGCCCTCAATGAGGCCTGGGTTGTAACCCACAGTCTATGCCGGCAAAAGGCTGCTGACTCTAGAATTAGAGCTTGCAATGTCCTTGATAAATTAGAAGGAAATAGTTGCTCAATGCTCTGTTACACCACGTTGTTGGAATTCATTTATGTCGGTTTCAGGAAGTCTTAGATAAGCTCAGGGGTGGGTAAAATATGGCCCGTTGCCAGATCTGACCCACCAACTGATTTTATCTGGCCCACAGATGGAAAACAGCACTGTGTGGCAGGCCCTCGGTGAGCCACACTCTCACCTTTGCTGGTGGGTGGGGTGGGCAGCAGCTCCAGCTCCAGCTGGCACCCCAGGGGACACTGGGCAAAAGCAGTCCCACCCACTCACCACCACCCAGTGCCAGCAGAGGCTGGAGCCAAAGCTGATGCCCACCAGTAGAAGCAAGAGTCCTAATACAGCTTCCACATGGTGTTGGGTGCGCAGGGCTGCTTGCACTCAGCATCCTGTGGCACCTAGGAAATTCATTCCAGTCCCATAAGCCCTGGCCAAGTCACAATTGAGCCCCAGTCTCTATTGGCAGGAGGTGCCCAGGGCCTGCAGGGCTGGACTGCATCTCCCAGGAACTGTGGGATGCTGGGCAGAAGTAACGCTGCCCACCCGGCACCATGAAAGGCCCTATGCAAGCCATGTTCAAACCATGATGGCTCCAGCTTCAGCCACAGCACAGTCCTGGGTAGGCAGGTAGGGCTGCTTGTACCCAGCAGCTGCTAGCATTTGAGTGTGGCTCATCCAGTTCCTGAACATGGGGGATGAAGCTTGGCCACAGGCCTTCATGCTGTTCTGCCCTGCCCTGCCATCAGAGCTCCTGGGAACTGCAGGGTGGAGTGCACACACCAGGAGCCCTGATGACGGTGTGGGCTGGGCTGCAGGTGTTGGCTTGTAGTGTTGGGGGAAATGGCCTGGGGCCAGGAACTGCATGTGTGCAGCCCTCAACAGCTCACCAAAACTCATTAAAGTAAACCTCCAACCCAAATAACTGCCCACCTCTGGACTAGCTAACTTCAAGGAATATCCCAGGGCCTTTTTCCCCCAAGTTCAAATGAAACAAGTGAGGTAGAATACTACGAGCAGGGATCTGGGTTTTCCATTTCCCATAGAAAAACCCAATGTCCCCCTTTAAAGAAAAAAGACCCAGATGTTCCAATTTAAAGTGGGAAACCACAAGCTTCCCCTTGCAAGCCAGCAGAGTTCTAGCCTGAAAGGAGTTGCTTGGGTCTGGGGGGAGGGAAGGCAGGGGGTACAATATGCATGTGCACACACACACACTTAGCAATACAGTCAGGCAGGGTGGTAGGAACTCCTCCCAGCAGATAACTCTGGGGGATGTGTGGGGCATAAGCAGTGGTGGGGGGCACAGTAGAGGGCACAACTTCCTACCAATGCATCTCAAGCAAGACCCAGGATGTCATTCTCCTGTTGTACTTGGCCTTGGTGAGGAAGAAACTCCCCCCAGAGGGGGTGCAAGCACCTATTCTGCACTATTTCAAGAAACATTTGGACATTAATTTTGCTGTGATCCTTTGACCCTATCTGACTTCCTGCCCCTTGGGCAGGGGATTGGACCTGATGATCTTATGAGGTCTCTTCCAGCCCTAATGTCTATGAAATCTAGAAAACTCCTTTGCTGTGGGGCATTGGGTCCAGTTGGCTGCAGCCCTGTGCCCCTAAATTGAAGTATTGGCAACAGTTCAGAGAAGGAGGGAGGGAGTGTGCACTGCTCCCCTATCTGCTAGACCAGGCACCCTCAGGACAGGGTTGGCAAAGGGGGTGTACCTGGGGGTACTGCCCAGTGAGGGGCTCCTGGCAGCAGCAGTATGGTTCCCAACAGCAGCAGCATGAAGTCTAGCAATCCAGCCAGACTGCAGCCCTGTGCACCACAGGAATCTGGGAGAGCATGTTTCCCCCCATGGTCTCCCAACATGTTGCTAACAGGCATGCCCAGATCACCCCTGTATCATCAGGGGTCCTCCCTAATGGTGCAGGGTCAGTTTGGGCTCACCAGAGCTTGGCCCCTGATGGCCTAGAATGGCCCCACACAACTGGGTGCTCCCCAATAGCAGAGAGGCAATCCAGATACACCGGAGGTTAGCACATGGCCCCAATGGCATAGGGCTGGTACAGGCCACCAGCAGCCAAGCTCTGGTAAGTCATCAAGGCAGGGACCAAGCTCCAGACAGTCCCCACTCCACACCTACACCCCCCCGCTCCACACACTGGGAGGGCATGGCTAGAGGCCCCCTCCAGCAGGGCAGGGGGCATGGGAATGAGGAGCACCCCTGGCTCCTTGCCGCCTCCTCTGCCCCTTCCTGAGCCACGTTGAGGGTGCTGTGACACCCCCTTTCCCTCTCCACCTCAGTACCTTGGACAGTTGCCCTTGCTGCCCATCCCTAAGGCCAGCTCTGCTTGCAGGGATGGAGGTGGTAGTACAGGGAGGTATGGGTCACGATGGCAGGGCTAGAGGGGGCTGTGGCTTAGGAGGGAGGCACTGGTCTATCAGGGCTGCTCAGCAGCACAAAAAAAGGGGGGCAGGCAAGGGAATAGCCACAGCTAGACTCATGTCCTGATGAGTGATGGGGACAGGGGGAACTCTTATTTTTCAGGATAAAAAAAATAAAATCAAACACCAAAACATATAGGTATTTAAAATTTATTTATTTTATTATAATGATTGAGGTACTGGTAGGCTTCCAAACTTCTTTAAAACTAAATATATCAATAAAACACTGTGCTTAACTGATACATACATATATGGTGGCATTTCATTTTAATTGTGGAAAAAGGTGGATTTGGGAGTTTTTAAATCAGAGAATTTTGGATTTTTAAACAAAGGAAAGCAGGATCCCTGATCACAAGATAATTTCAGTGGAGTCTATACATTGGCTTATGTCTGGTCACCTCTTACAGGACTCTTATATTAATGAAGGGAGAGAGTAACAAGGTGTTAATACTTGAACACAAGCTTGCCTGGAGATAGGAAAACTCTGTCCTACTTCTTTTCTCTCTTCTCTGGAGAAAAACCCCACCCCTTAAACTATTCCTCATTGAAGACATGTTTAGAAAACATAACCAATCTCATTGCTGTCATCTAGGGGCTCTCTAGTTTGTTTTTCTTAAAATGCAATGCCAAAGCCATGTCACCCTCACCCACACCAACTGGAACAGATAATTACCTCCCATGCATAATTCCTTTCACTGTGGGCTGTGCTGAAATTAGCTTCCCCTAAAATCAGAATATTGGTGATTCACTGAAATTCAAAATTATGATTCACCGTTATTGAGTGATTCTTTGTAAACCACAGCTTTTCTGCCAACACTGGACTTGTGCATTTGACTTATCTTCTCTAAACTTGGCACTTGGCATTTATCTTTATACAATTTCATACGGGTGCACCGATAAAGATTTTTTTGGCTACCAATGGTTGATTATTAACTAGAAATAATCAGCCAATAGCCAATATGATAGCCAAGCCTGGCAGCTTGGAGAGCAGTGTCTGGCTGGTAAGTCAGGGATAGGTAGGATGGAAGGGGAATGGGGGTGTGAGGGGCAGATCAAGGCCTCCACAGAAAGGAAAGGAGTGGGACTGGGGCAGGTGCTGCACAGCCAAAGCAGAGGATGGAGCTGCAGGCGGCTCATTGGGGTGAGGAGGGGAGGGGCAGCAGCTCCTGCTGCTGCACACATCCTCAGCGGGGAGGGTGAATTTAATGTGAACCAGAATTTTTATAAAAGTATTTTTTTTATTCCAGCCCTCAAATCATTAATGAACATACCAGACAGAACTGAACCCAAAGAAGCCCCCTGAAAGATCTCACTTGAGATGCCCTCCCAGTTCAAGAGCAAACAATTGATAAGTAGTTTTTTGAGAGCAATTTGTCCACCAATTTTATACTCACCTGATTATGATTACATCTAGACATCTTCCTCTTTAGCTTGCTCATGAAGATGTCACTTGGGATAGTGCCAAATACCTTAATAAAGTTAAGAAAATTCTCATCTACTGCTCTCTTATCCATTAAGCCAGTCACCCTGTGAATGAAGAAAATGAGGTTGGCTTGACAAGATGGTCTTGACAAACTTGTAATAGTCTCTTCTTTTCATTTATTGTTGAGGTACTTGCAAGTTAACTGCTTATATATTCGTTCCAGGACCTTTCCAGAGATCAAAGCTAAGCTGGCTGGTCCTTTCAACAAAAAGGGAAAATGTGCATTTTGCTTGCCCCTCTCCAATCTTTTGGGATCTTGCTGCCCTCACCCCGCAAATTCGCAAAGATAATCACTGATGGTTCAGAGATTACTTTAGCTAGTTCCTTACTCACTGTAGGATGATTTTAGTCATTTTGAACACAACCATCTTACCTAAATATTCCTAAACCTGTTCTTTACAAACTCTGGCAAGACCTTCTAGCATCCTGTTAAAATTTAATTTAATTAAGAATTGAATTAAGAATCCAAAAAGTGCTTTTTTCAGTGATGGACCTAGCTTCAGCCTTCTTTGCGTTCCCTGTTGCCACTAGTTCAACCATTCCATAATAGATCGCTACTCCCCTTTGTTTTCCTCTTCTGGTTGATTTTATGCCCTTGCTAATTTTAACCCGTTTTGCCCCTTAGCCATTCTGAGCACCTCCAGACAAGCACACACATGTGGTTTGCGGTACCTCAAAGCTGTTTGAGGCACTGCAAACCATATGCAGCACAAGTGGACCCATTCACCATACTGCTAATTTACTGTGCAGCGCCAAAATTTGGCACCAGGGGGTCTTGGTGTCAAAAAAGCCACAGGAAAAAAAAAAAGCAGGGTCACACATGCAGCAGCAGCATGCACCACCAGAAATTAAGCCTGGCTGCCCCAGGAGGCTGGATCAGCACCACTGCTGCACTGGGAGGTCCCCAGTAAGACTGCTGGGACCCCTACCCCACCGGGGACAATTTGCCATGCACTAAATTAGACATGCAGGGCATGCCCTGGAGCAAAAAACAGTGGCACAAATATGTGCTGCTGCTATTTATGCTGTGGGAAACATATTCCCCTACACGTGTCCACATTTGAATGCACCCTCTGATTTTACCCTTATATGATTTAAGGGCTCTTGCCTCAAGGTGCACCTCTTTCAACCTCTTATAGGAGCCCGCTCTGATCCTCAGGTCACTGAAAGAGCTACTTGAGCAAGTAGAAAAGGCTCAAACTACTGCCTACCCTTCTGCTGGACAGCAGGCAGTTGTGCAGTTAACAATGTCTCTCTCAGACCCCTGCCACACACGTTACATATATCATGCAATTAACTTGTAAACAGTGCAATACCTTTAGACCTGAGCTAACTGAGACTGGCCATAAGCACAGAGTAATTATCACATACTGAACCAGTGAACCATGGCACATCTAGATGGGTCTCGCATAAATCACATGATCAAGTATCATCACATGATCAAGATAACTACCCAGTTATAAAGCAAGTCAACCAGCTATAGGCCCCTGCAACACAGTACATACATCAGCAACTCACTGGCAAGTGCCAGGCTACACCTGCAAAGAAAAACAATCCAGAGATAAAAAGCTATAAACATAGTGCTTGAAAATGCTTTTACAACTCTTGAGCTGATCTCTAGTCCATCCTGAAATACAAGCATGAGGTAGGGACCCTCAGCCATGAACTCTCCAGCTCTTTCACACTCTCTCCTCTCTCAGGGCCTTGTTAGTCATTTTGGGCAGCTACTGGACCTCTTAACTGATGGACTGTCTGCATATTAACAACTTAAAACGGTTTTAAGCACTCATTTTGCAGCTCAATGTGACAACACTTGAGGGCAGGATCATCTTCGATCTGCCAGACCCAGCTCCCTTCCATTAGGTTCTGAAACCCTCCAGGATCCCAGGCTCTCTCGCCCACTCGCAGAGTGAAGTGGGCCCCCAGCTCCCTCAATCACAAGTTTCATCAATCAGTTTGACCTAAATCAGTGAAGCTAGATCTGACCTCCAATCAGGTTGATCTTCAACCAGTTCTGGCTGCTCTGAAAGAGGTTTACCTGTGCTGAACTTCTGCTCCGTTACAGGTGTAAACCAGTTCCTAATTGCTTAAACCGGTTTGTGTGCAACTTCTGCCCCTGGCCCGGTGACGAGTCACAACGACAGCTCCTAATCCTGCCCCCGGCTCACCGGGCCTCTAGTGGCAAATGGGGGCGGGCAGAGGAGGTTTCCAGGGTGTGGCTTTCAAAATACAAGGTAGACCGGATGCCGATCAACAGCTTCAGGGGCCACAAGGCCCTCAGACCCCCCCAGCTTCGCTCTGCTCCTTACACAGGTGGCCCACAAAGCCAAGCCCAGCTACCCCCGCTCCCAGCGGCCCCAGGTTGTGTAGCCCCCCCCCCGACAAGGCGTCGCACGCCTGCTCCTACCACGGCGGCGGATCCCGGGCACCGCCCGCGTCTCCTGCTGCCGCTTCCGCCCACACCTGCAGCGGGAGGAGCCAAGAATGAGGGCGTGGAGGGGAGGGGGCAGAGCGGGCGCTACCACGTCATCGGCGACAACCATCCCAACGGCTGCGGCGAGGGAAGGGGCAGCGGGGACCGAACGAATCCACAGCCACGCCCCTCCCGAGCGCCAGCGCGGCCCCTTTAAGCGCAAGGCATCCCGGGCTTGGATAGGGCCCGGTGTTGCTGAGGGGCGCGGTGCACCACGGGAGTTGGAGTCGCCGGCTCTTCCTACCCGTCCCGTGCATCACGGGTGCCAAAGTCACTGCCTGCCTGTGGCGGTGCGGTGCACTACGGGAGTGGTAGTCTGCGCAGCGCTAGGCAGCGCCGGGCTCACGCACCGCTTGCTGTGTTTCGCCAGTGCCGCGCGAGCGGGAGGGGAAGCTACTTCTGCACGACCCCCACGTCTCCCTTTTCCCCTCACTCCGCGCCTGGCGCCCGCTCGCGACCGGTGATAGGCGACCGGGCCGCGCCTGCGCGGAAAGCGGCGGCGGCGGCGGCGGCGGCGGCGCTGGGCAGTGAAGTTGGGCAAAGCACCGGTGATAAAATGGTAGGTGGGAAAAGCCTGGCCTGGCTTGCGCTGGCCCGGTCCCACCGCCCACCCGCGCCCGGCCGCCAGGGGAGGCCGCACGCGGGCCTGGCAGCGGTGTCACAGCCTCCCGCACTCCCCGCAGGGGGGTCGGACCGGGGAAGGTCACCGGGGGCAGGGCCCGGGCCGCGGAGGTGGGGGCGGGGCTGGTATTTTGGGCGCTGGCGCTCTGCGGCCCTTTCCCTTTTTCGGGCAGGCAGGAGCCGGGTCCCCTTGGGGGAGGGGCCCCCTGAGGGGGGCGACGGTTGCGTCGGTTTGTGACGTTCCATGGCCTCCCGTGACCCGCGCGGGGGAGGGGCGTTCCCCCTTCCCCTTCCCCCTCCCCCCCTGGGGTCCCTGGGCACTGCTTGGAGGAGCCCCTGCTGGTCCCAATCCCTGGCCTCAAGACCTCACCTGATGTTTGCAGTGCCTGTGGCTGCCTCTGGTTGAAGTCCAAGGGTGCAGGGAAACCCACCTGCTCCTCAGGGGCCCAGGAGGTGGCAGGGGGGGTGACATGTAGGCATCTCTTTTTATTTTTTTTTCAAGAGGCATCAAAGCTGGTGTAAGAGGTGATATCTTTTTTTAGACCAATGAGATCTTTGCAGACAAATTATTGTACTTTGCAAGCTTTTGGGCACACTCCCCCTTCATCAGGCAGAGAGCAGAGGTTGTCAAAGTTAGATGGAAATGAAAATTCCTGTTACACAGGGGATCTTGAAATTGTGGTGAAGTCTCCAGTTTGGCATAGTTCATTTTGTCCAGGCTAGAACTTGCCTTCCTGCCTGCTCTAGGCCATCATGGTGCCCCCTGCCCCCCATTACACCTCTAGAAAAGGCACAGAGACAGGTGAGCGTCGGCCAGGTATGAGATGGAATAAGTTCATTGGCCAGGCTTTGTTGACGGCCTTGAGAGGGTCCAGAAGAGGGCCACTAGATTGATATGTGGGCAGCAGGACAGGCCTTATGAGGAGTGTCTGAGGGACCTGAACCTATTCAGCCTCAGTAAACGGGGCTGAGGGGGGACCTGGTGGCTGCCTATAAGCTGCTGAGGGGTGATCAGCAGGAAATAGGGCAGGCTCTTTTTTCCCGGGCACCACCAGGGGTAAC
>JAGPOW010003316.1:91992348-92020162 GCA_030014935.1 Caiman crocodilus
TTTAAGAGTAGATTAGATAGGTACTTGGCTGAGGTCCTGTGACCCTGGCACTCATTCCTGCCATTGGCGGGGGGTCAGACTAGATGGCCTGCTCTAGGCTCCTTCTGACCCTAGATACTATGTTTCTGTCTTGCAGGAGTTGGGAGTTTCCTTTTGATATAGCAAAGCCCAGTGCAGGTGAGGTGGGGTTGGTGGGTTTGCACATGTGAAGAGCTGATTTTTTTGTCCTTGTGCCGAGTCACCTGTTGTTTGTTGGGATCTTGAATAAGCCATGCAGGATTTGAGTTGGGAGCTCAGATATTTCTGTTTCCCTGAGGGGATCTTGACACAAGTGTAAGTCATTTTCTGAACTGAAGTAGGAAAGGTCCTTTCAAAATGCCTTTGTAAAATCTATTATAGGTTTGTTTTGTTTTTTCCCCTTCATTGCAATTAAAGTTGTTTCCAGTTTTGTTTTCATCACTGTTTTTCAATCGTTGGAACTACAGTTCAAAGAAAAGCTACTTGTGCATGTTGGGTGCATGATTCAGGTCTCTTTTATGACCAACTGCAATAACATTCTAATAGGGTCACCGTGTTTAGTATTTATAAGAGATAATCAGTACATGGTAACTGTATGTACAGTCAGACTATAGTATAATATTGAAAACTGCATACGTGATAGCTTTTTCTAATGCTGTGAGATTAGAAAGTCTTTGATTAATGTTATACATGCTTGTTGATTTAAGATTAATTATGTCCCCACAAGATAACTTGTAAAACCTATCAGTTAACAAAAGCAAGAAATATTAAAGAAAAGAAAGGAGCAAAAAGAAAAAAAGTATTGCAGAGTACAGTTGTAAAACACTTTCATACCTTTTTTGTCATCTTTTAACTCCACTTTCCTGTTCTCCAGCAGTATGCTCTGGGTTGTTGTAGAGCATTGGCTTACTGCAGTTAAAAAAACATTTATTGGTTTCTGTAAATCCTTGTTTTTTCTGATTATTGCACAGCAGTTAATACATTATGAGACTAGAAGAGGTACTGGTATTAAAGCTTTTGGTTAGATGTACAAAAACTTTTTAGTTTCGTAAGTTAGAGCAAATCTCTAGCTTTGCTTTAGGAGTTGAGTATTCTTTTAAATTAACTTGGGAGCAACAATTGTTCCTAATTGTTTCTGACATTCAGATGTGAAATGTGCAACTTTGTCTTAAATGATCAGTTGGAAAATATTGTATTGTTCATTAGTGCTGGAAAAAAATAGGAAAACTCTTAAGATAATTCAGAGTAAAAACTTAGTTTTTTACAAGGCCTTTACAGACACAAACTCAAATTTGAGAGAGTCATGTTTTGAAAATTGTTGTTATCATGAACTTATTAATCATAGACTTACTTTCAGCATGTTAGCATACTGGTCAAAGTCATAGTGGGCTTTTGGGTTTTTTTTTTTCTGGGGGTGGGGAGGTTTGAGTTTTTAGCCAAATAAGTTTTAAACCTTACAGGAAATGGAACATATAGAAGTCAGACACTTTTTAAAAAATGTATCTGTGTGTGCAAGGAAAACAGTGATCGGAATTTATTATCGCCAAAATATTTGCTGCTGAAAGTGTGTATAGAAATGCTGGCATTTCAGTTTTCAGAAGAAAATGCTGCCTTTAACTGCAGAAGAACAAGGCTTTGTCTTTCTGTAATTCTAAAGTGGGAGATGCCACACACCAAGAAATTTAAGCCCCTTTTTAAGATAGGCATTAATAGTAGAGTGCTGAAACAAACTTCTGGATTAGCTTCATTGGCTTTCCTGCTTCTTTTGCATCCCAAAGCATAAGCTTAAATCGTCTCAGAAGGACAAGGTCCGCCAGTTTATGGCATTTACCCAGGCTGGTGAAAGGACTGCTATATACTGCTTAATGCAGAATGAGTGGAAACTAGAAGTGGCAACAGACAACTACTTCCAGAACCCAGACTTGTACTACAAAGAATCCATGAAAAATTCAGTAGACAGAAAGAAATTAGAACAATTATATAACAGATACAAAGGTAAGGATCAGTTTTATAACTTATTTAATTTACATAACATTTATACCTTTTTGCCACTGGTAACATTTTTAGATTGAAAGTTGCTAACATAATGTCCAACTGTTGTTACTTAGTCTGTGTGTTGCTGCACTTGAGAGGTTTGCTTTACTGTAAGGCTGTCTGTCTACTATTGCATGACTCAGTGTTCATCCCAAACTTTAGATTGTTTTACTTGTAAAGTGTAAAAACACCTTGACAATGGGAAATATAATGTAAGAACTGAGCAAAATGAAACTAAATCCAGTTACTTAAAAGGGGGGGACTTACTGTGTAATGTCCTTCACAGATAATATGTATGACCTACTGTCCATAAACTATGTTAAGGAATTTTTGTATGTCATATGTTATGTGATAACATGATTATAATTCCTGTATTAAATACTTTTTCAAAATTAAATTTAGATTAAAGATGGTGGTAGTATTGTTACTTATCTGAAAATGTTTTTGTAGTATATAGGTAAGGTTCTGACAAATCTGTTAAGTAAGGAAATGTGATTAAGGTTGAAACTCCATCCATAATTTACTCTTTGTGTTTGAATTTTACAGCACAAGTCATGTAAAATTACCTGTTAAGAGATTCTTGGTGGGGAAACATCCATGAGAGAGTGAATTTAAGATGGAGTTGCATTTATATCTTCTATTACTCTTTTTATGCTAGTGTTGATAGGAAAAATAAGGAAATATGGTCAAGGAAGCAGTGCAAGACATTGTCCAGTGAAAGAATTCCTTTCACAATGTTACTAACTTAGATCAATTATTTTTTGTTAAACAGTAGTGTGAAGCTGCTTTATATCATTGCTGTTTATTGCTTGGCTCCAACACTTTCTGTGGAACTCTTTAAAATGGATCTTTGGCCATATTTTTATCAATATGGACCCTTTCTGATCCTAATAGATAGTATGATTCTCACCAAAAATATTTTCTATGCATCTTGGCCTATATGATTATTAATAATACTATTGCTTTTCAGATTGTGGATAACATGAATACTTGTTCCATTTGACATACGGGTCATCTTCAAAATTTTAATTTTCAAAAACATATGGTTGTAATGTGTGTTAGGTGCACTGGCACTGGAACAGCACTAGAACATTTCCTTTGGGTGTACCCATAGAAGTTTAATTACTGTGATACTTCTTTTGGTTAGTTTTGCTTATATTTAAATGTTTTCTTCTTGATCTCTGTATAGTAGTTTGGAAGGAGATGGTCAAGTGAAAGATGTACTTAATTTCTTAAATTTGTAACTGTCAGTAGTAATGTCTAAACTCAAGGATTTTATTTTCTTCACTGTGTTTTTGTTTGTGTACTTTCTACTTCCATCTTCACTTTTATGAATTCAAATAATTTAGTCAGTTTCGGGTTTTTGTTTTCATGTATCAACACAATTCTATAGTGCTAAAAATGAAAGTAATGAAGGGGGAATGTACACCTAAACATCGCTTTCCCAGAATGCAAAAGGAAAAGTCATGACAGTGCATATTTTAATTGGTTTAACACCTTTTTCTTTCTTAACCATAACCTAAACTTTCTGCCTGATAAAGGTTCTATTGTAATCCTATCTCTAGATTTACAGAAGATTACAATGGAGAGAACCTACAAAAATCTGTAGGTTGCATTAGCATTGTATTTGCAATGTTGAGGTAATATTTCATTGTCCACAAGCTGCTCTTGTTTCAGTGTTCTCTTTATTTAATATTCAACATCTGAACCAAAGTTACACTTGTTCATTTTTATTGTTTACTCAATTGCTCAGATGTTATATGCTAAGGACGGAATAATCCTGTTTGTCGAAGCCAATCAGAGTTTGGCCATTAACTCCAGTACAGACTCTTTAAATATTTGTGAGTAATTTTAGGAAGTTAAGAAATACATTTAGATGTTATCCTGGAACCTGATTTTTGCAAATAATACCCTAGAAAGATTTATTCGCTACTTTTTACACATAGCAATTTTGATGGAATAAAGATACTTCAATAACATGTTTTTGCTGCATCTACTAGTACTACTTGATGTTCTAACAATTGGCTATTTATAGGATCAATTCTTTAGTTACTATTGTTGTATCATTAGAAGAGTTTGAGAAGCAAAAGAGAACCCTAAAATGAAGGCCCCAATCTTGCAGTTGGATCAGATTGTAAGACCCATGCGTAAGGAAGGATAAAATCATACCAAGTGTTTATCCAAAATGTCAACCTTGTGATATATTGAAAATATTGTTTTAACTATATGTTTCATGCAGTGGCTATTTTAGTCAAATAAATGCTTAAGACATTTTTCCAAATGATGGAATATCTTCTGTATTTTGTAACTGGCACAACTGTGAAAAGTAAAAGTATAATTTTGAGAATATTACTTTAGATTTGTATAACATATTTTAAGAGACTCTGTCGGGTTCCAAACTAAAGTAAAACAGTCTTGTTTACATATGAAGTGTTTTAATTTCTTTGGGTTCAATTATGAATCAAATATAATTTTCCACAGAGGATTTTTGCATTTGTTTAGGTTTACTTATTTACGACAAAACTTAAATTTCGGGCTCATGACATAACCAGACACTGCCTATTACAGAGTGTTTCTACCCTATAAAAATAACTTGTTATTGAACAATTAAAGTAGTTCTGAGGAGCCTAATCTAGATTGAGGCCTTGTAGTGCTGAGTGCTGTAAATACTGTCACACTGATTTGGTCTGTCTGCAAGGCTAATTTTTGTTTTTTAAATTTACAGTAATTAAACCTTGGTGATCTCAGTTGAAATAGGTCCTTTCCTTTTGTGTCCCTGGAGGGGTGGGGATGGGAAAGATCTGTGGACCTCATCTAGTGCATTTCTTTTATGCACCTGTTGCTGTTTCCTAACTAGTACATGCTCATTTATTGTACTTTTTATAACACTTTGCTGAGAATCAGTTTCACTGATTTCTCCCTGTTCTCAGGCAGCTTCCCTGTTGTTCATTTCTTTCTTTCTTTCATATGGTGATTGGGAGGGGGGAATCTAAGAACAAACAGCAAGTATTTTAATAGTAATTTAAAAACAAGATTGTCAGAGAGACTTGGGAAGATTTTAAAATCTGCTTTAAATCACATTTTGAAATTGATTAACATTTGAATTGATGTCCAAATAAAAAGTTTGAGAAGTACTCAAAAACAGTAATGTCTATAGTGCAGCATATCAAAAGTACTCTGGTCAGTATTCTATAGGAAAGTTTAAGAACTGTAATTCTTCTTTTTGTACTTTGAACTGCAGACCCACAGGATGAAAATAAAATTGGCATTGATGGGATTCAACAGTTCTGTGATGATTTAAGCCTGGACCCTGCCAGTATCAGCGTTTTGGTTGTAGCCTGGAAGTTCAGGGCAGCTACTCAATGTGAATTCAGCAAAAAGGAATTTGTAGATGGCATGACAGAATTGGGGTGAGTGTGTCAGTTTTCTTTATGGTTCAACTTTCTTAGGAGCTGAGCGAAATCTATTGAAAGCTTTTAAAACTCTCCATGGACTTGTTCCGTGTTACCCTGAAGATGCATGCAGCTGGCCTACTATACTGTCTGGATTCCACTCTTTCCCATCTTAATACCACCACCTTATCAACTTTCTGTGATTCATTTACACAAATGCCTGAACTGGACTACAGCAAGAATTGCATCATGATTATGCTTGGCATCTTTCATTTAAAAAAAAAAAAAAAAAAAAAAAATCAAGACTTTTTTTCAATGTAAATCTCCTGTTTAGATGATTTCTTACTCTTTTCTTCCTCTCACTCACCTTGGTCTCTTTCTCTCTCTTATATCCTTTTTTGTAAGATATCTAAAACACTTGTGGACCTTTGCAGCTTTTCCTTCTCATATTGGCTCCTAAAATATAAACACGTAAACTACATTTGTCCAAAGAGTGTCCTTTTTTTACTCATTTATTTTCTCTTATGAATAAGTGAACTTGCTGAATTTTTGTTTGATAGCAAATTAGCTGCAACTTGAACTTTTGGCGCTCATTTCTATTGCTGAAAACAGTAAGCAGAAAACCTAGGCTGACCCTAAAGCCCATCTAGTTTTAGAGACTGGATAAATTCCATACATTTCAGTGTCATTGACTATTTTTGTCAAGTCACTTTACACAGAGAATTTCAGTCTCCATTGTGACAAACCACAGTCTTATCTGTTCCCCCAAAGTGACTAAACTACCATATTTATTGAAATCTAAGACAAGGTTTTGGTTTTTGTTTTTTTTCTCCCATTTAACATGATGGCCTGAGAGCTCCTTCATCTTTCATTTGAGTACAAGCAGGGAGGCAGGCAACTGCTGCATTTAGGTCCCATCCTGGATTTGGAGCCTTTCTGCCCTGCTCCACCCTTCTTTGTGCCGCCCCTGCCCCCACATGTGTGCTGGTCCAGCCTGGGTCACATGGCTACTCTGGTCCCTGCCTGGCTACACAGCAGCAGTGGTAACAGCTCCTAACTATGATGGTGCCAAGGCTGGAACTGCCACTGCCGTGACCAGCACTGTGGGGCTGGTTTGGAGCAAGAGTCACTTTGTGGGCAAGTACCAGAAGGTGCAGGCACTGTTAAGAGGGAAAGGGCAGGCTTCTTGACTCACCTACTGCCTGTCCCACTGTTAACTGCTTGCTTCACTGCAATGTTAAGGTGGACAAAATTAAAACTATCTTCAAATTTATAATTTTTTTTCAGCATATAGAATCTAATTATTGGGGGGGGTCATCTTACATTCTGAATCATCTTGGATTCGGAGAAATATGGTAGTTCTGGCTTGTTTAGCTTTTACTGCTAGAAACCACACTCAGGCCAGATATTAAAAGTTGGGATGCACATAATTCACTCAGAAAAGGCTTCTTAAAAACTGTATTCTGTAAATTATAGTGAGTCACCAAAATGCATATAGCAGTAATTTTGTCCCACAATTTACTTATGTTGTATGTGCTTGTGTATGTCTCTTCTTGGTTTGCAAAGGTTGGAAGTCTGTGATAACACTCAGTGTGAGAGCCTGACTGTTAAGTACAAATTGTAATGAATCATATTTTTAGCTTTGTAAATAGTTTGTTCAGTCTCTGATAGTGGCTGTCATTGTAGCAGGTTCACAAATGCAGTTGATGAAGCAATTGCTGCTTCATCAAACTGTTATGCTAATGCAAAACCTTTTCTGTGACCTTAACAAATAACTTTTCAAATATGGAGATGTATACCAGTAGCTCTTCTGTCACATGATACAAAATTCAGAATTCTATTAAGGTTTTTCAGTAGAATGCATGTTGTTTGACATTGGGACCATTATCTGTTAAGAATGGAAACAAAAGCTTTTATGGAGTGTTTGGAATATAGGCAGCTAAAAGAAAGTGGATAAGATACTCCTTCATAATCTAATCTTCTTTAAGTTTTTGCACATATTGGGTGAGTCAAATTCGGGCCTTAACTGTCATTAAGTCTAATTTTATTCATTAGTAGTACCATAAATAATCCTTCTCTCTGCTGATCACTTGATTGTTCAGAGAACCTTTGAAAAACAGGGAGATATTTGGAGTTGAAGTTAGAGCCCTGGTGGTGGAAATGATGTCCAATTTAACTGTAGTATAATCTTAATTCTTCTCATGGTAATAGACCCAAAGAAAACTTTCTTCATCTGTACTGTCTGTGAAATCATGACTATTGGAACTCAGGCTGATCAACTTATAGGTTAAGCCATACTGTCCCTGTTCAGCAAAAGAATCAAACATTTCTTACTGAAAATGATGTTTTATTTATACTTATTTCTTGAAAAAGATGGATCAAGTAGCTGTCCTTGTTTGATCAGAAGGAACAAATTATTTTGCTAAAAGAGACTGTAGAGGTAGGTGGAAAATTTTGACCTGTTACTTGAACCTATATTTCCTGTTGCTAATAAAATTTAATTTGGCTATAGATTAGTATACTGCAGAAAGACATTAGTAATAGGTGGCAACTTCTATCTAATCCAAGTGATTTTGTTTCTTGAGTAGGGGCCTAACTGTGTGTTGCTACTGATCTCGCCAAGTACTGACTTCTTTCTAACCTTTCCTTTTTAGGTAAGGATGTTGACAGATTGTAATAAAACAACTTTTAGTGTCATCTGAAGTCCACTGATCACTTTATCCCCTTTAGTCTGGCTGTAATGACAATAATAATTACTTCATTATCTAGCAACCACCTAGCATTCATGTTGATTTTTATTTATTTAAAGTCTTCCAGCAACATTTGATATCCTTTATTATAAGACTTATTGAGCCACCTCTGGACATTTGGCTTTAGGATATTTTTAACATTTAATCATACTATTGCTGTCTTTCCTGAGGGAATTCAGTCAGTGTTTTGAACAATTCTGTTGTTACTCCTTGCACTTGAAGCACCTACAAGGCTTCTTGGTGAATAGTTGGGTGGTTTGGACTTAATGCCACTGGTTTGCTAGTTCAAAACTTTTCCTTTTAAAACCCAGGTAGTGTCATGCTTGTACTGGGCATTAATTGGGATTTTAGATTAATTTAGATCAATTTTGGTTTGAGGTCTAATGCTGTCAAGTGGAGAACATCTAAAAGGCACAGTAGGTATCCACATTATTTAGGGAGTTGACAGCCTCTTGTCTGAGGAACAGGTTGATATAAAGGTGGCATGTTGATATAATGATAACTCCTAATCAGCTGGTTTTGGAAGCCAAAAATGTATTTGTCTTTATTAGTATTAGTAAATTTGTTATTATCAAACCTTTGTCCTTTTGAATGGATTACAGCAATGTGCCCCCTAATAAAGTTATTCTAGAAGTGTCAGCTAGTACAAATATTTACATAAGCTGTTTGCCAGCCAAGAAGATTTAGCCACAATAGATATTATAATTTTCAAGTAATTATTATATTGTTCCATATTTAGTTACTGGGTGTAATTCAGAATACTCCCAATATCCTATAAATTTTGGTATTAGTTTGAGTCATATGAACCTGAAAAGCCCTTATCTTCGTCAACTGATATCACACTGGGCATAAGTATCTTTGAGGTACAGTGAAGAGCTCTTTTTCTAGGTTTTAGTTTGAAGTGTGCCTGACGTTTGTGACAGTACAATTCAGTCACTGAAAAGTCATATAATATTAACTTTTAGGCATAAGTGTGTGTGTGTGTGTGTGTGTGTGTGTGTGTGTGTGTATATAGTAGTAGTCCTAATTCCTGCGATGGATACTCAGGTAAATTTTAAAAAAAATTAATTTGTTATAATAGCAACCAAAACCATACATTACAGTTAATAGTATTTATTACTAGTTATATTTCATTCTTTCTGCAATCTGGCAATGCTCTTTAAGCATGTGAAATCTACATTAGTTGAGATTTTGGATTAATGAAGAACCTGAAAAAGATCAAATAAATATTTATAAAATATTTTCTATGTACTTTAGGTGCTTGTATATATCTTTAAACATTTTGTGAAGAATATACTTCACAGCTTATAGAATTTAAATGAAAGTGATACTTTGCAGTTGCATCTTGTAATACTGTTGTCTTTAAAATAAACCATTTGTTTAACAATTATCCATATTTATAGACAAACAATCTTTTCTGCAACAGGTGTGACACGACAGAAAAACTAAAAGCTCTATTGCCAAGACTGGAACAAGAGCTAAAGGATCCAATGAAGTTCAAAGATTTTTATCAGTTCACTTTTAACTTTGCTAAAAACCCTGGACAAAAAGGTTTAGGTGAGTATAAAAAACTCAAAAGGTAATGGTAAAAAATAATGTGTGTAACTTGAATACTTTCAATAACATACTATTCACAGTTTGCTAATAGCAGCTCTAGTAGAATTGACTTCTAGGGGGTGCATCAATGGAGATTTTTGGGGCTGATACTGATAGCCAGTTTTTAAGGAGGCATATCAGCTGATCCTGATACGATTTCTGATACAAGCCCTGCAGCTTAAGGAGTGATGTCGAGCTGGTAAGTCTGTTGTAGTGGAACGGGAGGGAGGAAGAGATGGGGCATATGGAGGGCAGATCAAGGCCCCTGCAGTGAGGGAGGGAATGGGACTGGGGCAAGCGCTGCCCAGTTTGGGAGGGGAGGAGGGAGCAGCTCTCCCTGCTGCACACTGCTTATCCATGTGCCCCCGGATCTCTGTGGGAGTGGTGGGGCTAGGGCTGTACTGGGCTGTGCTTGGGGCAGGCAGCAGCACTAGAAGCTGGGTCTGTAGGAAGGCTATGACAATTTTTGGGGGCTGCAGTCCACCCTGAGCGCAGCCTTAGCCCTGCCTACCCATGCAGATCCAGGGGCACACACCACTCTTATGCCCTCCTGGGCAAGCAGCGGGAATCACCAAATAAATAGTCAAGTGCTAGATGAGCTACCAGATGAGCAGCTCCTGGATGAAGGGCGCACAGTGGCAGGAGCTGCACTCCTTCCCCCTTCCCAACGCCCCATGGATGAGCTGTAGCTCCAGCCCCACTCCCTCACCCCAAGGGCCATGATCTGCCCCACACCCCCCCTTCCTCCCTCCTTCCACCACAACAGACTTACCAGATGCATGCAGCCCTCCGAGCTGCCAGGCTGTGCTGCACTGCGGCTGTGCATGCGCAAGCCATTTATTGACCATATCAGGCCAATTTCTGATAGAAAGGATTTTCTTTATGTCAGTGCCAGTCCAATATTGGACCGATGTATCAGTGCACCTTTATTAACTTGCTTTGCCTTCTTCCCTTAAGTTAATTTCCGTTGAGGTAATTTGACTAGTTTTCATGTATGATACCACATTTTTATCAAGTTAAATTGCATTGTTATGGTCCTTATGTTCTTTTGGAACCAAAATGTGAATAACTAATATTAAGGAGATAATTTGCTTCTAAGATGGTCTTGTTTTTCACACATTCTTCCTCTTTATATTCACAGCTAAACACATGTTCTTGCTAAATAGCTCCACATAGATCCTAGAAAGGTGGCAAAACAATGGAAAGGTGGCACAGACCAGTATCCTATACAGTAGCTTTTAACAACTTTGAAAATTATAGGTTTTTTTCTGGTTTTCATTTAAGGTTGAAATAATCCCATGCTGTTCTGCCATGGAATGGGGGTAAGGGAGGAGATCATGTGATCAAGGAGTTAAATACTATCAGTGTATACACACGAGGACTGAAATGAGCTCATCCATAAAGTGGTGCTTCTTAACATGATCACTTGATTCTGCCATCTGAACTTTCTTTTAACTGGTTTTGTGCCTATTTATAGATGCAGTAGGTAGTACTCTTGTAATTAATACTGCCTAACACTCCCATCAGAGTACTCTTTACATAAACACTATTATGAATTGTGGGCACTGAAGCTTGTAACAGATGAACAAATAAAAAGTTCTTCATAACAGTGAGTGGCTTATTTAAATTAACAAAGTTTTACCAGTATTGTTAAGAAGATTAAGTAGTAGTAAAAGAGAAAACAATGTAATTAATAGGTTAACCAGTTAATCTGAAAAGACAGAGCTGGAGTAACAGTCGTTCTGTTGTTTTAAAGCCCAAAAGTAAAAGATGAGGAAGAATGAGCCATTCATGTTATAGGAAGCTTAATACGCTTGTCGGCAATAAGTATTAAGTATTTTTGCTAAGCAATTTTTAAAATCACTTGGCAACAATACTTTGCCTGTTGAGTAAGGTCACTTTTACAGCCTTTTCCTTTAGTTTTAACAGTAGTAATTAAGGTTGTAATTGTTTTGGTATTGTGTAAAAAGAAAAAAACTACATCTCCTTTGATTAGGTAGAGTTCATTTTGATTTGTTGTTTTGAGACAGGGTTTGAAATTTCTGCTTGCCAGTGGTAAGGGGGATTTTTCCCATTATGCTGTAGTTCCAGAGTTCTATCTTTGCATAGCAGGTGTTAATGCATTAGTTTGGTCAATAACCTTAAACATTACTTTAGCAGAAGCAGAAAATTGCCAGAGTAGCATATGTCAATTTCTTGCTGTTCTGTATTATTTTGTATCTGCTCCAGTGTCTTGATTTCCTGAAAAGATGCATAGTTTTTGCATCTCTTTTTTTTTTTTTTCCTCTTCTGTAAGAGTCTAATGCAATGACAACTGAAATTAGTGGAAATCTCTCTACTGGCTGCAAATAACTGTTTAGTCCTTAAAATAGGGATTCATAGACACCAGGGCTGGAAGGGACCTCAGAAGATCATTGCATCCAGCCCCCTGCCCCAGAGGCAGGAAGTCAGCAGGGATCATAGGATCCCAGCAAGATAAACATCCAAATGTCTCTTGAAGGCGTTCAAAGTAGGTGCTTGAACCACCTCCGGTAGCAGTCTATTCCAAACCTGGGGGCTTGGACAGTAAAGAAGTTCTTCTTTATGTCCCGTCTGGAGCGGTTGTGGAGAAGTTTGTGACCATTCATTAATGGTGCGTGCTCACATTTGGCAAAGTACTTTGAGATGTGTGGATGGGAAACATCAAGAAAATACTAATATTTGAGTATTGCATTTTTAATATATATGTCAGCCTTTTGTTGCATTGCTCTTCTAGTCAGGAAGGGTGTGGAAATAACTCCAAGAAGAGCCCATTAGCTCAGTTGTTCAGAGCAGTGCAGAACTCTTTCCCTTCCCACTTAAATTGTGTTGATTCAGGAAGGGGAGGCCAGACCAATGAGATTATTTAAAACATTTAGATGGCCTTTTATAAATAGTAGAAAATGTCATAGCCTACATCCCACCCCCTATCTCATTGGGAGTTGCTGATATAATTAGTGAAAAGTATAGTAAGGTATTTTTATAATGTTACTTTTTGAGTAGTTTTATTTTCTGCTGTTTTGTATAGCTGTCCCAGAAAGTGTGACAGGTACATTTATACTTGAGTGCCTGTAAAACAGAAGACATGTGGACACTGTTCACAACCTGATTGTACCATTACATAGAAAGCTCATTTTAAGCTGTGCTTAAAGGTATGAAAAATCACATCAAGCTATAATTGTATCTGGTGTTGTATAGTTTTGCAGCATTTGATAGAGGTTAACACTGATTAAAAACGTCTTTTTTTTTTTAAAGTGGTAACTCTTTTGCACTGAGAGCTACATAAGAGAATTTGCATTTTAAGAATGTGTTTAATCAGCTGCTAAATGTCTGAAAGTTGCAGCTTATAAGGCCAGGCATAGTAGCTAAAAGAGCATCAAAAGCTCTCTGTTATTTTAATGTCTTGATTCCATTGTGTGCATCAGTGGTCGTAGGACACCATCCATTGCCGTCCTTTTCATCAGAGAGGAGATAGCTGGCTGCAACCAATATCTTGTCTATAATATGAAATTAGCCTGAAATACAGTGATTGGTTTGTGATAATCAGGGAGTTTTTTTTAGATACAACTGCATTTGTAAATTGTTGTTTTGCTGGTGCAACCAAACTATATAGTTGTTGTTCTCATTAATAAAATTCTAAAATATGTCTTCAAAGTAGAAAATAGATCATTAAAAATATTGTTTGTGACCATATTTGTCTCCAGGCAGATGTTAAAACAATTAGGATTTATTTCTTAATGTGGAAAATATATATTTTAAGCACAGAATCAAAAACATGAGTTGATACTCATTTTGTGGAGTTTTTTTGTTGACAACTTAATCACTTAGATGTTTCCTGACAGTCTTAATACCTTTAAGACTGTAGTTTGTTAAGCATAAGAACAGTTGTTTTGTATCCTAATCAAAGACTCATGTAGGTATACCTATACATATCCATTCTAGGTTTTACTAACTAGACCTTCAGATATAAGATGGAAAGCATATTTTTGCTACAAATATATATGTATATAGAAAGGGTTTTTTCTTCTTTTTTATGAAGATGCTTTTCTACCTGTATAATGTGCATTTCTAAGGATTACCATATTTACTCGAATAGAAGATGAGATGTTTTCCTCTGATCAGTATGGTGAGGGGAAGCCCCTCATCTTATGTTTGTATACAAGGAAGCCTCAATAAATCCATTGTCTATTAGTAAACTATTGCCAAAAGCAACATATTCTTAATAATGGAAGCCAACTATGAATCTGATTAAATGTATATAGTTATGAGCATGACTAAAACTCATGATCTATATTGGGCAAACATACTGATGGCAGAACCTATCTGAATAAGATGTATGGTAATACCCATTGTGCACAATCCCCCCCTCAGTGTTGACTCTTTCAAGTCATGGTGAGCCACTACATTCTACACATTTTTACTTCCTCTTCCCTTACACAACTGAGCTGCAACTTTGTTTTCCATTCCCAGTAATTTCTGTTTCTTCACTAGCCTTAAATGTCTGGCCAACAATACCAAATGGGGCTGTTAGCAAATAAAAACCTAGGATTCCAGACGAGCCTGTGAACTGACACGGCACCTTGTTTGAGTGACAAAGACTTTATTTACAACAAGTATTCAAAGACAAGTGAGTCCAAACCAAAGCAAAGTCCAGTAATTAACTATAAGGCGATGATTTCTCACCAGACAGGTGACAAGAGGCTGTCTGTTTCTTCCAACTTCTTGAGATGGCTGGGGTACCGCAGCAGTTGGTGTCAGAGAGATTTCTCGCTCTTGAAGCATGTGCTGTTAGCTGTTTTCACTTCATAGATTCACAGATAGTAGAGTCAAAAGGGACCACGAGGGATCATCATGTCCAATGCCCTGCCCCAGGCAGGAAAGAGCACTGAAATCATATGACCCCAGCCAGGTGTCTATCTAGCCTCCTCTTGAAGACCTCCAAGTTAGGTGAGAGTACCACCTTCCTTGGCAGCCCCTTCCAGATTCTGGCCACCCTTACTATGAAAAATGTCTTCCTAATGTCTAACCTGAATCTGCTCTCCACTAGTTTGTACCTTTATTTCTAGTTGTTTACCAGGGCACCTCTAGGAGTAACACATCTCTGTTGTCCTCCCTTGATTAAATTTATAGGTGGCTACAGGGTCACCCCTTAGCCATCTTTTGTGAAGGCTGAAGAGATCCAGATCCCTCAACCTCCACTCTTAGGGTCGTGCATGGAGGCCACTAATAATACGAGCGGCCCTCCTCTGAACCCTCTCCAGATTCTCTGCATCCCTCTTGAAGTATGGCACCCAAAACTGGACACTACTCCAACTGCGGCCTGACCAATGCTGCATAGATGGGGAGCATCACCTCCCTCCCTCTAGTCATGCATCTGCTAATGCACAACAAGGTGCAATTGGCTTTGATGGCCTTGTTACGCTGATGGCTCATGTTCATCTTAGAGTCGACTATGGCTCCATGTTCAGGTATGACTCCAAGATCCCTTTCAGCTGCTGTGCTGCTGAGGAGTCATCCCTCAACCTATAGGTGTGCTGGGGAGTCCTCCTTCCTAGGTGGAGTACCTTTGATTTGTCTTTGTTAAATTGCATCCTGTTGTGTTCTGCCCATTGATCCAACCTGTCTAGATCTTAAAGTCCAGGGAGATGACATCTGCCTCAGCTCCTGCACCTAGGCAGTGTATGACCTGGTCATAAAAAGCGATAAGGCTTGTCAGTGAGGATTTACCTGTGACAGACCCATGCTGGCTTCTCTTCAGCATCATTTCCCCTGCTGGGCCTTCACAAATGAGCTCTTATGATTTTTTCCAGTGTTTTCCTGAGGATAGAGGTAAGACTGACTGGCCTAAATTTACCCGGCTCATCTCTCCTCCCCTTCTTAAAAATGGGCACCATGTTGGCCCTTTTCCAGTCCTCGAGGACCTGGCCAGAGCACCACAAGTGCTCAAACAGCCGTGCCAATGTCTCAGCTATGACACTGGCCAATTCCTTCACTACCTGTGGATGGAGGTCATCCGGGCCTGCTGACTTGTACCCATCCAGCCCCTCCAAGTGCTCCTTCACTAAGTCAGCACTAACTGTTGGTGGTCTAGTGCCTCCCAAACATCTATCTGTGTTCAAGTTGAGCAAATTGTCTTGGCAAGTACTTAGGAATGCTGAAGAGAAGAACTCATTGAAAAGCTCTGCTTTTTTTCCCTTTGTCTGTCACCACCTGCCCTAATTTGTCCTGCAGGGGCCCTATGCTACTCTGTGCCTTCCTTTTGCTCACTATGTATCTGTAGAAAGACATTTTATTGTCCTTTGTATTGGACTCGTCATTCTTATACCCTTAGTCTAGCATCTTCAAAGCATTCTTATAGTTGTATAAATCAAGAGAGTCCCAAGCAGTAATAGACAGGAAAACTCTGTTAATCAAACTGCTCGTTATTGATTATCATAAAGTTCCAATTTGAATGAATTACCTTCCTAAATGACAAGAGGCTATCTATTTCCACTAAGTTTGGAACACATCAAGAAATTGATTAACAACCAGGAAAAATGGAAGGGTTTTGGGGGGAGTGTCCTTGGAAAATCAAGGGGAACCACTAGCCAAAACAGAAATAAATCAGGAAGAGGCATCGGTCACATTTGGAGACTGACTCTGTACATTTTTTTAAAAAAAAAGTTAATTGCGAAATAAATATTTACCATACTAATTAATCAAGGATAGACATTTCACATGGTTACACACTGGACAACTAGGAGCCTGCATGAAATCATCATGAATATAGTAATTTATCTTACTATTTATCTTAGAAGGGATACTGCGTTATTTCATCTCGGATGGTCTAGCCATGAACTTGCATCCTCTTGTACTATGCAGTTAGCATTAGTGTTTTGTATTTTAACTTTTGTGAATAGGCCCCAGTTTAGTATGAGTTTCAGAGTCATTAGGGACCCCAAACAGCTCACCCAGAATTCTTCTATTAGCCCTTCTCCCAGCCTGTCACATATGATTAGTGTGGCCCTGCCCTCCATGATGTGGAGCTGGACCAAGTTGCCCTGCTTCTCATCTGCATATATAGTTTTTTGGAGGATCCTAGGTAGTACCCATGACAAAAACACCCAGTTCTAGTCATGAGAGGAGGGCTAATTAGCCCACGATTGGTTATCTGGAATACATGCATATACTGAGCAGTAGGAGCTGTGGGGTCACCAGGGCATGAAATGCTTTTTGTGTTTGTTGGGGTCCAGCCCAGTGACCTAAATGGTCAATTATGAGCTTTTTGGCTTTGGATTAATAGTATGCATAGTTTGTACTATATATAAGGTGTACAAAAGTGCTGCCTAAAAGTGCATTTATGGAATAAATTGGCTGAAACTTGCAGCAGTTTTAGAAAAGGTAAAATGTATAAATTCTGGATGAACTACATCTGTGGGTACCCATAGTCATTTGCCTATATGTAAATTATTATGGGTATCGTTTGTTTTTTTGTTTTTTTGTTTTTTTTTTCAAGGTCAGCGTTTTCAAATTTGCCCCTCGCTTCCATCTCCTCAGAGAGTAAGGTCTAACCGTAAGGAAGGGCAGAGGGTAGAAATTAAGGAGGGCAAGAGTCTATATGATCCCGCAGATTAATTTTTCCTGCTGGAGGGGATGAATTCAAGGCAAATTTTAAATCAGACTGTATACCTGGAAAATTATAACATTTATAATTTTCCATGTATCAAATCTAATTACTGGGGACTTGTCTTATATTCAAAATTGTCTTATATTTGAATATATATGGTATTTTCTTTGACACTAAATCTTAACTTACATCACAAAATACATAGGCAAAATAGAAAATATCTGCAATTTAAGACTTGATCAAATACTTTGTAAGAGGTCTCCATGTATTGTAGCAGTTATACATACCTACTGCAAAAGTATTTTGTCGCAGTGAGCTAAAAACTCCAGGTTTAGTAGTGTGTAGGTGCCAAATAATTAATGGCCAAACAAAGGAATTTTCATGGTTTAGTCATGGCATGAAAAACTGATTTTTACAGGCATTTCATGGAGGCCCCGCTCCTTGCACTTGATTAGCAGAAGGCTTGGCAGGGGAGGCACAAGGGGCAGCTGCCATCTTGGCTGCTGGCTGCCCTTTGTGCCACCCTGCCAGCTGGCATCTTTCCTTCCCTGGCGGGCTGTGAAGCAGTGAGGACTGCTTGCTTCCAGTGGGTGGGGGGCAGCATTTTATTTTTGCTACTTTTTTTTTCCCAGTTGATTTTGTGGGCAACTGCAGATTTCAAGGTTTCTGTGAAATTCCAAATTAAATAGCTCCTCAGTCATGTGCTGGGCCTTGTACAAATATAGAACAAAGGCAATTTTTGCCCTAAGCAGTTCGTAACTTTTGCCCTGAGCAGAGCCTCCAATAAGGGTCATGTCTAGAAGTGAGAGGATAGTACCAACAGTTTGCAGAAATATGGAGGTCATCCTTAATCATGTTAACAGGTATTGAATAGGTTGTGATGGAAAAAAAAGGCTGGTAATTGCAGTTTTTAAAGTCATGTCCAAATTCCATTCCAGCCCCTACTTCTTGGTTACTCATAACTTTACCTAATGAATCCTTTTTTCAGCTTAATTTTTCCATCATTGAGTTTCAGCCAAAAGATGAATTTCCTACAATTTTTTTTGAAAAATCAGTCAATTTTGTCTTGTATGGGTATGATGCTTTTTTCCCCAGGTTTTCTAACTAAAAATGAGTCCTGAAACTGCGAAGTTATACAATGCAGTGACACTTCTTAAAGTCTTAAAGAATATATATATTTTTTTTTTTAAAGTTCAATAGCATGTAAAATATCCATTATTTTCATATTTGAAGTGCGGTCTCTGAGTTTTTATGTAATACACTGAAACAGGGTTAATAATGCCCAGTAGTTCTTTATTTTACTAGTACAGTCAAAATTGTAGCTAGATTCAGTTTAGGTAGTTTACTAGCTGTACAAGCAGAGCCTCTAGGTACCCAAAAAGCTCCAGATCTCATTCCTCTCCCCTTTTCCCGTCCTTAAAAAAAAAAAAAAAAAAGAGTGAGTAGAAATTAAATTTGTAAAATGGTAATTGTGCATTATTGAAAAATCAGGAAAATGAGGAAAGTCCAAATTCATAGTGGAGCAACATCAGTATAATAATGCATATGGGACTTGTTTTATTGTTTGGGATTTTTTAGTCCCATGTTAGGCTGATAATAATTACATGTATACAATGCAATATATAAGAATACACAGTATAACAAAGCTAACATTCCTGGACAACCGTAACTTACCAATTTTAACCTCACTGTTCAAAAAGCTTAATTTTTTCCAATATTAGGACTGAGTAATAATTAACATTAATTTGAGTTTGGGAGCTTTATACATGGAGGTAGTTTAAATTTTTGCAATGCATTTTAAAATTACCACGTTTTGCAGAGCAAAATCCACAACCCAATCCCAGATATGCCATAAGCCCTCTAGATTTCGAAATAATTTATACTTGAGGTGTACCAATACATTGATCCCATATCATATTGACACTGATAAAAGGAAAATTGACATCATTGGCGAGCAGCTTTTTTTGGCTGAGGTGGCCAATAATGTTGCCAATAAATGCCATCTGCATGCATGCAACTGCAGTGCAGCCCAGCAACATGGGCTGGGCCAGGTAACTCTGTCGTGGTGGAAGGGGTATGGGGGAAGGAAGGGTTGTGTAGGGGTCAGACTGAGGACCCCCTGCACTGAGGGCAGGGCATGAGGCTGGGGCAGAGGCAGGCACTGCATTGCTCATGGCTCCATCTTGTGCCACAGCTGCTTACCTGGGGGATGCCAGGAGGGGGAGCTCCCACTGCTGTGCACACCCTGGGAGGAGGGGTAAGTGCCCCCCTAGATCTGTGCACAGGGCAAAAATGGGCTGCTGCTGAGGCTGCACTGGGTTCTTCCTGGCAGGGGATCTGGGCTGGGAGGACAGGTGGCACTGCTGTAGGGAGTTTTGGGGTGGGTTGTAGCCACCCCAAAACTTGCCATAGCTCCCTGCCCAGTGCCACCCCTAGCCATAGTCCCCAGTGGCCAACTCATTTTTGCCCCACACAGGTCCAGGGGCCAAGTGCTCCTCATGCTGTCCTGGCATCTGTGTACCAGCGTGAGCTGCTCCCCTTACCCTGTACCCCCCAGATGAGCTGTGGCTCAGTCCTGTACCCCACCACACCCTGGCTCACTGCAAGGGGCCTTGGTCTCCCCTGCTCCCCCCAGTGCCCCCTATGTCCCTTCATTCCCCGACAACAAACTTACCAGTTGGATATTGTTCTCCATGCTGCTGGGCAGCATATTGGCAATCGAATCGGCATCAGACAATATGGATCATTAAAAATCAGCCACCAGTATCAGCCCAAAAATCTCTACCGGTGCACCTCTCATTTATACCATTTCCAATTCTGATTAGTACAGTGACCTTAGTGTAGACTTGTATCCCTGTACATCAGTGTCCTGATGCTCTGTAAATATTACTGTACTGCTTCCTTTTTGGGAGGTTAGCTGCTGCTTCTTGAACCAGCAGCAACATAATCCTTATGGCACTTCACCTAGGGAAATCCATGCTTTTAAGGGTTAGCTTAGGTGGAGTAGTGTATGAATACAGCTGTGCTGCTCCTGGTTAAGGAAGTAAACCACTTGTACCTCCCAAACCTAGCAGTATAGCAACCTTCATTTGTTGCCCAACACGACCATGCTGCATCTTCTCAGCAAGTGTAGCAGGATACTGGTGTCTGTTTGAGACAAAAGTTTAATTTCAGAGGGCGCATCCAGACGAGTGCACACATGCCTCTTGCAGTGTCTCAGCCCCCTTTGAGATGCTGCAAGAGGCATACGCAAGAACAAAAAAAAATGTTCCCTGTGCTGCTAATTTGCAGCATGGGGACAAAATTAGACCCCTGGATATTCAAGGATCAAAAAATACCCCGGGGAAAAAAGCAGGGCTGTACCTCAAGGCTAGTAGCCAGTCAGAGCATCCCTATGCCTGGCCCTTGCTGCAGTGCTGAAGCACACTGCCTGCACTGTGCGAGGCAGGCAGTAGTGCAAGCTGCAGGGACCTGGACCTGGCTTCATGCCAGGTAAATAGGGGGTTGGGGAGGCTGGGGGCGGGGAGGGGACCATGAGGGAGGGCTGGCCCAGTTCCAGTCCCTGTTTGTTTCCCCAAATCCACGTTTGTTCTCCTACCCCCTGCTCACTCTCCCGCCTGTCCCCAGTCCCCCCATACTTGCTGGCAATAGCAGCAGCAGTCTGGGCCCCTCGGGTCTGCGTGGCAGCCCCAGCTGCTTGGCATCTGTCCTGCCACATTGCATGGATGCACCCGGCTTGGCAGGGTACCATGCACTCTCAGAGCTCTGGGCCCCTGGGGCTGAGCAGTGCTGAGCCCTGGGTGATGGCCACAGCACCCCTGAAATTCCAGACAGCACATGGTGCCCTGCCAATCTGGGCCACACCCACATGATGGCAGTAGCTGCAGCAGGTGCCGGGGGCCAGGGCCAACCCCTGCTGCCCCCTGCTACAGGGAGGGGGCCCGGGCCCTGTGCCATAAGGCCCTGGGTGGCCCCAACCACCACTGCTCCTGGTAAGCTGCGGGCAGTGTGAGAGGCTGGAGCTGGGTGGGGGAGCGACTAGTGGAGGGGCAGGAGCCAAGATGGGGAGCAATCAGAAGCCTGGAGCCAACTGGGGGAATTTCTAAATAATCTCCAGCCTCCTGATCAGTCTCCTGCTTGTCTCCAGCCTCCAGAGAACTGGAGCAGAGCAGGAGAACAAGTAGTGGGCTGGAGACAAACGAACCCCTGGAAAAAGCTGGAGATGTTCCTCTGCTTGTCTCCAGCCTCCTGCTCTTCCCGAGGCTAGAGACAAGCAGGGGAACCAGCAGGAGGCTGGAGAATGGGGGGAGGGAGGCAAGGGAGCTGGGACCCTACAGGCAGGGCAGTCCATGTGCTGTGGGGGAGGGGACCCACCCCCTTATAAGCAGCCCCTACACCCACAGTCCCCCACACCTTCCCACGCACTGACCTGCATCCCCCCACATCCTTCCACACCCACCCACAATAATATTAATTAAAATGGAACTCATAATAAACCATATTAAATCACAATATCTTCCTGTCCCTCCTGTACTTTCTAACTTCCTTTGAAATACTTTGGCCATTTTTTGAGGTTTTCTTTCCTGCCTTTAAGAGGTGTATTTTCTCTCATTTAAAAACTCTTACTAAAAAATCTTTTCCTTCAAAATGCATTTAATAGTATTAAATATTAGAACTATACAGCTGTGGAAAGAATGGCCTTTCATAATTATAAGCCTAAGTGATCATGATAAAAAATAGTCAATTCAAATTAATTTTATGAACCATAAAATTATTTATATTTGTACCTTCCCATTACCATTATTATTCATTCAACATTACTCGTATTAATAATTAACTGTAGTGTATAAAAACAGCACATTTTCAATATGGAAGTACCATAAAACTACAGATCAATAAAACTGGGGTTAATACTGAGGGGAATGAAAACAAACACTAACCCAGCTGCCTCTCTCCCTGAACTCTGCTTATTCAGTGTAACAGTGATCCTGCACAACACAGTTTATGATATAGTAAGGTTTTATGATATAGTAAGGTTTTATTGTGCTTCTAGTCAAGGGGAGAAGAATAAAAGTGTGGACACCCTTAATTCTTTCAGCACCTGGCCTTTGTGTACTTTATATTGCAACTTCTATATATCTTTGTTGTAAATGTAGATTTGCAATATGCATAAATTCTACCTGCTTTAATAATATAGCAAACTCATTAGTAACATCTAAAATTTCCTTTTCAAACATAAATTGTCATAAATTCATAGATTGTAGAGTCGGAAGGGACCACAGTGGATCATCGTGTCTGACCCCCTAGCCATTGCAGGAAAGAGGACCGAGGTCAGATGACCCTAGCCAGGTGACTGTCTAGGTTCTTCTTGAAGACCTCCAAGCTAGGTGATAGCACCATCTCTCTTGGAAGCCCATTCCAGATCCTGGCCACCCTTACTGTGAAATATTTCTTCCTAATATCTAACCTAAATCTACTCTGAACTAGTTTACACCCATTATTCCTAGTCACTCCCTGGGGCGCCTTAGTTAACAGTGCTTCCCCTATTCCCTGTTGACCTCCCCTAATAAATTTATAGGCAGCCACAAGATCTCCCCTCAGCCATCTCTTGTGAAGACTGAAGAGATTTGGCTCTCAACCTCCTCCCCTCACCCCCACCCCATAGGGTCTATCACAAAGGCCACTAATCATGTGAGTGGCCCTCCTCTGGACCCTCTTGAGATTCCCCACTTCCCTCTTGAAGTGCAGCGCCCAAAACTGGACACGGTACTCCAACTGCAGCCTGACCAGTGCTGCATAGAGGGGGAGCATCACCTTCTTTGTTTTATTAGTCATGCACCTGCTAATGCATGACAGGGTGCAGTTGGCCTTGTTAATGGCCTTGTTACACTGCCGGCTCATGTTCATCTTGAAGTCAATTATGACTCCAAGATCCCTCTCTGTCTCCGAGCTGCTGAGAAGGACACTCCCTAACCTATAGGTGTGCTGGGGGTTCCTCCTTCCCAGGCGGAGTACCTTACATTTATCTTTATTAAATTGTATCCTGTTTCTCTCTGCCCACTGATCCAACCTGTCCAGGTCAGCCTGAATCTGCTCTCTGCCCTCTGGTGTACTAACTTTGCCCCATAACTTGGTATCATCAGCAAACTTGGAGAGGGTGCTCTCCACGCTATCGTCCAAATCACTGATGAAGATATTAAATAATATCAGTCCAAGGGCTGAGCCCTGTGCAACCCCACTGTCCACCTCCCTCCAGGCCAAAAAGGAACCATCACTACCACTCTCTGGGTGTGGTCCCTAAGCCAGTTGGCCATCTACCTGACCGTGTAGGTGTTCACTCCGCAGTCTGCTAGCTTCCCAATGAGGATAGGGTGTGAAACTGTCGAAGGCTTTCCTAAAGTTCAGAAGATGACATCAGCCTTGCCTTGTGCATCCAGGCAGTGTGTGACCTGTTCATAGAAGGCTACAAGGTTTGTCAGGCAGGATCTACCTGTGACAAACCCATGCTGGCTTCCCCTCAGCATCATTTCCCCTGCTGGGCCTGCACAAATGTGTTCTTTGATTAGTTTCTCTAGCATTTGCCCAGGAATAGCAGTAAGACTGACTGGTCTAAAGTAACCTGGCTCATCCCTTTTCCCTTTCTTGAAAATGGGCACCACGTTGGCCCTTCTCCAGTCCTTAGGGACATGGCCGGAGCACCATGAGTGCTCGAACAGCTGTGTCAGTGGCTCAGCTATGACACTGGCCAGTTCTTTCAGCAGCTGTGGATGGAGGTCATCCGGGCCTGCTGACTTGTACCCATCCAGCTCCTCCAGGAGTTCCTTAATTATTTCAGAACTAACCATAGGCAGACTGATGCCTTATGGACATCTGTCAATGATTGAGGTGGGAGAATTGATGTGGTTGACACAGAAATATTGAAGAGCTCTGCTTTTTTCCCTGCATCAACCACCAACTGTCCTGATTTGTCCTGCAGGGGCCCTATGTTGCTCTGAGCTTTCCTTTTGCCCACTATACACCTGAAGGACTTTTTATTGCCCTTGATTGTTGAAGCCAGCCTGAGCTCAAGCCCAGCCTTGGCCTGTCTAACTGATTCCCTGCAATAGCGCACCAGGGAGAGAGATTCCTCCTTGGTGGCTGTTCCCTGCTTCCATTGCCTACACGTCTCTTTCTTTGCCTCCAGACTCTCCTGGAATTCCCTGTTCAGCCAAGGGGGCTTTTGTGCCCCCTTGCCTCCCTTCCTACGTAATGGGATAGACTTGTCTATTTTCTTCAAACCAAATACTGCTTTTGCTGTCATGATCAAGTTTGAATTGTAAAAGTCATATTTTCTGGTTTGTTGTCATTGGCGATGAGGGCTTTCTGCTAAGCATATGTCAACACTTTCTCTAAAGGTTTCAGTTGTTTATTCAGAGGGCAGCATTTGGTTTGATGACCATGTTTAAGCATATGAAATTTTACACAAAGACTGTGTGTTTTGTTTGCAAGCATTATGATTTTATCCTGGTGTTCTACAACTTTATACACTAGCTTAGAACCTTCATTTTGTAAAGTCAAGAATAGGAGACCATAAGCACCAGTGGTAACTTATGTTCAAACCTCTTTCATATCAGTGCGCTACACCAGTGATTCTTCTTTCTGGAGAATATAACCTGAGCTCTTAGAAATGCTGCTTTCATAGGAAGTCTCAATTTAGAATTAAATAAGGCAAACTATTCACTTAATTCTTAAGTATTTTTATTAACACCATAAGAAAAAAGTAAAATGAAACATCTTTCCTCTTGTTTTCATTCCCAATTTCTGGATAATTTATAGCAATATATATTAAATGAATGAAAACTGAAATGAAAGATATAGCACTGTCATATTTACATTATGTTTTGTTTCTTGCAGATCTAGAAATGGCAATAGCATATTGGAATTTAGTCTTATCAGGAAGGTTTAAATTTTTAGATCTTTGGAATAAATTTTTGTTGGTAAGTATGTTTTTCTTCCTGTCAAAGTTGAGTCACATTATTAAGGTAAACTAAGCAATTTGAAAGTGGTATACATTGCAGAGAAAAGAAACACTAAGTAAAAGGCATCAGTTTCTTTCTGAGCATCTTTGCATTTGAAAATTCATGTGGAACATTAAGGCAAACTAAATTAATCCTATCTTTATAACTTCCCTAATGTGGAGAAAAGGAAGTGAAGCAGAGAGATAACAATACATTATTTTATAGTTTGAGTACTAGGTGACCATGTATTCTCCTCTGGGGGAAAGATGAATGTACAATGTAACTCTGATTTTAGATTGAACTTACATTGGCTCCATCACAGATTCACAGAAGTTTAGGGCTGGAAGGGACCTTGTGAGATCATAGGGTCCAGCCCTTCTGCTCTGCGCAGGAAAGACCGCTGCAGTCAAATCATTCCAGAGTCTGGTCACATGAACCATGAAGACATTTTTCCTTGTATCCAGTTGCTGCCCTGTGGGGTCAGAACAACTCTCAGGATCTCAATATTGTGCTGTTAGACAGGAGGCGTGACACAATTGCATATATACAAACACAAATCAATGAGGTGTGTGTGCGTGCAAACATACACACCCACACCCAAGGTTTAGGTGAGAGAGAATTAACGTGTAGGGAGTGAAGTTGCCAGAACTGGGATTAGAACTGGTGGACTACAGAGAAGCTGTCTGAGGAACTGAGGCTTGGGTTTACTTAAGGTAGGCTGGGGCTAGAAACTCAGGCAGACAGCTGAGATATAGTAGTGTGGGGAGGAGAGAAGATAAGTGGTGGCAAGGAGGAGACAGCCAGGAAAGAAACAGGCAGAAACCTGATTGCTCAGGGGAAAAGGAAAAGGCACTAGGGATAAGACAGTGACAAAGAAACAAGGGGTTTTGGAGGCAGAGAGGAGCTCAGGACAAGTGTTGGAGGTGGCAGTGAGCCAGAAGCAGGAGTGGGGAAAATGAGACCGAAGTTAGAGGGGCGAGGAGCAGAGGTTGGAGCAGGGCCAAACCACAGTAAAGCAAAACTCAACTTAGGGGTTCAAGTAACAGATTTATTGAACAGACAACACACTACGCAGCCCCATGAAGTTATTGGTGTACACACACACCCACACCCACCCCTGCCCCCCACCCTGGGAGAAAGACTCAGTGGAAGAATTGGGGTCCAGGTAGGGAAGAGAAGCAGAGTCCAGGTCCTTGGTTGAAGAGAGGCTAGGGGGTGATAGCTATCTATCCAGGCTGGAAAGGGGTCCTTATCATAGTTTCATAGTAGTTCAGGGTCCGAAGGGACCTAAATAGATCATCTAGTCTGACCCCCCCGCCACTGGCCGGAGCACATGCTGGGATCGCACAACCCCAGACAGGTGTTCATCCAACTTCTTTTTTAATTTACCCAAGGTAGGAGCGAGGACCACTTTCCTAGGAAGTTGGTTCCAGATCATAGCCACCCTAAAAGTGAGATAGTGCCTCCTAATTTCTAACCTGAACCTGTTCACCAGCAGCTTCTGGCCATTGTTCCTTGTCACCCTAGGTCCTGGGGGGAATGGAGCCCTTCCTATTTGCTGCTGATCTCCCCTAACGAGTTTGTAGGCAGCCACCAAATCCCCCCTCAGCCTCTGTTTGCTGAAGCTGATCAGGTTCAGGTCCCTCAGCCTCTCCTCATAGGGCCTGCCCTGTTGCCCTCCAGCCAAGCAGGTGGCCCTCCTTTGAACCCTCTCAAGGCAGGCCACATCCTTCTTAAAGTGCGGGTCTCAGAATTGAACACGGTACTCCAAATGGGCCGGACCAGTGTTGCATAGAGGGGGAGTATCGCCTCTCTGGACCAGCTTGAGATGCATCTTTGGATGCACAACAAGGTGCGGTTGGCGTTGCTGGCTACAGTCTGGCATTGGCGGCTCATGTTCATCTTGGAGTCAGTAATGACTCCCAAGATCCCTTTCCACCTCTGTGCTCTCAAAGGGGGAGCTCCCCAGCTTGTATGTATGCTGTGGATTCCTTCTCCCCAGGTGCAGCACCCTGCACTTATCCACGTTGAAGCCCATGCTATTGCGATCCGCCCACTTCTGTAGTCTGTCTAAATCTAATTGCAGCCTCTCTCTCCCTTCGAGTGTGCCTACCTCTCCCCACATCTTGGTGTCATTGGCAGACTTGGACAATTTGTTTTCTCCCCCTTGTCCAAGTTGCTGATGAAGATGTTGAACAGTGTAGGCCCCAGGACTGAGCCCTGGGGGACCCCACTATTCACATCCCAATAGGTGTTGTCCAGAGTGGGGTTACTGGCAGGCCTTCACTGGGTGGATAGGTGGTATGGCATGGTGCTGGTCCAGATGGAGAGGGCATCCCACTGGGTCTGTCTTCACTGCCCCTTTTTATAGGGGCAGACCTTGTGTGACCCTAGTGACAGGAG
>JAGPOW010003316.1:92020262-92079092 GCA_030014935.1 Caiman crocodilus
GTGCTGGTCCAGATGGAGAGGGCATCCCACTGGGTCTGTCTTCACTGCCCCTTTTTATAGGGGCAGACCTTGTGTGACCCTAGTGACAGGAGGCATGCCAAGGCAAGGTCCAGCCCCAGTATACTGAGCACGTGTGCTCCGTGCAGGGATGTGCAGTTTCGGGTGTCTGTAATGGTGGGGTACAATGGTAGAGTTGCTGGTTCTTCGGGGTCTTTTGTCTTTCAAATGCTGGATTCTTGTCTCTGTTCCTGAGTGAGGTCCATGGTTCCTGGTGAGGTGATGGCCTGGTCATTACAGGCCATTCAGTAGTGGCCTGCTACCATTGTTTTTCAGTCATTCCCAATCGCTCTTATTCATTCAGAAACTAATTTACATGGGAGAGGTACATGAATTATACAGTTGCAACACAAGGGATGCCCAGGCAGAGGACACAAGATAGAGGCTTGGCCTACAAAGTGGAAACTTGACATGACTTAAGCTAACTTACATATATAGGCCTAAAACAGTAATCACACAATATAAAAGTAGTACAAACATAATTATCACTTATAAAACAGTGGATATCGATATCAAAATAGCAGGGAACTTATTTGCAAAGAAGGGAGAGAAGAATAAAACTTACTACCTAAAATAAAATATTAAAACTTATCCTACATCTTAGCTTACTTATACTTATCTATAGGGAATGGAGAGGGAGAAAAAAAGTCAGAAATGGTTTGGGAAGGGGAGAGAATGCATTTTAAAATGCATTAAAAAAGGAAAATGGGGGAGTTTTGCTGCATGGTCTGAAACATTCTTCTAGGAGTTTTTGACCGTTGCTTCCGGCTTTCCCCTGGGGTACCTTGGTGAATAGTTGTTTGCCTAGCCCCTGATGCCCTCCCCTGATATATATTTGTAGGCTGCCACAAGATCTCCCTCCTGAAGTCTCTTTTCTAGGCTGAACAGTCCCATCCCATTCTCAGACTGCTTTGTTTATCACCAGGCATGTTTTCTACCAGATTAAAATGTTTTACTTGTATGCTATTTATACATATAATACAATACATACATACATGTATACATGCAATATCATGGATATTTGTGAATACTTAAATTGTATTCCGTTCTTTGCTGACTTGAAAGTTTAGGAGACTTTTTAAAATGTATTTATATATATAAACCAAAAAAAGTGGAACTTTTGACTAAAAATGTTGTAAGTCCTTTTGTAGAGAGCAAAAATAGACTGAAAGTTATGGTACTTAAAGAATATAATTTTTTCTATCTGAGCGCTTCTGGGGGGGGTTAAATCTCTTTGCAAGGAATATAGTATTCTATATACTTAGTTTTAATAAAAGTTTATCTTAAATAAACGATTTTGTCATTTAACTCCTTTTCACTCTAAAAACACTGTCCTTTGCTTATCTCTATAATCGGGCAGTTTCCAAGTAGCAAAGTATTTTCTTTAAATGTAAAACATCGTATTTTAAATTTCCTGTGAATCTAGTTCTGAAGCAGCTGGGGTTTATAAATGGAAGGTCTGTGTTTTGTGCACCAGTTTCTCCCGACAAGATGTCATAAGATTTCACATTGTGCCCTCTTTGAGAAATCGAGTATAAATTTTAATACATTTTAGATCTCTCTTTATATTAGATGTTCAACTTTTCTTTGTTTAGCCATGTAATCAATGTTCATTATGTAAGATTTTAAAGATTGCTGTCTTAAGCAGTATTGTAGTTGGGGCTGGTGGCTCCACAGATTAGTTACCCAACACTTCTAATTAAAGGAGCCTTTGTTTGTTTCTTGTAATTTCAACTGTTTAGGCTGAAATTTTACATGCCAAGGGCCAGATCCTCTTGCACCTATAGGTGCATAAGTGCAATCCCATTCCACTGTGTTCAGTCCATGGGAATCCATTAAAGCTGTGATTGGCAACACTTTTTTGTCTGCAGGCTGAAATGACTCCGTTCAGATCAGAAATAGGTGGATGGTAGGACCCAGCCACTGCTGCTGCTTTTTTCCACAGTGGCACAGGGAGTGCATCTGCAACCACTACTTCTGTCTGTGGTGGCTCGGAAGAGGGTTCACTGCTGCTACTGCTACCTCTTTCCAAGGCTGGCTGCTTCCGAAGCCTCCCACTACCGAAGCCCCATATCCACAAGCTGAATCAGATGTCTGTAGGTTGCTGAGCCCTGCATTAATGCATCTTCATTTTGGAGCACACACTCATCATAGTTCTGAGACCTAAATCGCACAAAAGCAGTGAGAAATAAGAGGACCTCAACCATCTTATTTTTGTGGATTCAAGCAAGTAGAATAAGATCGCATTAAGGATCTGGACAAATTGTTTTAGCTGCTTTAAAAGGAGAGGGGAAGCTGCTACTCAGGAATGCACAACAGCTTAAATGATGTAAACGTCCAGCCTGCATGATGCTGTAAAGATACTAGTGACCTAAATTGCCCTAACTTGTACCCTTAATGATGCAAGGCTAAAACTGCAGCAGTTTTGCTATACTGGTATCATTCACTACAGCATCATGCAGATGTGGATAGCGGTATCCTTCAGTATCAATAAAAATGCTACATCTTACTTGCTCCTTAAGTGTATAGAAAGTGGAGTAGGATCCGGTCCCCAACACCTGTCTTCAGGTTTTATTTATTTATTTTTCATTTCAACCAAAATGGTTCAGTTCTATAAAGAGGCAACTGAAACTTGCATTTAGCCTGTGATGAATGTTTTGGGTTACTTTTTCTTTGAGAAACTGTCTGCTAGCATCCTCATACTTTTCAATAGAGGCATGAAATTCGCCAGGAGTGTCATCTTTTGTCACAGATGTGTCTTCATCTCTTGCCATGTAAAATCTGCCTGACTCTAATCAGATTGAAAGCCTCTGGAAAACTGTAGTTTCACATATTCAGACTTGATAGAGCAATATAAACAAACTCTAAAGATTTCATCTGTGCTGAGCAGCACTTTTCCTGCATTGCAGCTCTGGCCAGCTGTGATCAGTTCTGGGCCTGGGAAATGACAAGGATGGGAAAGCCCTCTGCTTTATATCTGTGGGTTGGAGGAGTTGAGCAAATAATCTGTGCTTTAGAGTGTACCAGCACTTGCATGAAGAGAGGTGTGGAGTCCAGCATTAGCAGATTCAGGAGGGTGCAGTTTTCTATTTGCAGAATTTAGTTTTTATTTTTTTTATTATTATTTTGATGGCTAAAATTGATGTTTTATTTTTAGGGGTGTACTTGGTAGCTGTGTTGGTCTGAAACAAAAAGACATACAAAAAAACTAGAACTCTTGGTTCCAAATTGATACGTTTTATTAGATCGACTGGAAAATGGCAAGAAAATTGTCCTTTTCTGCAAGCTTTCGGGAATCAAAGACCCTTCGTCAGGCTCTGGTAAAAGTAGATGGTACAAGACCAACACAGCTACCAAGTACACCCCTGAAATATGGAAGATGCCGAATTTCAGCCGATTCTGGATTTTAAACTTCATTGCAGAACAACAAGTTCTACCTGATCAACACATCAAAGAGCTACTCAACACAGCTCACAAAGACACTCTCATGGACCCAGAGGGACAGACTTCCATCTTCAGCTCCCTCTGTGTAAAAAATGAAGTTTATTTCTGACCTATGGGGACTTTTTACCATCTTGTACCATCTACACTTTTCCCAGAGCCTGACAAAGGGACTTTGATTCCCGAAAGCTTTCAGGAAAAGGACAATTTTCTTGCCATTTTCCAGTGAGTCTAATAAAAGGTATCATTTTGGAACCAAGAGTTCTAGTTTTTTGTATGTTTATTTTTAAGCATTTATTTAGATTTTTTTATCCATTGAAATTTTCAGAATTGCGGAAAATGTGGGGTGTTCCATTTTTATCAATTTAGCGCGCACACGCATGTAACTGCTGCAGGAGCTGAACGCTGTGCTGGTAAGGCTGTGCCAGAAGCATGGTTTGGAAGGGCAGGGGTGGTAGCACTTGGGAGGCCTGTGCCACTAGTCCCTCACTCTGTCCAGGTCCCAGCTGGGGCAGGGGCCAAACTCCAGTGGAGCCTGACCCAGTGGGAATTTCGCCCTTTCCCTAATCCTGGATGGATGTGCCAGGCTGTGTGGGAGTTTGTCTCCTGCCTTAGCTGGGACCTGGGCAGAGCAGTTGGCAGGCAGCACTGGGTTCCTTGCTGCTACCAGCTCTCCCTTCCAGCCCATCACAGCCTTACCAGTGCAACCTCCAGCTCCTGCAGCAGCTCCCATGCTTGTGTATGTATAGGCGCAGTGTCCCAGACCCAGATTTGTTTGCCTCCATCCTAGATTTTTTTTTTAATGTCTCCTTTCTACAAATTTCAATAATTGACCTGTAAGTGTCAAGTGAAATTGATGTTTATCAGCATCTAGCCATTAAAAATTAAATCCTGCCAAGCCTAAGTATTATGGTCTCACTCTATTTTAATTCCTGCTCCACCCAAAATTTAAAATCTCCTGCCCAGAAACAACACTGGCATTTCTTATTTTGGCAACACTGATGCAGTCAATTGACTTAATGACTCATTATAATCTACCTGATTCCTGCTGATTTGCTTTTCATTTCACAGATATTAACAATTTTCTCTCCTTTATGATGGTCTTGAAGTTTCATTAATCAATCTACCCTGTCTTCAACAATTTTGCTGTCTGCTTGCTGCTCCTGGTCTCTCTTCTCTTCTACTTCACAGTCTGCAGAATATTTTTATCTATTGTCAGAATCCTAGATCTGCCCACGGAGTTCACTCTTCAGCTACAGTTTTAGCTTTTGGTGGAGTAGCCAACAGCTGCTGACTTTTTTTAATCTGTGAAAGGGCGAAAATTATAGCTTTTGCCTGAGCAGAAAAGGCAGGGTGAGTGAGCTGAAAATTGGGCACTCCAGTCTGTGGCCATTCCCCAAAACATTTCCATTCTGCCTTCCCCAAAACAAGGTGTGTGTCTTATTTGAAAGTGTGGTATGTGAGAAAAGATGGTGATGAAATAATATATCATCATGCATACTTATGAGGGAGCCATGTTAAGATTGTATAGGTAACCTTAAATGGTGATATTTCGTAATGTGAGTGCTTGGCTTTGCATCTTTTTAATCTTTCAATTTTTGTGTGACTAATACTCTGTACTTTAGTGTTTTCCCAGAATTAATGCAGCATAGGAGGATGTTCTCTGTAAGCATCCTGCTAATTTAGGTTAACACAAGTGTAAACTGAATTCATGTCTTTATAAACAAAACTCATCAGTATGCAATTTTAATTAAACTACATATTTCAGTCTTAAAAGGCTTTGAGCCTAATGCCTGATTTCATATCCTAAGGTAGCTATGGTTTACAAATACTGTATTCCTTTATTGCTGTAACTCTTCTAAAGTCTGTGTGAGGCAGTGGAAACAGCATTTTTGAAATATCAGTAATACAATAGGGGCCCATCATGTACATGTGTGATTGGTGTACTTTGGCCCCATATAGGACTAGTCCTAAAGATTTTTGGTGGTAATCCAGTTTGCTGTTGCCGTGTGCTTTGGTTGGAGGCCACAACTTCCTGGCTTCTTCCTGCCATCCTTATTTCTACCTGTGCTTTCTTTGTCTATGGAAGCACATCATACTTGCAAATCTTCATAATCTCTGACATCTTTTTCCTATATCTCCTGGCAATGGAAAGGTGTGTATCAACTCTGAATTAGGGAGAGAAATTAAGAAACATGGTCATATCCTGCAAAGGCTACCAGCAAGTTGAAATAACTGGGATTGCAAATGTTGAACTGAGAACTATTTTGGTTGATATTTTAGCATAGGTCCTTTTATGCCTTATGATGTAATCTTTAATTGTGTGATCCTGTGCTGTAACTTGCATGATCCCTCTGCCTCCATCTAATACAGGATGGACAGTACTCACTTACTGAACAATTCTTCTATATTTTATCACTCCAGTTCAATGTGTGGCTGTAGTCCTGTACAAGGCACAGTTCTAGTGACATGTACAGGACTAATCCTGAACTATAGTCCTGTACAAGTCACAGCTTTTAAAAAACAATAATGGGAGCACAGTAGAAGAAATAAAAACAACGGTTCAGTACAGTTTATATGATTACCTCTTTCAAGTAGCATTTTATTTCATAATATTATTGGAAAGCTGCTAGATTTAGTAGAGAGCATTATCATAATCATATTTAACTATGTGACTTTTTTTTTTTTGGAAAAACTGAGTGTTACAAATTATTTTCAAATTCTGTAATAGTTTTATTATAATGCAATTTGTTTTCATATTATATAGGAACATCATAAAAGATCAATCCCAAAAGATACGTGGAATCTTCTGTTAGACTTTGGAAATATGATTGCAGATGATATGTCTAACTATGATGAAGAAGGTAACAAGTATTACATTTTTTAAAACAAGATTTAGTAAAATTGGGATAGTTTTAAATAAACACAAAGAAATTTGAATCTTAATATGTATTTACATTAGGTGTTTAACATCCTCTAGCCTAAAAACACCAATGTTGGAATAACTTTGTGCACAAGAGTATTCTGTATTATATGATGAATGCTTTTAATATGATTAAATTACATTTCAGTTGTATTAATACAATTTTAAACGTGTTCTTGTAACTGAGTATGCTGTAACATTATTGATTTCAGACCATTACTCCAGTTTATCAAAATCCTTCTGGATGTTAGTCCTACCCTCCAGAATGTCTGCAACTCCACCCAATTTAGTATCCTCTACAAATCTGTTAACTATACTCAATCGCATCTCCCAAATCATCAATAAAGATATTAAAGAATATTAAAACCTAGAACAGGTCCCTGGTTACCTGACTTGATACCTTCACCCAACTAGACAATTGGTCACTGATGAATATTCGAGCATGAAAACCCAGCCAATTATATACACCTAGGAGTGTTTTTCATCTAGTCTGTATTTCCTTAGCTTACCATGATAAGGGCTTGACTAAGTCAAAGTATATCACATCTGCTTTGTGTTCTGCTCTTCTCTCCCCAATCCTATCCACAGAGCCCATCACCTTGTCATAGAAGGGAATCAGGATGGTCGGGCATGACTTACTCTTGATGAATCCATATTGGCTGTTCCTGATTGGGTTTTTTTGTTGTTGTTTTTTTTCTTCTCCGAATGCATAGAAACAGACTCCTTGATGATTTCCTTCTGGATCTTTCCTACTATTGAGATCAGACTGTCCAGTCTGTAATTCCCCAGATCCTCAGTCTCCCCTTTCTTCAAGATGGGTAATATATTTGCCCTTTTGCAGTCAGCCAGGACCTCACCTGACCTTCATAAGGTCTCTAATAGCCACTGGTTCTGAAATTACCTCAGCCCATTACTTCAATACTCCAGGATGTATCCCATCTAACCCTGCTGACTTAAACATCCAAGTTCTTTAAGTAATCCTTAACTAGTTCTTTACCTACTTTAAGCTGTTTATGACCTCCCTATCCTGACTGCTAACTGCACTCATCAACTGATAGCTAGCCTTATTTGTGAAGACTGAAGTAAAAAATGCATTAAACAGGCCTTCTCTGCATCTCTTATCACCTTCTGTATTCAGTAAGGGGCCTGTGCTTCCCTTGGTCTTCCTCTTACTTCTGATATCCTTGTAGATTTTTTTTTTTTTTTTTGTCTTTTATGTCTCTTACTAGTTACATTTTTAAATCATGCGTTGGCTTTCCTGATTTTTCTCCCTGTATGCCCGTGCAGTACACTTGTACTCCTCCCCAGTATTGCGGTTGAGAGAGAATATGCTTTAGCGTTTATGCTTTTCTACTGTTTAGGCACACACATATTTTCTGAAAGATTATGCATTTACTACATTATAGTCAGTCCAACAGCTAAGTAATATCATGCTGTGAACTATGATTCTTTGTATTTAAAGACTAAACAGGTTTCTCTTCAATTATGAACCATTTTTTGGTTTTTATTTAGGAGCATGGCCTGTTCTCATAGATGATTTTGTGGAGTATGCACGACCAGTAGTCACAGGAGGAAAGCGTAAAACATCCTAACCACAGACTCTTCATAATAGACTAAGTTTGCAGTCTGAACTGCATCAGGTAACGAAGACATTTTGGCCAATAACCGCGCACACTGTTGCTGGTTTCAGTGGTCACAGTGAGACGCCAGTGACAAAACTGAGATTGCTCCTTTCTGCCTAAAGGAAATGATGGCTGACTTATGGACACTGCAAGAACAAACTCAGAAGATAGTCCAGGCTGCTCGTAGGATATTGGCTTCAATTATTGTACTGGGTGTATCATATAGGATGTAGATTTTTTGCATGATTTTATACTTTGGAGAAGTTTAACTAGAGGCCATTTTATTGAAGTTCTGACAGCACAGCATGCCATTCAGTTCATGATCCAAGGTGAACACCAGCAGTTGCATAATTAAAACTGTATTATATTGTACTTATATTAAAAGCAGTATTTGTGGTATATAAATTAAATCCCTAAATAAAACTTATGTAGTATGTTGTATTTTTATACAGGTCAGCTCTGTGAATTAGTCCTAATCATATAAACTTATGACAAAATACTTATTAAAATACTGATTTTTTTTTATTTGATTTTTTTTTTTTTTTTTTTTTTTTTTTTACTTGAAGCCAGGATTCTAATTCTATATTTTTACATTTTCTAATGTATAGATTGATTGTACCTGGCTTTTTTTCTCACCTTAGAATTAACTTCATCAGTGTTCATGAAGTGTTTAGTCAAATTAGTTAGCAATTGCTACTCTACGTTGTATTGTGACTCCAAAGATGCTTTGAATAGGATTTGCACTGTTGGTTGGCTATTCCTTACCTTTATTAAAAAAGGAAAAAAAAGACACTTAACCAAAGACACCTTTTTATAATTCAAGTGTCATAGTTAAGTACAATTTAGTCATTCTTCAGTTTCACATTTTCTGTTTTATTTTTTTGTATGTAATGAATTGGTGAGATTTGGAAGATTTTTTGTTGTTACCCTGCAATGTATGATAAAAAAATTCCAGGCAAATGCAGCCTTCTGTGCACGCAGTTCCTGACTTGTTTGCTTCCGAAACAGAAGCAAATCTACGGACAGACTATAACCACAGTACAGATAACATATCTCAATACCAATCTGGAAAAACTTTTGGACTTTGGAAGACTTTTTCTCTACACTAAAAACTTCAGCACCCAAGTATTCTGGTAAAATAAAAATTGAATGAATAATAATGAAGGTGTAAATAGGTGCAGTACCTTTGACATCTGTGGAGTTGTATCTGTTTATACCAGGTCTGACTTTAGGTCAGTCGGCTGTTTTCCCCTTCTGTATCCCTCCATATAGACTGCTCTGGTATAGCTCAAGGACCAGTCTTCTCTTTCTCTAATGACTTCCTATCCCTGATTATAAAATGTACGTATAAGAAAGAGATTTCACTGGAAGCTTTCACATATTTTAACACACAGGGCTTTTGTAAATTCTACCTCATCACACTGAGTCTGTTGTAGTCACTAGAAGTTTGTTAAAGGAAAGAGTTGTGGAATATTTACAACTACTTGATTTAAGAGTTGAACTCTGTATAAGAGTTGAACTGACACAAGATCTTGGAAATGATAGGACGTTAACTAAGTTACATAATTTATTGGTATTTTTAATATTTAGATCGTATGTAAGATGATTTTAAACATCTTGTGACTTAATACACCATTTTTATTCATAAATCATGAAGATGCAATATTCATAGTACTAAAACAGCTCTAACATTTAGAGTTTTTAAGTCGTTGAATTTCAAATATGTCAGCGGCAGTTCATAATAAATATTTGTCTGTCAATATGTAACATGCCGAGTAAAGTAATTTTACTTTCATTCTTTCTTCCACATGTATGTGTTTCATTTGTTCATACTATTAAAAAGGAAGGGGGAAGTCTGCGTATTTTTTAATTGGCACATATTCTTTGATGGGTTCCACCTCAGGCATGGTACAAATAAACCATTCATTGGGGTTTTTATTCTTAGTCTAGTTTTACCCCTCTTGAGTTTTTGTGAACCTTATATCTTGTTTGACAGTTAGCCACTAGATGTCAGTATCTCTATCTTTAGATGCCTGTCTCCTTTCTATGTGGGAGTTAATATTTATAGTGACTAAGAAATAATACTACATCTAAAACAGTCCTCTACCAGCTTCTTAACTAAGCTTATGCAGCTGTGTAGAAATACATTTGAGTGCATAGTTTATTCTACAGAAGTCAAATAAGGCAAATTTTAAAAAGCAGGAAGAATTGCACTGTTTTTTTCAGAGGGGGGAAAAGCCCCAAGGTATAGCATCTGTAGTTATTACATAGAGAGCATTAAATACCCAGTTATGTCAGCCACAGGTGCCAGTCAAATTTAGTAGAATGCTTATTTCTTGGAAAATTGTAACCTGAAATGTATGCATACAGTATAAAACAAGCATGAATTAACATACTCTGTAGATCCTTTAAACAACTAATGGCTTGCATTATAGCAGAGCTTGTGCAACATTTGTTCATGCTGAACTTCTATAGATTCAGTCCATCAAATAACCTCTTCAACTTTTAAAATTCATACACAGTGTACAATCCTTTTTTACTGAGAGAAATTAAGGTGAAAGCACTAATGTAGTTGCCCAGATGAGCTTCTTTTCAGATGAGATGGGGCTATCTTTTTAGTTAGTCTCACAGGAGGAGGATGTTCAGTGGTCCCAATGCACTGCAGTGTCCTTCAAATGCATCTTTACTCACCTGCTTTTAAATATAATTTCTGTGGAGGCTCTTCATGGCAAACACCTGTTGTATGAGAGACTGAACAGAGCAGCTTCAAGGGAAATTAGTTGCTTGAAAGGTTGCAGTTCATCTGGGTGGAGTACCTTCCTTCAGTGCTGTCTTCAGTTTTCTAAATCTCTGAGGCAGTCTGGAAATTAGCTAACATCCCCTCGCACAATAGCCCAGAACAATATCCTTTAGCTATTAACTCTGAGGCATCATAAAACAAAGTAAAAACTTCAGATGCATATTGCCAATTATTGCTGTCCTGTATTCTGATCAACTTAAAGGGGTTGACTCTGACTTGGCTTTTCAGTAAACTGGTATAGTGATAATATCTAGGATGACCAATTTTATAAAAGCAAATTATACAGAAAAACTTTAGTCTGTTCAATGCATATAGTATTAATGCCTAGACATATGGGGGGGGTGTATATATATTTATTTTGAAGTTTGTGCCAATTTGGTTTGACTTGTTTAGCATATCTGAAACTGAGTCACGGCATTTGTACTTGACAGTTCTAAATCAATGTGATTATTTTATGTATACCATGTTAAGGAGAGCAAACCCATAGGCATTCACTCATGCAATGCACCTGAGAGTCTTGCTGCTAAGTAAGCTGTACATTTGTAAATGATGTGGGAATGCAAAAAGAATAAATAGACTTTCAACATAATGCATCAAAATCAATCGCACACATTGTTTGTATGATTTTTGTCTGTGTAATAGTTTGGTTGGAATGGTAAGGTTTATTTTTGGAGGTCTTTTGTGTGTTTGTTTGTTTTTTTTCATATAGCTGGATCATTTGGAGACTGGCAAATCCGTAACAAAAACAGTTTTTTTCCTGTTTGTTCTTAAAAAGACATTTTACTTCACTCCAAGCTCTTACTTTTCAGAAAGGCTTAGACTCTTCCTGCTGTGTTGAGCTGCAGTGATAGAGTCATTAAGGAACAGTATAGTGACCAAAGCAACTGCCTGAGCTCCAGTCTGTTAACCTTCAAAGTGTAAGGGTAAAAGATGCCAGTTAAACAGCATGGCCTGCTATGCTAGGATGTTTTGTTTACTTGTGATACACACTATTTTGTTAGCAGAAAAATGAGGAGGTTGGGGCAGAAAATAAAGAGGGGTTTGTTTTCTTTTTAAATGCGAATAATATGGACAATTTTAAATACTGTATGTGTCTGAGTTAGAGCAACTGGAGCCTGCTGAGAGGAGGGGGTTGAGAAACAGATATATACGCCTTTCTGTTTGCACTTTCTGTAAAAACAAGCAAGACTTGGTGCCCTCTTCTGTTCTTGTTTTCACTTACACCACCTTACCAACATGGTGGGGAAAAAGAATCTCCCTTGGTGACCTGCAAGTAGCCCCAACTGTCTGGGCTTTTGCTAGCAAATATACTACTTCTCATATGCTTTAATGTTTGCTCTGTTTTTCAAGATCCAGGCAGAGTCTTTCAGAAAGCAATAGAGATCCAATTTAGTGGACCTCAGTCTTCCTTAACTTCATGCATAGCACTTGTTTTGTTGTAGGAGCTTGATATTACAGTCCTTAATTTGCGTCTTCCTTCATCTCTCCTTTCCTACAAGAAGGATAGTCAGCTACAGTTTTAATGGCTGTTCATCCCTTTAGAACCAGATTTGCTTCACATTATAACATCTCAAGAGCTGAGCTTCATGCCCATAGGCATTCATTCATACCCAAAGATATCTGCCAAAAGGTTATCCATGAAATTGGATGAATGAGTGATATTCCAACAATAAAATCATTTAGTTTCTCAAACCTTGCACTGGTGCTCATAGAGGACACTTCCTTTCTGGGTTCCATATTACCTTCCAGGTATGTACCCTGGATTCCCACTCCAGCTAGCTTCCTGCTTTAGGCTTGTATTTGTTCTGCACTGGTAACTCTCTTACTGTTTCAATCCTTTTTCCTGCTATTTGGAAAACATTTTTCTTAGGTTAAACTTGTTTCCGTCAACAGCCTCTCCTGTTAGGTGGAGTCGTATCCCATAAATGATCCTGTCTTTATTTGGGGAATAACTAGATGTGGATGCTAAAGTTCTCATGTCTATACCACAAATGTCCATGCCGTCTTGTTTTGCTTGGTTTGAGAATAAAATTAAGTATCTCTACAATCTCCTTCCATTTGGAGTCAGTGTACCTTACTCAGAAACATCAGTTGCAGTGCTTTTAGCATAATTCCTGACAATGCCTCTCTCACTTCTTACTCTGTTTCCCTAAAGAGAATAAAAGCCTTATTTACATTTTCTCATCCTCAGCCCCCAAGATCAGCTATCCATACCATTCCAGTTTTCACTTCTATTCTTATGCAAGGTTTTTAGGCCTGGAAATTTAGCTTTTCGAACAGTGAGAAGTCCCTCCAGGCTGTCCATTGGCTCTGTTTCTACATGCTGTTTTGTTTGCAGCTGTTAATCACACATGCTCTTCCCTGCTGTGAGTATTAACATTACTTTTATAGACATAATTGTTCTGAAGCTGAGCAGTTTATTTTGGCAATCACAAAAACACGACCTCTGGCTGAGATCTTGATAGGCTTGAGCCTGTTTACTACAGCTTGCAACAAGAGACCAAGGAAAACCCAGGTGATGGTAGGTAGCATGTGTTTTTTCTTCCATTAGAGTTGATTCTGCACCTATATTCCAACATGGTATTAGGGTACTCATGGTTGGAGATGTTTATTTGAGGTGGAAGGGAGGAAGAAGTGTCAGTCATCCAAGATTCTCCTGACAACTTTGGTTTATGATGATAATTTGTATACTGTGTCACCTTTTGAGTCCCTGTCATATACCAAGATCCCGTTATGCTTGATGCTTAATGAATGCAGATGAAAAGATGATTTTGAACTGACTAACGTAGTTTTAATTAATCATTATTGCAATAACAGTTGGGATGCTAAAAATCCAAGTCAGTTTTTAAAAGAATAAGTATTGGCCATTGTCTCCTGATCAAAATGTTGTCTGCTTGCATAAATCCCCTGTAATCTCAGATTTTATTTATTTTTTTTAAGAACTTTTTTAACTTCTTACAAGATGCCATGCATTATGTCCGTAGCATTTTCCTTTCATTTTCAATAATATCAGAATCTTTTTAAGTATGGTGCCATTACCTAAAAAGTATTAAATGAGTACAAGGAACATATGTGGGAAGCAAGGATTTCTGGGGGTTCTAACTTTTATTGGATCAACTTCATAATCTCATATTTCCTGGACCATCATGGCTATAACATGGCTCCAACACTACTACAAAGAACATTTACTGTACTTACCCAAATCTAAGATGACTTCAAATTTAATACACGCCCCCAGTAATTAGATTCTAGACATAGAAAATTTAAAAATTAGTTTTCCACATCTATAATTTAAGTATTGGGGGGCCATCTTATTTTTCTTCCCACTACTGTAATGGGGAAAGTCATGGCAGGGGAGTGAAGTGCCTCTTGTCTTCCTACCCATTACCCCCTATATCTGTGCCTGACCACCCCGATCCCCTCTGCCATGGACCTTCTGCTGCAGCTCTGGCTGGTTTCTGTGGTGCTGTGACAGTGTGGAGCCAGGCTTTCCATGGAGACACCCTCCCAGCGTTGCTGGGGCTGATGTGGCTGGATGGGGAGCTGCTCTGGGGCCAGGATCTTGCAGCGGTGAGTGTGGGGCATGCAGGCAACAAATTGCAGCTCTGTCCTGGTCTGTGCTGTCACTTGCAAGATTCCAGTCTCAGAACAGCTCCCTGTCCTGCCACATGCCCTGTTAGTGCTACTGGGTCTGGTCTCCTTAGAAAACCTGGCCCCAAATATTACAGCGCGAGGCCAGCTGGGAAATGGAGTCTCCTGTGTGTCCAATCTGACCCATGGGCTGGATTTTGCCCACCTCTGCCCTACACTGTACAGTCTTCCCCATCCCCTTCTCCTGATGCACAAGTCACCCCAGCCTGGGGCAGGCAGTGGCTCAGTTCCAGCTTCAGCTCAGGGTGGAAGCAGGAGCTGAACTGCTGTCTGCCCCAAGTCATTATTTAAATCTGAGATAAGGCATTTCTCTTCCCTGCTCCACTGGGTTCAAGGAAATAGATATACCATGGATGCCTTGTGTTGTTTATTTGACTGCTTTCTATTTCAAAGTAGTCTGAGTTCTGTCATGTCTTGCTGAGACTTGCTTTGGTATACATTTTTAGCCTGATCATATTGATCTCAAGTCTTTTGTGGCTGGGCTCACCCATGCCATCAACTTTACTTGTTATGGAGGTCTATGAACAATGGGTTTTTCAGTCTGGCAACCAAATCCTGAATCCTCCCTACCTCTCAACCCTCTTAGTTTTCTTCTGGTACCTCTTGCTTTTTTGTGAAAATCAAGCCCTGCAAAAAAACTCCTTTCAGACACTAGTCTGCAAATACTGCAATAGTTTTGCTATTTTGTGTATTGTATTGTCATCCTGAGAGAACTAAACTGTCAATCATAACTTTGAGTTTCATTAGAGCCTAATTCCTTTAAAAAAGGGAAAAAAGGCCCTTCCCTGTGCTTAAACTGCTATCTAATATAAAGCACTTAAGCATGGCTCTTGCTATATTTTGGGTATAAGACACTTGGAAGGAAATAAGTGTCAAACACCTCAGACAACAACACATTATAGCGCTGTCATTCAGAACTTAAGAACAGAGACATCAAGCTCTTCACTTTCTTGTTGAGAGAGTCTGGAGAATGAGACTCCTTGTTAGAAGCAGGAAATTTAAAGCACTCTTTTGTTCAGATATCTGCACAAAATGCCTTTGAATGAAGAAGGATTCTTCCCTAAAAGGTCAAAGACAGGAGATGAAAGAGAGCACAGAAGTTTTAAAGAGTGTAAGAGGACAAAATCCATGACACGGGTGTCCACTTCTCGGCCAAGGATAAGTCAAAGGGGGAATGACAACACCTTTGCCCATTTCTGGAATGGAGCCTTTCATCTGATAAGGCCTGTACTTGCTCATAGTACTAGCTTTGGTAGTTGATTTTCTTGCCTCCTCTTCACAGTGACACAGCTTACCCAGCAACTTGAATGGACTAGGTATGGTGGTTAATGTAGAGGTCTGGGAGAATGCTGTCTCGTAAATGAGATGCAGAATTAAGAGTCAAAGGTGCTTCCTCCCTGGATGGCTGGTGTGATCTTGAGTAATTCCCATGAGTTTCAGTTTTTAATTAGAAACTTTGTACAAATTCATAAACCCATTTTTGAAAATTTCTGTCTCTGCAAAACCAATAAATAAAATATTTTTACTTATTTAAGAAAATGCAAATAGTACTTTGAAACTGTCATTTTTCATCATCTGCTATAGACCTGTTGGAGAAAGACACTGGTATATGGTCTGAGGGAATAGGAGAAGAGAGCTCTATTTGAATACAAGTATTGAGTATTGGGTTCAGAGTGCTGCAGTCTCTTTCCCCATGTCATGTTACAGTTGTAGGCACATTTGTGATAAACAAACCATCTGAAAAATACTAAGTACAAAAACCAGAAGTGTTTGTTTATCAGAATGTGAGATCATTACTAGTTTAGACCTTTTCTGTGTAAACAATTGTCCTAGACTCCCAGGAAAGTCTCTTTTTATTCTAAAACATAATGACCAGCTTTTGGCCTATGCTGGTATGAAAAATGAGAGCAAAATGGTATGTTAGTAGTTATTTTGCATATTTCTTTAATTTGTCCAGTGAGAAACAGTACAGTAAGTTGTTATTTTTCTTGCTTCTTTAATTCATTAAACATTCTGATTTGTGAGTATAAAGAGAACAACTTTTTTTTTTTTTAATCAGCCAGTTGAATTCAGCACTAATGTTTTCTGGGTCACCAGTCTAAATCCAGTAATGTACCCATCTGTGCTTCCATTTGATACAGCATTGCCATGGGATATAGTTAGAAATGTGAAAGGTCTACTGAATTTTACTTGGCTTGTAATCCATAACCTACCAACCTTGATTCCTTTGAAGTTTTGGGAGTAGATCTGGGCCATCTCTTCTAACAGCAAACTGCTTCTAGTTTTTGCTCCATTTTACAAAGAGAACAAAATTATTACCAAAATTAAAAATATTTACAAGTCATTAAATAAATTAGTACCTCCCCTGAAGGTATTTGTTTTTCTCAGTGTAGGATTACTTGCACTGGATATTCTGAGTATTCCCTGGCTTGCTTTACACTGGGTTGCAAGAATGACTTTCATTTTTGCATTTTGTTTCTTGCAAGTGGTACACTTATGTTTTTACAGTAAACTAAAAGCCTGTGAAATCCTTGGATTACAAAATATTTCCTCACATTGGGTTTCAGATGAGAGGTAACATCTAAAAAGCCAGAAAAGGAAGGTCTTGCCTTATAGAGGGAGCTCTGTACAGTGACACAATAGCTGATATAAAGTGTCAGTGTAACTGAGCAGAAGGCAAAGGAACAAAGAAAGTCCAAGACGCAGTGGCTGCTTTAGACAAAAGGAAAGTGGAAAGTCTCTTTTAGGATGGAGAAATTTAAGGCTGCTCTTGTGCTGGCAGGGGTAGGAGATGCACTTGGTTATCGAAATTTCTCCCGGGAAAACAATGCTTTAGGTGCAAAGATCCAAGAGGAACTGAAAGAAATTGGAGGGCTTGAGAATCTGGTGCTGTCTTCAGACAAATGGCCAGTAAGTGACAATACCTTGATGCACATGGCTACAGCAGAGGCTCTCATCACAGGTGAGTAAGACCTGATTAGTGAAGCCAGATGGGAAGGAATAAACCTGTGGAGCTGCTAACACACTTACAAATTGTGCTAATCTAAATTTTAATCAGTTTTATATATTAAAAAAAAAAAATCTATAGAGAGACGCTCTAAGCCTAAGAAATCACACTTCTGTTTTCTGTGGCTGAATAAATAATGCTCCCATCAGCAGGCTTATACTCATAATCATTCAGTACAGCAGTACTGGTAGACTTAATAGTTTCTTGCAAGCTCATTACACCCACATTATTTAAAATTTATTGTATCTATCAAAAAAAAAAAGCTTGTTAAAAAGATTCTCTGCACCACACGCTTCCAAGAATAATGCAGTCCACGAAAATTAAACTGACTTGAAAAGCTAAACTTCTTGCGCTGAAAATAATATATACAGAACACTTACTTGTATAGTTTCTGTATTTTATGTTGTACAGAATACTGTGATGTCACGCAGCCTGTTAGAAATGTTGTCTCTTCGAATCTGAGACTAGGTGTAGCACCTGGAAAGATAGAAATGGAGTCTTCCCTTATGCAAAGAGCTTCTCTGTCTGGTCTACAGAAAGACATTTTAAAACTTACTGTAGTTTTAGCTAAAATATCAAAACAGTCACTAGTTTTAAATGTGTACTTTCTCTAAAATCGCAAGTTTTGACCTGTGTTTTCTCAAGGCAATAGCAACTACCTGTCGCTGGCCATGGTTTCTATGTCCACACTTGCCAATTGAGTCAAGACCTTTGAGATCAGCGAGCCCTTTTCATAAAAAAGCATGTCAATAAGCACAGCTTTTTTTTTTTTTAACAACACCTTGTTTCTTCAAAATTAAGTTATTTTCTTTATCTATACAAATGAGCCTTAAGAAAAAAAATAACACCAAGAGCTATTCTGTAACTGACATCAGAAGTTTGCAAATGTGCTGAATTGTAAGAATCATCCAAATCAATGAAATCTCATATGCTCTTATTTCACTGTTTTATCTGTCTGCTGCTAAACTGTTCTAAATTTAGTTTCCAGAGATCAGTTGAAGAGCATGTTGAATACTTCACACTTGGCTGCTGACTAACCAATGGTTTGAAGGATAGCTAATGCACTAAAGATAAGGGCAAGATGTCAGCCTATTAAGAGGAAAGATGACTAACATATTTCTGAATATAGTCCATGATTAAATGCACATCATGTTTTCTGCTTCTTGAACTCTATAAAGTATAAATGGTATCTCCTACATCTAACAAGTCTTGCCGTATCAGTTACGGTATTAGTAAATTATATTTTTGAAATACAACAAGCACAGCTGGTGTCTTATAATAAAAAAACAAACAAACAAACCCTCACTATAAATCACAACAGCAACTCTCCTGCACTTTTGTTCTCACTGGCGAAACTACCACAGCAAAATGCATGATTTGGACTAGTTGAAGAAATTGCAAAGTGGGAAGAAAGAATTTTTAATGAAAAATTTTCAGTTTATAGCCATATTTTTAGTAAGAAAGCAACTGTGACAAGTACACCTTGTCTTGCTACTTGAAGAATCACAAACTCCCTACTATGCATGTCTTTAGCACCGAAAAGTTTAAAGGAAATGGGAAATTGGGCCTGATTTTGACTTCAAACTGTTGACGTCAATGCAATAGTAATGCTAGAGTATGTAAAATAGGATCCCTTGGGCTGAGTTAACTAATGTTTATACTTCTAACCTATCTTTTATATGGATGTGCTACTCACAGACTAGTTCTCAGGCCCCCTCTACACATTACAGGTATCACAAAGTTACCGAGTTAATTGCATAAATTACCTTGAGACCAGCTACACTGCAATGTAACTATTACCTTATAAAAAGCTCCAAGCAGCTGTAAAATTAGACCTCAACAATGTGTTCTAACCTTACAGCTGGTTGCTATTGAGCTTTAATTTACATGTGTAGCAAGAGGTGAATTTACCTGCCATGTGTAGAGAGGGTCTCAAAGATTAAAGACCAGCACTGTGGTGAACTCATTGCATAGGAGGAGTTTCAGGCTAGATGTAGGTAGAAGTGCAAGATTCTTAGTATTATGTCAAAAATTTGGAAGATGCCTTGGCCCCATAAAAATGAAACTTTGATCAAGAAATAAAACTAAAACCCTCAATGTCCCCCCCCAGCTGTGTTAATAACAGCAAATGCAACAAATCTTTATGGCAAAAACATTTTAATTGTTCTTCCTTCCTTTCACCATTTGAGTGTGTGTATGTTTTATTATAAAGCACTTATGGTAATATCCTAGGGCTGCAGATGGGCTTGACTGTGCTTCTCTATGCCAGGTATCCCCAGCCCATGGCTTTCAGGCAGTGCATTGACTGCATGACCTTTCTGGTGTTGCATACAGCAAATTGCAAAGTTAAAACTGAGGTTGAAAGGAAGAGCACAGTATGAAATGGCCAGCATTGCATTTCTTGCTCAAGTTTGTTGCTTCTTTGGTGAAAGTTGTGGGTCTGATTTAGACCCTGTACAAACATAGAAATTCAAGTAAAAACTGCCCTAAAGACCCTGTTGAAAGATTTGCTGCTGTAAGCTGCTCATGGCTTGGGACTGTTGGCAACCACACATAGCCCTACTGACTTGGACTCCCATGTATCAGATGAGTCTGTCAGTGTGAATCAATAGGCAGGACTTATAGAGGCTTCAGAGTACAATGTTATTCTAAAAGCTGAAATACTTGAACTGGCTGGTCTTCCATAAAGTACAAAACACAAGTACTGAAGCTAAGTAGATTATCTTTCGTGATAGAAGATCCATATGAATGTTACTGATTCAAGAATCTACATTTCTGACACAAAGGAAGGTAAAAAGATGGAATCGTGAAGCTTGGTAACCATGATCAGTTCTGATACTGCATCATTCTTATGCTACTTCATTTCCCTCCCAAAAACAAACATAGGTCTGATTGTCTTAGCATAATTATACAAGGAAATAAGGATTTTAAGAAAGGCAATTGGAGAAAAAGACAACTGGTTTTTTATTCTGCTTAGTATTTTCATAGTAAACAACTACTTCACATTTCAGTTGCTCTTGTAACTCCCTACTGGGGAAAATGATAACTTATTCCTTTTTACTCAGGCAGTAGTGGTAGTTCATATTCAGAGGTGAGGCCATTCTGAATTGAACTAAAGGTCCATTATTCGCTACAGCCACTTGAAACTGGCTAAACATCCAAGTGTAAAGTTTGATCCACTAACAAAGAGTAAAGAAATTCTAGGAGCTTTTTCTGTTGTGTTTTATTGCATTAAAGGAGGATCAAGATACCTACCCATATTACTAGTTCCTGCCAACAGTAGGAGACACTGTAAAGCCATCACTAAAACTAGGAAAGCCTTTTCCTTTCTGATTTGAAAGAAGAATTTAAATAATCAGACTTCAGTCCTGAAAAAAATAGAATAGTTTTGTTCCTAGTACACTTGAGTGCAAATGCACCTAATTGAAATTTTCCTCTCTGTATGTCTATAGCTGGAGTAATTATGGTGCTATGCTGCTCAAACAGTCCTAAAATGTTCTGGAAGGGGATATGTATGACTCGTACTAGGAACATTTCTATCCACCTTCTATATTACTGAATCTGGTTTTCACAGATGAACTGGCATCTGACTGACACCTATGACTGAAATGATTTTGGTGGGTGGGTGGGATGGTTTGTAGAAAGTCATGTTTCTTTGGAAGTCTATGTTTGGTAAGTAGTATAATTTATATATTGCGTGTGGAAATAGGAAATAATATGCATCTCCTCCCCTTGTTTTGCACATTACAATATGAAAAAGGAACAGCTCTGGGTTATGAACCTCCATAATGTGTCTTAAATTGAATCTCTTCTATTAGTCTCAAGAAATATCCATTGACTGCAATAAAGAGGCTATTAAAGGAATTTTCCCTTGGGAATGCTTGAGGCATGTAATTTTTTTTTCTCTTTGTTCCTTAGTATATTTCAAACATAATCAGGCAAATCCTAAAATCTTTACTTAGTCCTTAATAAGTAAAATAGATTAATTTAAAAAAAAATCAAATAGAAGCCAGTGGAAGCTGAGTTGGAACTAAAGGGAGATTCTGAGACTCTTAACTCATGTTAGATACTATTTTTTTTATAAATAATCCTGAAGAAGTACTGTATTACTGTAGTACTGAAGAAATAGTGTATTATTCAATATGGTAAGGATAGTAGAACTGCATCCCCAGGAAATACCTTGAGTTTTAACAAGGCAGCTAAAGGCTCTTTAAAGAGCTAACCTGAAAATGTAGTTAACCTCTGTTTCAGAAAATGAGTTGCTGATAAAATTACAAAGCTGGTAAAGATTTATTGTGAAAATTAATAGATCTCTTAAATTTTGAACAGAAGATCAGGGTCCTGAAGAAATAAAGTCCCAGGGCCCATACCAAATAACCTACCATTCTAAATAAAAACTATAATAAAAATATATTTTAAAAAATTATCTTTGAGGTTAGAAATCAGTAGTTCTTCAAACAGGGAAATACACTCTTAAACTAGAGCATTGTTGGCAAATAAACTTAAAGGCTGCAGCTTAGCAATAAAGCAATGATCTGATAAGGAATGCCTTGCATTCAAAAGCTTGTCTAACTTTGTATCAGCCAGTTGATCCAGTAAAAGTTATCACCCCCCCAAATCCCATCTTAGCAGCTCATTACACCTTGCAGCTCACTTTGAGCACACAATAGTCTTGTTAAAGTCAAAGGCTGCCTAGAGCTTGGGGGAGAGGGAGGGGAGGGGAATGAGGTGGGTGCTTTAACCAGACCAATTCCTGGGCAGCCACTCTAATTAAAATGGCTCACCATCATGTGTATTAAACCTCTACATGTTTAAAAATGGCCACAGGATGCTTTATCTAAACTCTGTTTGGCTTAATATACGTGACAATGAGGCAACACCACAGCATCCTAATGTACTCTAATTAGGATGCAAGCAAGCACATGTTTAGGCAGCCAAAAACGCTACTTGTGTCTGTGTACCCAGCCTAGTTAGGGCCTAAGTGGATATCATAACAACAGTTGCTACAAGTGGAGACTCCTTTATTTTTTCAAATGAAGGGAATAAGGGGGGGGGGGAACCAAGCAAGCAATTGTCCCCCTCTATAGCCAAGGTAGCCATATCGCAGCTCATAAGCCTCAGGTGACTCCTGGGTAGTTTAACCATTGACAGTGGGGGGAGCACAGCTCCAAAATTCTGTCCCCCACTGCATGTCAAGGTTTTAGTTTGTTGACTAGGATTAGAAAATTCAGCCACGCAGCCCTATAGTGTATGTACCCTGCTTCTGCTGCTTTGTTTTGTATTTTAGTTCAGAGAGAGACTCAGTATGCCTGCTCTGCAATTGTTTTAGGGCTTCTATGAAAGTGTTTGTATATTTACCTGAATGAGAATTTTAAAATGTCTGGTGCCCGGTGCCCTGTGTCATCCTTCCCATCCCATCCCATTCCCCCCTCCCCCATGCCATTTTGTCTTTTATTTTGCTTACTTATTAATAGTCTCTTAATGCTTTGTTCTAAACAGATTACTGGTGTTTAGAAGACCTATATCGTGAACTGGTAAAACGCTATGTTGATTCTATTGACAAACTCCCAGGGAGACGGTCAGACCCTGCCACGATTGAAAGCTGCTCACAGTTAAAGCCGGATAACTATCTCCTGGCTTGGCACACACCGTTTAATGAAAAGGGTACAGTATTTTTGGGTCATCTGTGTTTGCCAGTAACAGTTTTTGTAGAGTTAGAAATGCAGGGAAAGGGTCATTCCTTTTTCCTGCAACAAACAAAGAGGATAGCTGTGCAACAATTCCATATTTGCCTGAATGTGGCAAGTGATCTGCCAGGAATTCCTTTGTAAAGTTACTGTCCTTTTGTAAATCCAGCCTGCCCCATTTAACACTATTTAAAGAATTATACTTGAAATTATGACTCTTGGTCCAGATTTTTGTCCTTGATTTGCATGTTTGTTTTACAGAATATTTTCTGCCATGTTTCATTTAAGTTTCAATAGATTTTTTGAAGTTCTAAATGCGATACTGTGTAGAAAAACAAAATGTTGCATTTGCAAGTGAGATTAACATCTAAGGGAAAAGGTTAGCTAGCAAAGTAACTCTGCTGCAGAAGAAAAAATATGAATATTATAACTTTATTATATTTTCCTTCAGGTGGTTAGAGCAAAAGATTCCATAGAATAATTTATTCTTCACTGATAATCCTTCTATCCTCTATCAAGAGACCCTCTAGGATCTATTATGGCTCTCTATATGTGACTGTTTCATTTAATGATAAAGTGACTCTAAAGTTAAATAAACTCTCTCAGCACACATGCAGATGCCCAAGTATACATACTTTGTTTATCCTTAATGAACTGGAGAGTTAATTTATCAAATGATATTTTGGTAGTATTATTGTATTATTGGTGTAGTTATGATCCAGGGAATATGGAAGAAGCAGGATTTATTTTGGCAATATTACTCCTTAGATTAGGTATGCAGTTGGAAGAGATGTTAGACAAGCTTTCAAGTAATACAAAAAAATTGTCTAAAAGTTCTCTCAAACATATAACTGGTCTAATAAAAGATTTGACCGAAAAAATCCTACTTCTTATCAGATGAAGTATTCACAAGGAGACGTAAAATTGTGGTATACTACAAAGATATTGCCCTGAGATGATGAGATGCTATCACAGTCATGCATATCAGTGCCACTCAATGGTATCACACATTGTTGCAATATCATGACAAATACACTGCAGTGCAATGCCATGATTATTTATGGCACTCGGTCCTCTTTGACAGAACAGGAACCCTCCCTTACCCTCTGCTTCTTGCAGCAGCTGCTTGGAGAGAGCAAAAAGAATTTTAACAACTCTATTCCATTCACTTGGTACATCTCACTTCAGCCCCCATACCTGTGGGTTGGGCAGTGTGGGCAAAGACCCTTCAATGGGCACTGTGTGCACTTTGGAAATTGACTGGGATGCTGAACTCAGATGAGAGCCTGCCTTGTATGGCCCTGAGAAGATGCACGTCCCTCTAGCAACAGCACTCGTGCTAGTTTTTAGGGTCTGGCCAAATTCCAAAGTGCGTAACTACATACTGGCTATCTAACTTCTTTTTTCCTGCTCAGATTCCTTTGGATACAATTGTTGTAAGTCATTTTGTATGTTAAGTAGTTGTGTATTGTTGCTGTGTGCTGTCAAATAGCTGCTGTGTTCCATTCCAGTTGTAGCAGAACTATATCACAGGATAAAATGATTTCCATATTACAGACAGAATTATTAGTTATGCCTGTAGTTAAGGACACCTGACAATTTCTGTTTTAGGAACCCATTTTCTGCCACTTACAATTTACCAGACCTTTAGCAGTTTAGACTGAGCTTTTCCATGCTTTGTGGTAGACTCATTTTTTAATTTTTGTCAAAGCATCAATAAAATAGTTCAGTTGTCTCTAAGATGGACATAATAGGAAAAATTTTCTTAAAAGATGTTCTTAAACTCTTAACAATGTAAATAAGAAGCTCCAGTACCTTTTTGGAGTCAGTAATGTGGCTTTTGGGTCTTTGAAAATCCACTCAAGTGGAGAGTCTTGGGTACCAACATGGCCCAAATATCATCTCTGAGCATGGTCCAGGCTATGCTTCAGGGCCACAGATGGTCTTTTCTTGAAACTGCTCTCCACCAGCTGCAGGAGGCATGGGTGTCACTGAGGAACAGAAGTAATCAAGCGAAGTACTCTCCTCCATGGTCCTAGTATTGTCCTTTCAGGTGTCCACACAGCATGAAAGAAAATAACTCACACTGTTTTCTTATCTGCAGACAGGGTTGGAAGCAGAGGGGGTCAGTTGAAAAGTCAATGATAGCAGAATGTATATGATGACCTGGAACTGTAAGAGAGGCAGGCAGCCTTACTACAGAAGGCCAGCTGTGAGTGTGTAGAGGATAATAAAGGAATACCCCCTATTACCTATGGGATAAACCTTTAGGACCTTAAAACCCCAAAGAAGAGAGCATAGAGGAGCAAACTAGGGGAGAGAACAGACTTTGCAGGCAGGAGATGAACTAGAACCCAGATAGGTTTGCTGCCAGGAAGAAGCAATGCTGCTGTCCTGGGGCACAGCCAAAGTCCCCCTTTCCCACCCCACCCCCACTGTCTTGCCCAGAGAAGGGTCAAAGGCTTTTGTTTGCTAGTTTGTTTAGTGTGAGGATGATTGGGTCTTGTATTTTAAGGACTGGCTGAAGAGCTCCTAAGGGACTAAACCTAGCCTGCAAGGCAGTAGGCTCATGAACCGAGTTGGGCAGGGCAAGATGGACACAAGGGAATGAGCTTTAAGGCAGTAGTTCTCAATCTTTACAGAGTCCCTCTGCCATGTTTTTTTTTATATGGCAGCATACCTACTTAAGAACCACTGTCGTGCTCAACTTATCTTGCTGGTTCTCAACCAGGTGCTATCACTGCCACAGCCCGGTAAAGTTGCCCCATGCACCTGCTGCACAGCCAGACTGGGGAGGGTGGTAGTATGTGCATGCTCTCCTGCACAATAATAATTTGTTGTATTACTTGAGCTTGTGCATGGTCAGTAGGTTCTCTCCTAATCCTAAAGCAGTCCCAGAGACTTACCTGCCCTGCTTCAGCTGAGCTGCATGTGGAGCCAGGTTCAGCCAGACAGCAGCCCTGGCATTAGGCAGGTTCTGGCAAGAAATACCTTGGGGACCTGCCACTGCTACTTCTGTTTCCAGCTGAGCCTGGATCTCCACAGCACCTGGCTGAGGCAAGCAGGAGTGGCTCTGGGACCTCCCTGCACCCCTACCCTTGCCCCCAGGGCAACTGGAGACAGGGTGAGTAGGGGAAAGGAATAATAGGAGGGGAGGTGCCACTAAGCACAGAGAGGGACCTGGGGGATTCTCACCTGATTTGGGGGACTTAAAAAAAACTCCCGCAGCATCATCAACTGAAAGGGGCATACATCTCTACCACTAAACCCCCTCTGGATCTTTCACTTGCATAGAAGCATCCGACAAAAGTCTGGTGTTCAAGGAAGGTCCTAGGGATGTGGGTCTCTTGCAAAATGGCAAGGAAGGATTATGCATCTTTCCATGTATTCTTTCACTTCCTTGCATACAGAAAGTCGAAAGGTCACTTTTACAAGGTGTTTTAAATTGCTTTGAACCTCTTGCACACTCTAGTTGTCATGAAAACCTACTACAAAGAAAAGAATATGGTGCTAAACTGAAATATTTGGCTCTTTGGAGATACCTCAGCCACTGAGTCTGAACAAGTCATTTGAAGCCAAAATGTTCACAGTTGTGTAAAAATTGCACATCCCTCATATTCTGGGTGCTCAACTAGAAAAGAAGGATTGAAGGCTTACAAATGCAGTTGAAGATTGAGGAGTTTAGACTGAGCATAAAAAATATTGAAAAAATGTCAAGGCAGACAAAACTCTTGCGGTAGGCCAACTACACAGTAGCAAAAATAATTCTTTGTTTGCAAGCTTTTTGGCCCAAATACCCTTTGTCAGGCAGAGAAGAATTCAAAGACTGTAAAAATTTTTTACCTAGTAGAGACCAGCATTTGAGTTGCTTTGCGTTTTTCTGATGCCAATACTGGACATATCAATAGGAGTAGACAAGTTTAAGAAGTCATTTTAATGGCAGTTTTCAAGTTGCTTAAAAGAGCATCTCAATTTAGCTTACATTTTTATAACACATTTCATTCAGCAGGATACCAAGGCAGTTCAGAAAACACCTGATAGAGAACTGTTACAGTTTTTTTAATTTTCCTCTGCCTAATGAAGGGTGTTTGGGTCTGAAAGCTTGCAAAGAAAGACATTTTTTGCTACCATTTAGTTAGTCTAATAAAAGGTATTCCTTCTACTCCAAGAGTTTTTATCTGCTTCTGCTTTTTAGACCAACATGGGTACAACCTATATCCCTGAAAAAATGCCAATTTTTTTTTTTTTTAAATCAGGTCCTAGTCAGCTCTGCCTGGGTGATCAGAAATAATTTTTTTTTTCCTGGGCTTCACTTTACCACTGGTAAAATAGAGATGATACCACAAATCACAGTGTGAGGTGGAAATCCAATTGATTAATATTTGTGTGGTACACCAGTATTGTAGTGAGAATATTGTAGCTCCATCCTCTTTGGAACCAGGTTGATGAGGGCTGCTATTAAATCTTCCTCTCAGTCCTCTTCACCAGACAAAATAAGCCCAGTGCCCCAGCTTCTCCTCACAAGTCATGTGCTCCAGCCCCCAATCCATTTTTGTTGCCCTCCACTATGCTCTCTCCAATTTGCCTACATCCTTTCCATAGTAAGGGACCCAAGACTGGACACAGTACTCCAAATGTGGCCTCACCAGTGCAAATAGAGGGGTATAATCACCTCCCTTGATCTGTTGGCAGTGCTTCTACTAATACAGCCCAGTATGCTGTTAGCTTTCTTTTGAAACAAGGGCACATTGTGGGCTCATATTCTGCTTATTGTGTACTGTAACTCCCAGGTTCTTTTCTGCAGAGCTGCTGCTTATTCAGTCACTCCTCCCCTGTACCACTGCATGGGATTGATCCATCCTAAGTCCAGGACTTTGCACTTCTCCTTATTGAACTTAATTTGTCCAGTGGAGGGCAATGAAAATGATTAGGGGATGCTGAGGGTGTTCCATCCCATCTTCCATGTCGTTGATCAAGGTATTGAACAAAACTAGACCCAGGACCACTTGCGACCAGGTGCCAACTAGACAGAGTCATTGATTACTACCCTTTGAGCCCAGTGATCCAGCCAGTTCTTATCCACCTTATTGCCCATTAATCCAACCCATATTCCTATAATGCTAGCTCTTAGTTTTCACTTTTTTTTTTGACTATGGGCCCCTGTCACCTTTTAAGGATCTCAAGGCACTCCAGGGTGCTGATAGGATCACTAACCTAGCTTATGCACTGAACAAGACAGGCATCCTAGAGAGAAACTAGGGTGTTATCATGTAATTAAAGACTATATGATCCTGCATACAATGGAATTGAATTAAGTTTATTCAGATCGCTTGCATTTGGGCATTTCCTGAGTGCTGGACTTTGTAGCCTTAATTTTTTTAATATAGGGTATTTTCTAAGATAATACCATATAAAAAATTTGTTAACTGCCTTGAAATCCTGTTGAATAAAATACTGCACTGAAGTGTTCCATGTGGAGGCAAAAATCCATGTGCATGGCTGTTAGGCCTAAAGTATGTTTTGAATGATAGCTTTCAGTCCCTCAAAAGTTATTTGAATAACTGTAATATGCTAGTTTTATATGACATTCATTGTATTTGTATGCTATTAGTTCCTTTTTAAAAGGCTATAATTATGTTTTTAATATAGGTTCTGGATTTGGAGCAGCTACAAAAGCCATGTGTTTAGGTATGAGATACTGGAAGCCTGAGAGGCTAGAAAGTCTTATTGAAGTGAGCATTGAATGTGGCCGAATGACTCATAACCATCCTACAGGTAACGTCCATTGGAAAGAAGTTTATTTGTCTGGAATATATAAGACTGATTTTTAGTTTAGAGAAAATTAGCACAGCTCCCAATGACTGCCTTGTCAAAATCTGCTGTATTTGCAGACTCCAGGGTCCTGGTTTGATGCTTGCCAGCAGTGAGGTGTATGTTAGATAGACATCCATGAAATCTCTAGCTATAGAATGGCTAGAAAACCACTTGAAATGCCTAAACAATTTGCTTGTTACTTTCATGATCAAATTTAACATTTGGATTTATCCAGATTTCACTGTTTTGGACGTAATCATGCCTTTATTTTGATTATTCTTGCCACAGTAATCATTTTCGTATGGTTAGGAAGGGAAACAAATTGGTTGTAAGGATACTTCCAAATCTGTGTGGCTTGAAGAAATTGGACCTAGCTAAACCAAAATAAAATGTAGCATTCTGAAAGATCAGCCATTCTGTTTTGACATCTCTGTGCTACTGATAGTACTTACCATATTTACTTAACCCTGAGCTGACCCTGAATATAAGAACCCCGCCCCCATAAATAGATTCTAAATATGGAAAAAATGTAGATTTCTTATTTTATAAATATAAGATAAAATAAAAATATAATTCTTATAAATTATATCATTTTCCAGGTATAGAATCTAAATTTTGGAGGGTTGTCTAGAACTTGCATCTGCCCCAGACTGTTACAGCAGGCAAAGCAGTTGTTGGGGGTGGCCCCTTTGCCCTCAGCTCCCTCATTTCTTCCCCCTATAGACTTCCTGCCGCCTTCTCACCTCCAGTCTCCACCCCCAGCTCCCCACAATATCTGCTTCTTTCCTTCTTCCCACCACTTCACCCAGCCTCTGATCCTCCCTTACCCTCCCTTAGTGTTAGATGATGCTTTGGGCTCTCTTCCCTCCCTGGAGCACAGCACATGAAAGCTCAGCCTTTGCTGGGCTGTGCAGCAGCATTGGTACAGCTGATTGACTGGGCAGGGGACAATTTTAATGTGCTTCATGCTCAAGAGAGAATCTAGCCTGAGCCAGAGCCAAGGTACACCTGACAGTAAGGCGGGGGAAGAAGCCGTGGAGGGCAAGCAATCCCAACCTGGGCTCAGGGCTAGAGACACAGCATCAGCAGCTGCTTGCCCCCTGCTCCTCCCCCACTTTGTATGTGAATTTAAGACAAGAGGCTTCCCCCAGCCCCATGCTTATTGGGGGCAGGGAGGTCATCTTAGAGTCAAGTAATATGGTTAGTGATATTTAACAGCAATAAATAAAACCACAATGAACTTCAACATAGAGTAATTCTGATTAAAGAATCAGAGGTAGAAAGCAAAATCGTTTTAGGAAGTTTAAACTGCTCTATCAGCAATGTTGCTTATTGCATTAATAATTTCTATGAATTAATTGTATTAAAAATATAGTAATGCTGTCAAAATATTTAACATGACAAATTCACAGACACCTTTACAAATTGCATTGCTCTAATTTGGGGCAACTTATTACATTTTGCACTGCTATGTTTTCGTGTTTCAAGTTAAATATATCCTTGAAAAAAAACAAATCCCCACCCAGCAATAAGTGCTGTCCTTTTTATTATACATTGCCTCTCCCTGACAGCTCAAAGAAAGAACATAGTCATGTCATAGTTAGGGAGCTGAGATGCTTCAAAAATAATGAACAGCAAAAAAATTATTGAGAAACAAAGTATTAAAGCCCTGATCCAACAAATCACTGAAGGCACAGACAGAAGTGCAGCTCCCCGGTCTAACTTATAGTGCTTCACAGAAAAAGCGATTGAATAAGACTGATCCTCCCAGATAACATCTGTTGGGTTGGAAGGGTGAGGGTTCAAGCTCCAGTATGGAGTTGATACAGTGAGAGACTGCATATTGGCAGCCTCTTCCTAGAGTCCTCTTCCCCCCTTACCCCCTTCTTAGGATGGTGGGGAAGGGATGGGGAGGAGAAGGAATATGAGGGGAGCCTCAGGAGGCTCCCATCCACTTGCCTGCACTCCAACAGCAGACTGGGAAAATACCATCTTGAGCTCCCTTTTCCCCCCTCTCCCATCCTGAGCCAGCACTGGGGGCAGGGCTGAGCTGCAGCAGCCCAGCTGCCGGAGCAGACACAAGTTAATAAAGGCACTTTGCTTTGAAGTGCCTTCATTTGAATCGTCATACAATGAAGGTTAATTTGTCCTGCAGTCAGAGTGCTCTGCAGATGTGCTGTTCTGTTAAGGCACAGCTGCAGAACACTTTCAAGCAGCCAATCGCACAGCAAATGTAATTTCTGTCTGCACCTTTAAGAGCAACGCTTGGCTTACACTGTGAGTCGTGACATTGATTTGCATCCTTGAAGTTAAGCAGGTGTGTAAAATGACTGAACTGGTTTCCTAGCCTTATAGTGAATTTTGTACTCTATACTTTTCCTATATTTAAAAATTACCCCAAAAATCTCAAGCAGGTATAAGAAAACAAGCAAATAAATCTCTGATTCAACCAAACTATGAGTTTCACTTGGAAGAAAAATAAATTCTTGACCATAGTCAAATGCTAAGACAATTATCTCTTTAAGGCAAATAAAACCTGAAGGCTCCTGACACATTACATTTAACATGCAATTAACAGGGTAATTCTGCTTTAAATAGCAATGAAGCCAAATGTTCAAGTCAATTTAAGGCATGACAATGCAGTAGACAAGCCACAAATGTATTCCACATATATGCCACAATTTTGTGGCTCCTTAGTATCATGCTTTAAATTGAACGTGTGGCTAATCGTGAATCAGATCCCATTAAGCTGAATATCTGTCAGCAGTCAAGTAAAATAAGCATGCATAACAGCAATGTAGATTAGACTTCACTAGAAACAATATTACATCTAATATCTCTAATCTGAAAGTTGCATGAAGCCAGTTAAAGCTTATCTAACTCTACTCCAGCTATTAAATGAAAAGATTTTCAGTATCATACAAAGCCATCATGTTTATTTACATAATTCACATAATTACATAAATTTCTGTCATATTATACCAAGGAGAACAGAAGCTCCCTCATGTGAAATAAGTCATTACCCAGTAAGCACCACGCTGCAGCCAAAAGTCTGACTGTGCCAAGTGCCAGCCTGTAAATAGACAGATTAGGTAATATATATTTATTAAACAATACTAGAGCTATGACGCACCTAGTAATATTTTCATTGGGGATAGGCCAAGGATGTCTTCATTAATACCATGGTAGATAGTGGTTAATTACCATGGTGGTAATTATTAATGATAATTTATTCACTCTAGGCTTTTTAGGGTCTCTGTGTACAGCCCTATTCATATCGTATGCAATTCAAGGAAAACCATTAGTAAAGTGGGGAAGAGACATGATGAAGGTGGTTCCAATGGCAGAAGAATATTGCAAAAAGACCATTCGACACATGGCAGGTAACTACATTTAAAAAAAAAATCAATTATAACAATACCCAGTAAATTTCACTGCTTAGCTGTCCTGCTTTTATTTCTTCACAGTCTGTCCTGTGGCTGCATGTTGTCTTCCCACCCCATCTGTTTATCCTGTAAGCTGTTTGGACAGAACCTTATTTTCATATATTTGGGATGTTGCCTGCCACAGTGGTGGCAATACATAAAAAGTAAAAGTATAACAATAACCATAAGCTGCATAGAGTTCATTACAAAGTAGGAAATATATTTGCAAGCATTTCAATTGTAAAATATGTGCTGCAGTTTAAGCTGTTTCAGCTGCCCTGCATCAAATCAAATAAACTTGCATGATCACTATCATTTTTTTTATAAGAAAATCACTGACATTCCTAATTTTTCCAGTGGAAGTCCCTAACCCAGCTGAAGATGCATGCATTACAAAAATAATGAATTCATTCTTTGTCTGGATATTAAAATATGGGTTCTTGCTATTCTGTTCACATATAACCAGGATGCCTCCCAAATACTGCTGTATAAAGCAGTTGAATGAAATAGGACTCCTGAAAGAAATTGTTTTACTTTACTTGAGTATATAATACCGTTGTGCTTAATAGCTGCCTACTGACTGTTTGCCTAGGATCATTGTATTTATATCAGTCCTGTTCCAATGTGAACAAATTGGCATAACTTGGATGCATCTCCAGAAGTGAAGCAAAGAGGTTTTCTATCTTTTCTAAAGAGCTATGGCGGGATGGTTATCAAGAATGATGAGACTCCATCTAAAACCTTGCTTGGAACATTCAAAAAACAAAAGGTTTATTTAAGTTATAGAGTTGTTCCTTTGAACATGACTGAACAAATGGGAAGGCTTTCTGAAATGCACAGAATTGTTTTAGTGGAACCTGTTCTGTTTGGAGGTTATTATTCTTTAAACTAGTCTTAGGGACAGCAGGTGCAGGATTAGCATATATAGGTTTCTCTTTGACTTGTCTTTACAGAAGGGTCCTGTCACTCTATTCAGAGTGAACCCACTACTGTGTAGAGATATGTGGGGCTCTTGAAGCATGCACTATGTAACTCTGGCATTGTGGAACCTAGTGCTATTTTGGAAGCAAGTAAAAAATTTTCTGTATCAGGGTCAAGCCCCCTTGGCTGGTGAGATGTGCTGTGGAGAATTTCTACTGAATTGAGTCCTCCATTTTAGGAAAGCCAATTCTTAGAATCTTTTTTTGGTTCAATCGCAAAGACAATGAGAGACGTTTAATTGCAACATCCAATTCAATAGCCCTTGCCCAGTATCACATTGCAATTACTTCTCTGTGTAGTCCCACTGTTCTCGGTATGGATACTTGTGTAGTGTCGTTAAGTCATTAAGTATTCAGCCCAAGTAAGGGTCAAGGAATGGCACTCAAAGGAGAAGCTGCTTGGATAGTCTGGGTTTAATTTCTGGCTTGGTCACAGATCTCCCCCATGACTGTACTGTCATTGTAAAATGAAGTTAATAGTATTTCTCTAACTTACAGGGCTCCTACAGGGTTCATTAATGCTTTTGAGTTGAGACATTAGGATGGTATGGTTATAAGTGCAACAGAAAAGCAAGAAAATAGCTTTAAAAATACCAGGCTTTTTGAGTTTTAAAATCATCAGATCATTTAATAAGTTGTTTGTTTATTTAAGCCAGCACTGCTTTTCTCTGATGTACTTTTTGTTAAAATATTCATTTGAGCTTTATGGCTAGGAAGACAAGGTTCTTTGGGTGAATCTGATATCTTTTATTAGACCAACTTAAATAGTTGGAAAACAGTTATTAAGCAAGCTTTTGGGCTACGAATACATTTTTCACTTTGCTTTTTCATAAATGTATATCTTGTCAAGATGCTACTTGGGCTTTCTATACCACAATAAAAGTAACTTAAGGTGTGCTAAGCAAGATACTAGCCATGTGTTTAAGGATCAACAAAGTCAGCAAGTGCCAATTGGATTCTCTAGGTCTCTGCTAAGGGCCTGGAGTAGCTCAACAGTTATTCAATTTTTTTTCCCTCTAGTAGCAGGCAAGGAAACATTATGGGAGAATCAAATCTTTCCTGCCCCACCAATCTGAAAGCTGCTTCAGCATAAGGGCTGCGGTAGACTCTGGTCCAACTGTGTTCCTGTTCTCTCTGCTGGGTTATGTGAGCTTGGGAAGCAACCACCATGTACAAGATAACAGCATATATAAACCACTGTTATTCTTTAGAAGGTGAAGCATTTTAAGGATATTAATTCATTATGAGGAACTCTGCAAGAGAATAGAAAATCAAATTGCTTCATTTAGAAAAATAACTGTTACACATGCATGATCCCTTGTTTTCTATCTTGCTCTGAGCCACTGATAGGGAAGTCATTAAAGTAGATGTCAGACTTCGTGCGTACTTAATTTGGAGCAGTAGTGCTGTTCCACACACTTGAACAAGATCTCTACTACTGAATTGCCCATGTTCAAATGATCATGTCCCTCTTGCTGCTCTGTAAATATTTAACCCTGTCAAGATTTGCCTCTTGTCAGAAAGGCATTAGTGGCTCTTGGTCTCTCTATGGCACACTTTTACTTTTGGAGGCCTTGTGGAGGAGTATGTAGTCAAGATCCTAGTTTGTACTTGTGTAGTGGTTTGAAGTGGTGATTCTGGGGGTTCTTCAGTAAATGATTGCCTGCAGATTCAATGAACTGGAGTTGATGGCCCGTAAGAACCATTCCAGTCCTAGTTCCTATGCCATTGAACTTGGTGCTGATATGTTATTGATATGTTGTTGGAAGCCTGCTTTGCAGTTTCTAGTGAGTGAGAGGGGCTGGCTGGATGTTTTCCTAGACTCTTTGGGATTTAACATCTGATTTATAGTTACCTTCAGTTGCAAGGGATTGGGATTGATGATCCAAGCAATCTTAGTTCTAGGTACCTTTAATTGCTTTATTGAATTGGTTTGGACTTAAACATTTGTATAAAGGTTAACTTAAGGGGACTTGTTAAAGTAAGCATGCACAAGTTTATATGATTAGGGACTCATGGTGCTTAAAGTGACATGAAAACGGAAGAAGTAATGGATATCACAGGGATGATGACCCAACAAGTCCTCTGGTAAAACCAGGAAAGGTAAGACTTGAAGTTCCTCATATTTCTAAAGTAAATGGGAAAGAAAAGTATGATTTAAAAGCAAAACCATAAAAAACTAAGCCTTTTTGCACCATTTTTTATCCATAATATAGGGACAAAAATTTGGCATACCCGTTGTTCTAATCATTAGTTTACTTTTTTTTCGCTAAAAATTCTTATTCTTGTATTATGCTATTTATTTTCAAGTTATAGGGAATTACTATGGTAATGCTAGTTCTTAGTTTTTAATGGTCTCCCCTCCTTTTTTTCTTTTTCATGTTTCCAACCTGTTAGTACTGGTGTAATAAACCAAATACGCAGTTTTGGTCTCTTTTTAAAAAATATATTACTTGTATTGTGTAAACTGTTAAAGTTACATCTCTGTAAAAATAACAAGATCAACACTGGTCTGTTCTTTCATTAAGTGCACCTGAGAGTCTGGTCAAGGTGGACTATTACTTTATTAATTTGCTTTTATCTTCAGAATATCAGGAGCACTGGTTTTACTTTGAAGCCAAATGGCAGTTTTATTTGGAGGAAAGAGAAATCAATGAAGAAAATCAGAATAAACCAAGCTTTCCTGATAATTATGATGCAGAAGAGAGAGAAAAGGTAAAAAAAAAAAAAAAAAAAGTAAATTGCAAATGTGAATTTAAAACGTTCTCAGGTAAAGTCTTTACTAATAGAAACATTTCCAACATTTCCAGCAATCTGAAACTACTTATAAATGCAGATGCTTCCTGAGTGTTTCTTGGCCAAGAAAAAAATGTTCCACTGTTGTTTAACCTGTAGGGTAACATAAATGGTTACAATGTGAACATGCGGAAAAAGACACTAAGGAACAATAATGGAATAGGAGGAATGTAGTGGGTGAAAATATCATGCTAGCCAAGTATTTTAACATCCAGGAAATGTGCAATATTGAGAACCAAATTGTAATGAGAAATAGCTATTAGAGATGGAAAAGACATAAAAGTTACTGTTTAAAAAGGTGCCTAACCTTCAGTAAATTAGGTTGCCCTTAGAAACTTGCCATGTGGACTAGGTACAGATTTTCAAAAAGCTCGAGGAAGAATCAATCTAAGTTAACACAGTTTTCTGCAAGCAGCATAGTTAGAGCGGTAGTGAACAGAGCATACATTTTCCCCAAGGTGGAGTGTGTGGAAATCTTAGACTGAATTCTGCCATTTTTAAATCAGTCTATGTGCTAAATAGACTGGACTAGGGGTGTGGACTAGTTTCCAATTGCTTATACTGGTGTAAGTGTAATGTCTGTACCTGGCATTTTAGTCCACTTGTTGGACCACTTCCTTGTTCCCTTCACTGATTCTTCTCCAATAGTATTTTACTACTTTCCATGAGAAACTATTTCATGGTCTTTTTTATTTCTTTAAACCTGCTACTTCTAGTTAGATCTCCTTGAACCAAGCTAAAAAATGCCTCTCCTTCTTTGGTGTTTACAACTTTCCAATATTTGCAGGCACTTCTCATGTTCCCCACTTAGCAGCCAGGCAATAAATACTCAGTTCTTGTCACCTTTCCCCATAAATCAATCCTCACAGACAATTCCGAGAAGTAACTGTGTAAACTTTTTAGGGGCTCAAGTATATGGTGAATGATGCCAGTAAAAGATTGTTGATCTATAATAAAACAGACAAACAAACACCTGCATACTCTGCACACACAGAGAAAGGTTGTATTCAGTCATATTTTCTTATTTTAGTGCCAGTAAGGTTTTTACTAGTTTTTGCTCCTGCCAGTATTATAGAGTCAACACTGCTATTATATGAGAGACTGGCAGTGAATAATATTCTACCTCACTTGTTACCAAGAAAATAGTTGACAGGATTCAAATTACAAGGACAAATTCTGCCTTCACTTACACCTGTGTAACCAAGTTAGCCCTATTACCAGAGCCTTTGATAATTATGCACCTAAAGCAAGGTCCTTGTTTAACTCTGAGCCCAGGCTTGTCAGCAGGACTGATGGAAAACTTCCATTTTTCCTTGTAAATTGTCTATATTTAATCTTGAGTCATGGATAGAAACTACACGTAGAAACTGTATAATTTATTTTCAAAATAAAATTGCATTTGATTCTTTCCTGCATGCCTTTCAGTGTGCCAGTTGTGTATTGAACTACAGTGGTGTATCCTTCTTCAGCAGAGGTCAGCAACCTATGGTCTTGGGGCTGGATTGGGTCATAAAAAGATTGGATCCAGTACAGAGTGGTCCAATCTGGCCCAGATCATACAGAGGATTGGGTAGCGTTGAGCTACATTGAGCCACCAGTCCCTAGGCTGGAAAAATGTTGCCAACTCCTGTTTTATGGTGCACTGATAGAGGAATGTGCAAGCCCAAAATGTCACACTAAAAATCTGGGTGCATTTTTTTCACATGGAAAACCCCCATGTGAATATGCACACACACATTCCACAAGCTTTGTATGTTAGGCCCATACAGCTCAACAAATTTCTTTAAATAATTTGCATAGACCTTTTTTATTCATAAAAATAAATACGCTTCAGTTCAGCAAGAAACAGAGTTCGTGCTAGACAAAGTGCTATTTCTTAAATCTTCAAACCACTCAGAACCTTGGGGAGTAATGCGAGGGAATTAACCCTCTCTGGCCGTGTCCACATGTGCATGGTCATTTGGTTCCCTGGGGAAAACTAGCAGCAGCACACCTTGTGCCACGTGCCCTTTGGGCAGTGTCCGATTAAGATTTATTGGGGCCCTTGGCAAGCAGAAAATTGGAGGCCCCCCACGCTCCAGTGGGGACTCTGGGAGGGGGAAGGGCCCCTTCCCCTCCTGATGCTGCTGCTGCCAAGGGCAAGGTGGGCCTACATGTCACATGGGAGAGGCTAGGTGGGCCCGGCTGGGCTGGGGATAGGCTGGCACATGCCTGCCTCTTCCCATTGCTCCCTCCACCCCGACCCCCACGACTGGAACAGAGTGGAGTCGAATGGGATGAAGGCGGATGTGGGCTCTCTGCCCTGATGCCTTTGCCTTGGGGGCCCTACACTGGCCATATGTCCACTGCCCACCTGACAATGGGAGGCATAATTCACCACCCCCACTGCTGCTGGGGATGGGCAGTGGGTGTGTGGCCTGCAGGGCCCCTGGGTTGATGCACACAGTGGCAGGGAGCTGCCCCCTTCCTCATTTCCACCCTCCTTACCCCCCTGTGCTTGCTGGATGAGCTGGCCATGGATCCATCCTGCTCCCTGCCCTGGCCCTGGGTCCAAGGCACCACCCTGACTGGGCACTGCCTGTAGCCTCTGTTCCACTCCTTCCCTGACTCTGGGGCCTGAGGGCCTTGATCTGCTCCCCACACACCCCTTCCCTCCCTCATGTCTCTTTTCATCCAAAGACCTACCTACAGGGAGCTGTTCTCCATGCTGTTCGTGCATGTGCATGTGGCAAACTGCCCCCCCCCCTTGCTGCATCTTGCTCCTGGCAGCCTCAAGCAGGACCTCTTGCAGACTGGAATGCTGCCTGCCTGCAAGGGGAAACCTATCATTTCCTGAGGGAACTCAAGCATCCCTGGGTCCCTGGGCCTGGGTCCCATGTGCCCATGTATTAATCTGCTTATACCTCTGGTGTACAGCAAATTACCCCAGGTGGGGTAGGGGAGGCTGGAGCCAGCACTGAGTTGGCTCCAGCAGCCTTACCTTGTGTCCTGGGGCCTCCCAGGACTGCAGCAGCAGTGGCAATCCTGCCACTGCCATGTGGAGCTTGGCTAACAGCAGAAGTGTGGCTCCAGCCAACTAGGCTCTGGTTTTGAGTGGTGCGCATGCATTGCTACTTCACTCCCCTACCCCCTGCGGGTTGTTTTGTTTTGTTTTTTTGGCACCTGAATATCCGAGGATCAAAAAAAACCCAACCCCATGCCGCTCCCTTGCAGTGTGAAGAACAACAGAATGTGTGGTATGTGGCCATACCACACAGCCATGCTCATCTGGATACGGCCTCTGAGGACATAGATAAATAAGCAGATAAATAAGACAAGTTACTTTACAGTAAGTTTTAAGTTTGGGTGTTTAAAAAAGAACATTACATAAACTGTACCAACGGAAAGAAGCTGCAGTTCCCTCTTGCTCCATGACTTGGCATCTGGAGCACTCCTCTCAGGTTGTCAAGATTCCAGGGCCTTGCATCATGCATTACATGATGAAGATTCAAAATGTGGGCGAGCAAAAAATTATTCATGCAAGGAACTTAGGATGCTGTGAGATGCATCCCTGTGATGTGAATTCTTTTCTATTGCTTCTATGTCATAATTATCTGTTCCCAATCTAATAATTTTCAACAATCAAAGTGAAGAGCCACTAAATTTGTGTAGAGCATTTAGGTACCTTCAAAACTCAAAGGAGTGACACTTGAGATGTCTGCAACTCGTACCCAGCATAGCACTTCTGTGAATAGTCCTCTTGCTTGCAGTGGGACTATACATGTGAGCTAGTACTATACCACAGAAATCAGCTAAAGCCTTAAAGATCTGCAGAAGTGAACTGAAGCCTTACATTCTGGTGCAATAGGATCATATCAGCAGATGGATGCTGCTTATTGCTTACAAACATATAAACAAAGAAGAAGTGAAACTGCATTCCTGTCTTAGATACTGTCATCTCTAGCATAGAAATTTGTGTGGAGGGGAGGAGTATAGAATATAAATTTATGAAGCTGAAATGAAAGCAAATAGACTGGAAAGCAAGAGGAGGTTTTCTGTGTGTCACAGAACCTGACGGTCAAATTTAGCTCTGGAAAAATTCAAGTTATCATCCTGTAATCTAAGGGAAAATACAGGCTTGCAGGCTATCTAGTAAGTCAAACACTTATACTGTACAAGAGGAACAGGTGGATTTTGTTATACTTGGGAATTATGGATAGGCAAAACTTGAGTCCTGCATGGTCCATTTTGAGAGTCCCAGGTCTTTTTGTTGCTGAAAAGGAAATCTGCTTTTGCACTCAGAAATCATTTTCATTCTCGTGCTGACCAATGTTTGTGGGAGCAGGGGCAGAGAAGGGTCAGAAAAAAAACTTAAAATGTTCAAAATCTGACACATTTAAAAAAAATGTATTGATGAAGTGGGGAAAGCCCCATTTAAAACTGGATTGGATTAAACTGAGAATATGTGACTGGGTGAAGAAAGAAAAATTTCTCGGTGGCAAAGAAAAGGGCAAGACAACCTCCTAAGTTCTTCTTCTACTTCCAATTTCCAAGACAGTATGAACTTTCAAGATATAAAATTAGACTCTAACGTGATCCTCTTCTTGAAATCTGTCAGTCAAATTGGGTCAAGAATTTAGCCTGCAAAGTATTTGCAAGTGCTTTCTGTTTCTTCCTGTCCGAAAGTGTGGCGAATCACTGCTGTTGGCACAGATGGCTTTGTCCATCACTGAGGGAAGTGTTGCATCTGAAAGCAACCATCCCATGGAGGAACAGAGAGTTTGGCAGTTATGTAGGGCTGTGAAAAATAATATATGCAAAACTTCATGTTGCAGTTGTATTTTGTATATGGGAAGGTATGAGGGACCCCTCCAATATGTCAAGTAACATTATAAGGTAGGAACTTCCTCTGAAAGGTGGGATTGGATCCATCTTCTAGGGGCCTGTATCAGTGTTGTAATGAGCAGGGCTTTTGCCCTGCAAACCCTCCAGGAGAATGGGAGTGGGGTAGAGGAGCACAGTGCTGAGAGCTAAGGGTGGCATGCAGGGGGAAAACTGAAGTTTTGCCCAAAACTGTCCCTGATGGTTGCTGTTGCATGTTCTGCCTGCTCCAGCTCTTGTTCTTAAAACAGCACTGGTTTGATGTTTATGCCCTGGCTGCTGCTGCAAGAGCAACTCTGGGGGGCAATTTTGACACCCCTCCTCTTAAGGCATCACCTCGGGTTTGGTGCCCCTCTCACCCACCCCTAGTTATGCCATTGGTCTGTGTTTCACAGCAGAGGAACTACTGAACTCAAACAACTGACACTGTAATTATTCCTTCAGACTTACAGGAGGTGGAGTTCAGAAGGACGTGGTGGAAGAAGAGGGCATGATGCTCCCATGATTGCATATGATGCTATTTTAGGATGTGGTGGTGACTGGACAGAACTTTGCAACCGTGCCATGTTCCACGGCGGTGAGTGTTCCTTTATAACATCACATATTTGAATCCCTCAGGGTTTAAAGGGCAAAATTATAATTGCTGCAAGAAACGTGAAGTTTAAACGAGAAATGTTTGTCTTGTTGGAGGAAGAACCTTAGCAGGAAATCTGCTGAGTAAACGAAACCTACGGTTGTGTATTATTATTACCGTAGCAGCTTTACATCATTATTATTCCTATTGTAATAGCACCTGTCATTCAAGGCTCTGAAAGTGCTGTGCAAACATTAAGCTTCACAGCCTACTTTTGACATATATTAAGGATGTCTTGGTACAAGATTTGCTTCATCCATCTCTAGGATAGCAACTATTCAACCACACAAGGGGTCTGGGCAGGGAAAGACAAAGTTTACTGTGTGCAGTAAAAACACCAGGGAGGATTCAGGTAAGCTGAATTTACCCAAGTTGGGATTTGGTTGGGACAGGAGTGGGTAAAATAAAGCTAATAGGCTGCATCTAGCCTGCCAGGCAGTTTTTATCTGGTTCTTCATACCCACCAATTAACTGTACCCTACTCAGCCCACACGCTTTGCTCCCACCCTTGGGCATGGGAGGGTCCCGGCCCTGGCAAGCACACCCAGCTAGGATGTAGGTTTGGTATGCCTAGTCTTGTGAAAAATGCTACTTGCTCTTTAAGGTGCCCGAATGGTTCATGTGTCTGGTTTGCAAAAGAGAACTCCTCCAACAGCACTTTGCTCCCTAGTTCTGTGCACAGCTTTTAGGTCAGTATTGGCTCAAAGGAAAGGGGGGCCACCTTCTGAACCACCAGCGCCACTGAGACATCCAATGGATACTGGGCTTGTGGTGCCAGTGTAGCTCAAGCCTGGTTAGCTGGTGAGAGCTAACAAGATCTGACTTCAAGCTGTCATAGATAGTTGCAATGTCTGAGTGTGTGTATTATTGCAATTACTTGTTTTAAATTGCTAACTATTCCCTAATGTGTTAGAGTAAGATACGTTCCGCATCCCAAAGATTTTGCACCATAACAGATGTTTCTGGAGTTGCTCTTCCTATCTAGTAATGAGGTAACAATGATGATGTTGCACGGCAAGGGCTATTTAAATTAAGAAAGGTGTTTCTGAGCATAAGTTTTCTTCCTTAAAGGAAAAGAGCAATAAGCCAGGGCATACTGTGTTGTGGTGACGCTGCTACCTCCTTCCCAGTGGCAATTAAACTCAATCAGCTGTGCCACTTGCATGGGTGTGTGAGGAATTTTTCTGTATGGTTGCACATTTATCTTTCCAAATGTTACCAAATATATTGCTTTAATTTAATTAAATTGCTATTTTGTAATGCAAAAGACATTGCTCTTTACCTTTCAAAACCATTTAAAAAAAAATTTAACTGGCATGTTTGTAATGTAGGGGGCATTAGCTTGACGCCCTGCTAAAAAACCCTTCAAATCTATGGGCTGCCATCTTAGCAGTAGGAAAGCATGGTCGCTTGCTGAAATGAGTTTTAGCCTCTTATCCATTTAGCAAATAGATTTCCCCTGCCACTTTGAGGCTAACGACACACTCATTTCCTTGTTTGCAAATCAACACAATCCGCAATGTCAGCATGGTTGTTCACTGCTGCTGTATAAGCAACAGAGGAAATGCAAATACTAGGTTGTCTTTTGTTTTGTACTGGGGGGGGGGTGTTGTTTTTGTTTTTTTGCATGGTTCCTGTGCCAGGAGCATAAGAACAAGTTCTGCCTGATTGGTGCCTGCTCAAGGTGAATCCCTCCCTGGAAGAGCAAGGAGAGCTTCCCTCTCTCTGTACTCTTCTAGCACAGAGCAGGGCAAGAAATCTCCTCAGCAAGTCTGCTTTGAATGGAATAGTGGGGCCAATTTGTGTGCTGGGACATATGAAACTCAGGGTTTACCTTCACTTTGTGGCTCTGCAAGCATGTCTACACAGCACAAGGCACAGGAACATCTCTACTGGCTTCACTGTGTAAGATATCCCATGCTTGTAAAGGAAAATGGTGTAGCCACCTATGTTCAGGTAGTGTTGTGCTAAAGCTAATTGCCTCTGGTGAGAGACCAGAGGCACATTAGCTACAGGGAAGAGCATAGTCTGCTGATGCAGGGCAGCTCTCTTCCTTTTCAGGTGCAATATATATGCACTGGTGGCAGGGGAGAAAAGCAGGGATTCCAGTTAAGAGTGATGAGCCTCCTAAAGCTCCCACTCCAAGAGTCTCATTGAGATGCCACAAAACCTGCCAGTGGAATAATGACTTAATGCTCCCTTCCAGAGTGGGTGCAGTTACGCTTCCCTTCAGCTGTGTTGCATGTGAGCTCTTGGTGCAAGGTCTGGCTTGAGCCACTGCTCAACCCCCTTCTTTCCTCTACTGCCGAATTCAGTGGGAAAGGATAGGGTAAACAGCAACTGCTCCCCCCCCCGGACTCCATAGCCATGCAAAAGCAGCCTCTGTCAGACCCCAACTCCAATCAGCCGGTGAACTCAGAGCTCTGGAAGGACTCTGAAACCAAGCAGTGAGATCAGAGTTCACTGTGCCCCAACTGCACAGCCAAAATTGAGGGGGCTGGGCTGCCTCTGCCAGGTTCCTTGATCTGCTGCTTCCCTCCCTGAATAGTGCAGTTTAATACTGTGCAATTACAAATGGCTGTAACAGGATGGTGCACTACTGTGTTTAATTTTACAGGTGAGAGTGCGGCCACTGGATCCATTGCTGGCTGCTTGTACGGATTACTTCATGGCCTGAGCAAGGTTCCTAAAGGCTTGTACCAGGATCTTGAGCAAAGGGAGAGGCTAGAATACTTGGGAGAGACTCTTTACCGACTATCCACAGAGGAAAAGTAAAGCAGTTTCTGCCATTTTCTCTTTCTTTAAAGACTATATCAAATACTGTAGATAAGTAACTAACCAATTTTAATAACACTGGTAGGCTGAGGCTTACTTTTAAAGGCTTTGTAGAATGTGCACCAGTTCAGTGAGCTGAGTAGTTCAAGAGTAATTGAACTTGTAAATGTTTAGTTTGTCATGTGTTCTGGGGATTTTTGAGTATCAAACTAGCTACTTAAAATACAGTCCAGATCAGTAAAGCTTATGTTAAATGGGAAAAAAAATAAAGAAAGAAAACGTCCTTTTATCAATTTCAGTCTAACTTGCTATAAAGTCACTTTCTAAATGCCATGACTAGTAATTACACATGTAATTAATTTTCAAAAACTAATACTTGTCTGCCAAAACTAATTGTCTTACCCTTTACAGGGGATGTTCCCTGTATACTTTTAAATATTTTATAATTCTTGTTACCACTCTCTTTCCCCTTCTCCCACCACCTCTCCTCATCCTCCAGTCTAACAGTCTCTGATACTTGTAAATCTAATGTCTCTCAAATTATCTTTTTATGAACTGTTAACCCTTTGTCAGCAGTATGCTGTAATGTATTATTATGTTAGAAGCTTTCAAAAAGTAAACTAGGAATACAACTAAAACTAGGAATACATCCAAGATGCAACAAAATGTCATTGTGTTTAACCTTTCTGAATTATCTGTTTTAACTCTAGATTCTTCAGGGGTAAAAAAACCCCTAAAAAATACAACTGGCTGAAATATTTGTAAATAAATTGATCTTATGCTCTTCATAAGCATCATTCTTTATTTTTAGATTGTACTCATATGTTACTGTATCAGTATCAGAATTTTTGGCTGAGGTCTTCAAACTGTTGCAATATATCATAGCCTGATAGATGACCTGTTTCACACACAACTGAGAAATACAGAGAGCTAGGAAAAGAAAACTGATACTTCTGTTTTTCTTAAATCACTATTCAGAGATCAACTGGAGGAGAAAATAGTCAATTTGGCTACCACTTTATTAATGACAGGACAGTCTTTAAATGTCAACCTGACTAAGAGTAGCAGCTATAGCAGAGAGTGTATACACTGCCTATGGTTGCTTTCCCTGGATTTTAAAAACCTCACTATGTGACCTAGTTAAAAACTATCTGATTTGAATAAAATTAACAGCAGAACATGTGGAGATAAGACTGACTCAACTACACTGGCATATATTTTAAGTAACTCCTAATAATGGAATTATACTTCTGTTAATTTTGGAGTAACTGAGCATCTGCACAAGATGCTAATTGCACAGTAGCCAAATAATAATACTGTGTGTTAGCATGTCACAATACAAACAGTGCTAGTACACTACTGCACAGTATTATTAGGCTAGTGCTCAGAAGCATCCCTAATAGGCATTTTTGGATACTATGGCACAGTAACTCCAGTTACTGTGCATTTATTTAGTACTTGGTAGCACATCACAGCACAAACAGTGCTAATACACTACCGCACAGTGTTATTAGGCTAGTGTGTAGTAACGTCCCTAATAGGCATTTGCGGGTGCTACTACACAGTAACTCCAGTTACCATGCATTTATACAAGTAATGAATAAATGCACAGTAACCACATGCATTTAAACATGGCCACTAACAAGAGAGCTTGGCCCAGTATGTTTAACTCCATGTTTAAGCATAGAAGTTCTCAAACTGCTTCGCAGGGAACTTACAAATGATCTACAGAATACTGACAGGTTATATGCTGTTGGGTTCTCCTTCTCCAGTTGCTGATTACGTTAAAAATAAAGCTAAAAATACATAAGTACTTTCCCATTACTTTTTCATGTAAGCAATTGCTGTACTGTCCATAGGGATATTATGTGATAGAAAGGGGGAATAGGTTTTCCATGTCACTACATTATAGGAGAGATGGTCTGCATGACATCTCTGTATTAAATAATTGTTCTTACAATGAGTAGCTTTTAAGTAGCTCTGTTTTAGCATGTTCTTTCTTTGCATCATTGCTGGGTGCTTGCTTTTTCATTTTGGGAAGCATGTGTTAAACAAAGCAGGATATTTTTCTTTGTAGCCTTTGATTTTATATAGGAAAACATCAGGACTTTCTGAAAACATTCTTTCTAGTTTATGATGCCTTTAGCATTCCCTGTAATAAAATCAGCAATAAAGAAGAGAGAAGAGCATGTCCTGCATAAGGTAGGATTTTCTCTTGTATGTGTAACTTTTTCCTTTTTTCCACAGGAAGACAAATCTCCAAAGGAAAAAATATTGTTCCTGTGTTTTAAAAGTTTTATAACAATTCTCAATGTTATTCTCCTAGAATTTATCAAAGCTTTCCACACTTCAACATTCCATATGGATAAGGACCAAACTTAATTTTGTTCACTTAATGGTGCGATAGTGATTGTTGGGAGAGAGCATCGGATCCCAGTCGTGCTACTGCCGGCAGTAAGCCTGAGGCATGGTGTGGAAGTGCTGGATGGTGGGCAACAATCAACTCTACCCACCTGGCAGCAAACCCAAAGGCTCCCTGGCAGGACTCTGGGATCTACCTTGAGTCCTGGTAGATATCTAAAACCCATGTGTACAGCTGGGCTGCACACACAGTTTTTAGAGGTCCTGACACACTAGGACCAAAGGGTGAGGCTCCCTGATCCCAGGATCCCCATGTAACAGGACCTATCAAACCTGTATACGCAACTGGGTTCCATATATGTTTTTTCTCACATCCCCAGTGCACAGGAATCCTGGGATCAGGGAGTCTCTGTGATCAGGATGAATAAGTGCCTTACCTTTAAAGACAAGGTTCCTTGGGTGAATTTGATATCTTTTATTAGACCAGCCCAAATAGTTGGAGAATAGTTATTAAGCAAGCTTTCGAGTTCAAAAACTCTTCATCGGGCTAAGGAAGTTTCAGCAGTTGGTGTGTGCTCTTCCAGGATGGAATGAAAAGTTTTTGAACTTGAAAGCTTGCTTAATAACTATTCTCCAACTATTTGGGCTGGTCTAATAAAAGATATCAAATTCACCCAAGGAACCTTGTCTGCCTATGTCCTTAGACTAACACAGCTACAACCTACACCCTTGCCTTTGAAGAGTAAGGCATTTTAAAGTGCCTTGCCCTGCACCCCCTGCTAGCTGTACAGTTGGGGATCTAATGGTATAAAGGCATTTCATGCAGACAGCTATGAATTATGTAAATAGTCAAAAAGCACTATTTCCATAATTGACAGGGAAAACTGTCAAATTTATCAGCACTTTATTAATGAAGGGACAATCTTTAAATGTAAACCTGAATAAGAGTAAGAGGTGAGGGAGAGAAGGCTTATGCTTGCTCTCCTTAATTTCAGGTAATTCTTTGACTCAAATGACATGAAAAGGCAGCTAGCCCCAACATATCACATTTGTCCCACCTTAGCATGGACATCTGATTTAGACCATGTAAGAGCTGTGATAGGTCAGCTCCTTGAGATGTCTGTCTAGTGTGGTTAAAATTACCTTCCTTTCCCTGTAACTAAACACCAATCATCTTCTCTGGTCAGCTTTGAACTGCCATTTGCGTTGACCCCGTCTGTACGGAACATTTGTTAAGAATTTCTTACAACTTGTTAATGATAAGAAAATACATTAAAACAAAAGTTGCCTCATTGAGTATTTGTGATTGTTTAACATGGCCCAGTCATACAACAGACTAGTATAAATAGGAAGCAAATATCCTAATTTACCCGAACATGAATAACCAGTTGCAGCAACAAACTACTGCATATGTGTGCAAGTGGACAAAGTGTCCTAGCAGTGGCAAGCAGGTTCCTCATGTCCTCTCTCCCCCACCTAGTTAAATAAGCAGCCTTCAACCATTCAGTTAATGCCGAGGGAACCAATTATTGTAAAACAGCCTGTCATGAATGGCTGGCCCTCAAGATGACCTTATGGCCTTCACTTGATGAACTTAACAAGAACATTGTGGTTGCTCACTATGTGCAGATGGAAAGAGGGGAACAGGGCAACAGGAAATACTGTTTGCCAAATAAGAGATCTTCTCATTCTGCCTCACACAGCCATATACAGACTTTTAAGAGCTGGATTGGACCCGTCAAAAAAATAACCACTTCTGCTCCAGTGTTCTTGCCGTGCTGCTGCCACCATTGTTCTGCACCTCACCTCCAGCTAGTTCTGTGTGCCCCTAGGAAGTGCCCTCTGGTCTAGCGTTTTGAAAGGAAATTCCACTTGTTCTGGGCCATACATTTTATAAAAAGCTTTTGATTAGAGGTGCACTGATATATTTGTCCATATTTTATCAGCACCAATAAAAGAAAAATTGACATTATTGGCAATCAGCTTTTTTTGGCTGACATGGCTGATTAATGTCACCAATAAATGCTGTGTACATGTGTGCAGATGCAGCCTGCACGGGGTCAGGAATGCAACCTGGCAGCTTGGAGAGCAGCATCTGGCTGGTAAGTCTGGAGGGGGTGGGGGGGAAGGGGCATGGTGGGGGGCATATTGAGGTCCCCGTGGTGAGGAAGGGAGAGGAATAGAGGTAGAGGCAGGCTCTGCCCAGCTTGGGTGGGGCAGGATGTGGGATGGTGCCAGTGGCTCATTTCAGGGGGCAGGGAGGGAGGTACAGCTCTTGCAGCTGTGTGCACCCCTGGGGGGAGGCATGGGGGTCACGTGCCCCTGGATCTGTGCATGGGGTGAGGATAGACTGCCACTGCATGCTCATGGCTGGGGTTGTGCCAGGCTCTTCCCCAGTGGGTGCTTTTGAGCTGGATTTGGTGAGGCAGGTGGTGGCACTGGAAGAAGGAGCTATAGGGGGATTAAAGCCATCCCAAAATTTGCTGTAGCCCCCCCCATCCCAGCATCGCTGCCACCCGCCCCACCCAGCCCGGCCCGACCAAGCGCAGCTGATGGGAAGAGGCTGGAGCAGCCCCAGTGCCAAGCCCACAATGGGCAGCCTGCCCTCACCTTGTGCACAAATCCAAGGTGGCACGTGCTCCCCATGCCTGTCCCAGGGGTGTGAGCAGCAGCAGGAGCTTCTCCCCACTCCCCATACCCCTGTGCCCTCCGGATGAGCCTCCATCAAGCTCCATCAAGCACTTCACCTGGGCAGCACCTGCCCCAGCCCCACTCCCTCCTTCACTGAGGGTGCCTCAGTTTGCACATCCCATGCTCCTTCCCCACAACAAGCTTACCAGCTGGATGCTGCTTTCCAAGCTGCTGCGCTGCATATTGGCAATCGGATCTGTATCAGCCGATATGGCTGGTCAATAATTGGCCATCGGTACTGCCCAAAAAATTTTTATCAGTGCACCCTTAATTTTGACAGAATCTGGCAGGGATGGATTTGAAAAGGTTGATCGGCAGTCCTGCTACTTGTTAATGCTAGTCTCCCATGTGGCGCTGGAAAGTTACAATACTGCAAGTGGATGACAGCCAAAGAGTCATGAACAGTGTACCATCAAATGACAGAAGCTAAGGCCAAAAGTACCCCTCCCCACTTCTGATGGTAAAAGTGTGACTTCTTCTGAAGCTTTCCAAAGTGTGTGCTTTCAACATGCATTCCCTGCACCTTGTGTGGAGGATCACCTACTGCTAGTTTAGCACTCCAGAAACCTCTGTGGCCCCAGCCCAGTGAAGAGGAGGAACATGAACATAGGGAATGATCACTGGCTCAGCATTTGTGTGAGTTCCTTCTCATTATCCCACCATCAGCAGCTCTGACAGGCCTGAATAGGAAAATATGTACTCTGCCCCTGTCAGAAGTAAGTCAGACTAATCCCAGTTTTATGACAAGGAGGTGTCTGCTACCAATGCTTTCCTTGACGCAAGCTAGGCACTGCATTGCTACCTCTTAGCATATCAAGCTGTTTTTGCTCAAATATTATAGTGATAGGTATCTCAGAGATGCCTGCACACATATAGCAGTAACTGTTGTCTGTATCTTCATGAAGTATTGCTGGTGAGTGGTGCACTGAGGGGAGCTAGTTTAAAACCAAAAACTTTTGAAAATGGCCTTTGATCCATCAGACACCCAAGCAGCCTTCTGCAGATGCACAAAAACCTTACATTGAAGATAACAGATCTGGAAAGCTGCAGTGCATTTGGATATTGTGTAGATGTTATCATTATGATGAAAAGGAAAGTAAGCACCTTTTAGTTTGGAGGTAGAGAGAAGAGAAGCCCACTGTGGATGTTAGTGCATGCACTAACATGATGGTGGAGTCCCTGTTTGGGTGAAGTGCCTTGTACTGCTCAACTGAGATCTCTTTGGCCCTTGAAGGGGTTAATAAAGTCCCATTGTTCACTGCAGTCCTAAAAAACACATCTGCCTAGTTTGTCTCAACTGTAATGATATGTAACAATAGGTCAGTGGCAGAAGGGGTAGAGCTGGGAGAAGGAAGGACGGGAAATATTAGGGATGAAATCTTGGTCTTATTGAAATCAATAGCAGAACTCTCTGTCAGTATGGCCAGGATTCTGCTCCCTGCATCTCCCCAGATTACACATAACAGACCCTTGAAATGTTGTCAAAGTGGTATGAACACTTCCCCACCTCCTCCCAAACCTATATTTATTTTTAGGAAACGATATCATAGAATGATCTCAGGGTTTATAGTTTTATGCTACTGGGTCATCCAAGAGATTTTCACAGATCCATTGTAATGCTATTTTACAGCTGACATCATCTTGGAAAATCTGTTGCTGTCCTAAAAGGGTGGAGTAATTCTTATTCAGCTTCTATTATTGGCTAGTGAATGTGAACCAAGCATTTTGCTGCAGGCTAACCAGCATATTTTTTGTACTTATAAAACACAGTAATATTTCTATAAACTCTGGAAAAATCATTTTATTGCTTCTTTAAATTAGGTTTCTTAAGTGGCCTATGTCAATATGAACTAATAATTAAGGCAGTTTGAGTCTGTACTTAACGCTTTCCAGGATGGATAGAGGGCAGGCCTCATATTGGCAAGCTTTGCAGTCAAAGGACAGATAGACCTATGCTAGTCAAAATTATGGGTGGAGGGAAGAGTAAATCAATCTCTTTCCTCTCTCTCCTTCCTTTCATATAAAAAAAAAAAATTAAATTCTTGCAAAATTCCATTGTAACCATTCTGTGGAAACCTCAGTATGACATCAGAGCTGGCTTCATAACATTTCTTCCATTGTGTATCTTTTATCCTTCAAAGGAAAGCGTACTAAATCTGAAGTGTTACCATATGCAGTATACGTGGGAGAACACCTGTACTCTGAAGAAATGTAGTCATCATTCTCAATTGAAACCTAGCAGTGTTTGTTATGTTAGACATCAGCCAGTTGTCAAACTTTTTTTTTTTTACTTGTAAAATACCTGTGAGGTCATTATAAATAGAATTGCTTCATTTCACTGCTGTTGAATTTAGGTTTTAAAGTCCTTCTCTTTAGTGTATTGTAACACTCTCTAAAAGCCAGATTTTGCTCTTTATTTACAACGACCAGTCCCTTACCCCACAAGCAGCCCCAGTGAAATTACAGTATAGGCTTAGGTTTAATTTCCTATCAAATACAACCTGGTATTAATGAGGGGGAAAGATATCAGCTATTCAAAGCTGATACTACGTAAAAACGTAAACAGTTTTTGCAGTCTTTCTTCACTTACTCACTTCCTACCAGGTTTAGTTTACAGAATCTCCCATTTCTACTCAAAAAAATTAATACTCTCCTGGCATGGAGGCTGGAATCCATTCCCAGTACTTCTTACTGAACAGTGAAGCAACTTTCCAGATCTTTTGGTGCTAGAAAGCTGACACTTCTCCCTTCCCACCCCAGCACAATCTATTGTTATTGACTTTACCGATTTTGGTACTAAGTTCAGTATTTTATTTTAGTAACTGATCAGCAGCAGTTAAAACATTTTCTAAATCCCCAGCTGTTTGAAGGCAACATTCAAACTGAAGTATAGATCCAGCATGTCAGAACTCCTGCTCCAGGTTGAATACTGAAAAGGGACAGTAGCCAAGAGGCATTGCGTGGATATTTTTACATAAAATGTTTTATCTTTGGTTCCTTGCTACTTGTTATTATAACGATCCTTTCTCTAAAGGTATTTCCCAAATGGATAATTGTAAAACTAAGCTAGATTTCTACTTCAGAAGAAGAGGAAGAATGCACTATTAATAGTGCATTTTATGGCTTTTTATGTTGGAAATATGCTTGCTACTTCATAAATTGTATCAACAGCAAAATGCAATTATTAACTTACACCTTTCAGCCTTCCTGTCTTGTTTTTGTTTTTGTTTTTTAAGCCATAGGCACAGCTGTATTTTCATATCAGATATGTTCTCATCTTATTGTTTAGCAGGAGTGAAAACATTTGATGATACTCTCCACGGGAGGGGACAACGGTATAAAAATAGTGAGGAGTTGCACAGCTGAGATTATGTTCATCATTATTAGTGTTGCTTATTCTCATGAATGTTTCCAGCTGTCACAAAACACAGAAGATGCTTCTGATGACACAATGTAGGATTGTTATTAAAACCCTGCACACTCTGGGTACAAAATGCTTCACGAAGCTTCTAAAATACCTTGCATGCTCTTAACAGCCAACTAACTATATCTCTGTTAAGCAGCTTTAAGTATTTCTTTCCATTTTATGCACTATAGCATGCCATTAGAAAAAAAGAATATAAGGAAGTAGAAGCAATGTTGATTACTTCAAAAGAGCATTCATTTTCTTTTGTGCAGCACCAAATATACAAAGTTTTGCGGTGATAAAGCGCTGATAGATCCCATGGTGCTGAAGAAGAAACTCAATAGGTTGGCAACAGAACAAGGGGCTTTTGCTGTCCTCAGCAGCCTGCTGCTATATGTTACAGACCTTGCAGCCTGTGATCCACAGATGCGGAGCAAGAGGGCCAAATGGACAGAAGGCAAAGAAAATAAGGTGAGTTGTACCCGGGAACACCATGGGACCAACAGCATTGTGCGCCCCACAAGGTTTCAGCTTTTGCAGTCCAAATTCATGAATAACAATCATGAATCGTATACAAAGAAGAGAAGAGAGGTTGGCAAATTGATCATTAAAGAAAAGCAGTGGGTAACCAGGGGCTGTCTGAATGCCGCTGTTAATAAGTTAAACCGAAACAAGGAGAAAAATGGAAATGATCAAATACCAGAAGAGAATAAAAGCATGCTGCCCAGTGAGAGAGGCAAGTGGAATAATTTGACTGGGAAAAATACAGTGAAAAATATTCTTAAGAAATTTTTAGCTGCAGAGGAAAAAGCAGCTAAGGAAAACTCTCCCACCTGGAAAAAGAAAGACCCAAACAGCAATTTGCCAAAAATAATCAGCAAGAATTCTGTTCTGTCCAAACTGAGGGAAAAATTTGAAGAAAGCAGTTCTGTATGTTCAGCCCCAGACGTGAAACCATTACTACTGCGCAAAAGTGAAAAAAAGAACCAAAAGGTGCCAAATCAAAAACGTGTTCATAAAGTAGACATTAGAGTGCTGCACAGCCTGGCAATGACAACCATAGATATAAATAGCCCAGAGTCCCAGTATTTAGTGTGTTCAACAGTTCCAATGCCTAAATTCAGTATTGTAACTGAAATTAACCATCCAGGGAGCTGGTCAATAAATAACTTAAGTAAGCAGCCTTTTGATCATGGCATTCAAATGAGAAAAACAAGTGCCATTAGGCACAGAGATTGTATTAAGTCGGGTAAGAAAGAAAAGCCAGAAAACCAAGCACAAGATACAGAATATAAAGAACAGTTACCGACTACACAAGGTGGAATGCCCAAGGTCATGACTAATGCAGAGGGCATTGTTGAGACAAAAATAGATTCCACAAACCAAGGACCTGACTGTCTCCCTAATTTTACTTTCTGTAAAAATGAAGGACTCGGAGACAACATTCCTTCCTTATCTGGACATAGTCCAAACCACCCCTTGCGTGGATTGGATGTGTCCTCAGTGTTAAGGGACAATAATGCCACTCAAAGTATGAGTGGAAAAAGTCTACCTACTGACTTGCCTTATTCTGATGTAGCTGAAGGATCTGATGTGTGCAGTCCCTCGAACATTAATAGGGGTGAAATTCTTGAAATAGCAATGTATGCATGCAGTCCAGAGGAACCAGAAATAGAGTTGGTACAGCCAAAAAAAGATCCTGTCTTTGTGAGCCAGAAATGTTTCCCGGAGCAGAAAGTATCAGAAAACATTCCACCATTTCACTCCCCAGTAGTTCAGGCATCTTGTAATGTAAAGTCTCCAACTGCTGATCTGCAGCTAACTTTTAAAATGCCAGTTGCTGATAAAAAGGCACTGGTACAGTCAAGTAAAAAAAATGTCCCAGGTTTTAAAGATAAACTTTTTGAAACAGGTGAAAAGGGAGAGAAATCTCACAATAAGCATGAAATATTTGCAAGTTCTAACAAAAATGATTGCAGAGTTCCCACTGCACAAAATGAGGAGTCTCTGATTAATCGAAACAATTTATCTGAAGGTCAAATGCAAAAGAAACAAATAACCCAAGAATCAGAACCATGTGAAACACTCAATGTGCAAATTAATATTAATAACATTAGTTCTAATGCATCAAATCCAATTGTGAATAAGAAAAAACATGTGCCCTCAACAAATGATAACCAGGAGCAGACAAGTGATATTGTAACAGTAAAGCAAATTTCCTGTGATTCTGAAAGTGATTTTGTGAAGCGCCATTGTCATATTGTAGAAGAGAACTTTGGGAAAGACCCATTACCTTCATCAAATGACGTGACAAATGATGAAAACCATACTGCCCTGCCAAGAAGTACCTTGAATGACCTGGAAACTTGTCACAGGCCATCTTATTATTTCATCAAACATGAAGAAGCCACTGCAGAGGAAAGTCCCTGGCCTAATTCTGAGACATGTCAATTGTTTTCATCAAATTATTTAACAAAACAAGAAAGCAATGCTGCAGAACAAAGAATCTGGCATGCTCTTCATAGACCTTTGATCCCTTTATCAAATGATTTGGTAAAAGATGAAACTTGTAGTGTAGAAGATAAGAAGCCCTGTCGTTGTTTGCCTTCGCCAAATGACCTAGGGAAGCATGAAAATGATACAGTGGTAGAAAAAGATCCCACCGTTAGACATGAAAACAGAAGTGAAAGAGAGAGAGAGAAATTATTTAAAAGAGATAAGTACCAAACACCATTATCCAGTGATGGTGCAAGACCAAAAAAGAATATTACTGGAGGTGAGAAAAATCTATTTTGTGAAAAACCATCAAGTGGTTTTATGGAGCGAGACAATAATACTTTAAAAAAGAAAAAATCTTGTGATTTTGAGACACTCATGTCATGCCCAGAGCTTGATACTAAGGCTCCAGGAGTAAAACATACCTTGTGTAATATGAAGTACGCAAAGCCAACAAGAGAGTTAAAGAAACCTAAATATAATATGACAGAAGATGAAAACACCTGTTCTACTAAGAAATGCCAACAGTCCTCAGCCAGTGAACCAACAAAATCTGAAGATAATACTGCAGGAGCAAGAAATATCCAGTGTAACCTTAAGAAATATCCAATGCTAACCAAAAAAACAGTGAAGAATGAAAATAAGACTAAGGAGAAGAATGGCTATCCTCATCTTCAGAACTACCAGTTACCCTCAACAAAGGATCCAGTGCAGAGTGACAAAAATACTGCAGCAAAGAGGGGTGCTTTGTGTGATCCTAAGAAAAATCAAAAACCATCATCAAAGGAGGAAAATAACAATGTAACAGAAAAGCAGAAAGAAGTATCTTCGGACAATGTGAAGCATAAAATACATGCTGCGAAAGAGAAAAATAAACAGGATAACTCTGAGAAGTACCAGTTACCTCCTAGGAATACCTCAGTACAGAAGAAGCAACAGATACCAACACCAGATGATTTTATGATGAATGAAGCCAATATTGCACAAGAAAAGAATCAACATAACTCTGAGAAGTACCAGTTGCTCTCATTAAATAAGTGGGGGAAGCGTGAAAAAAAAGCTGCAGTAGAGAAGAAGCAGGAAATACCTGCATCAGAAGATTTTATGAAGCCTGCAGCGAGCAATGTAAAAGAGAAAAAGAAGCATCAGTATTCTGACAAGTACCAGTTATGCTCATCAAACAAGTTGATGAAGCAAGAAAAAAATACAGTAGTAGAGAAGCAGCCACAATCGCCCTCATCAGATGGAATAACAAAGCAAAAAACAAGCACTCTGGAAAAAAAGAACTTGTACCACAAAGAAGAGAAATACCAGTTACTCTCAAGAAATATATTGGACAATCATGAAAATATTAGTTCACGAAAGAAAAATACTGTAGGGGATTTTGAGAAGTATCAACCTTCATGCTTTGAGAGTGTGAAACATAAAAGTGACACCGTATTAGAGGAGCCCACTTTGTGTAATACAGACATGCACCAGAAATTACCCCCATCAAATGAAATGTCCAAGCATAACAGAAGCCCAGTAGAACACAACGAAACCCAACATGGCTTCAAGAAGTACCAAATGCTGTCAACCAAGGGTTTAGTGAAGCATGAAAATGAGCCTGATCAAGGAGAGGCTGGCTGGCAGGGGGCTGGCAAGGCAGATGACAGAAAAGCCAGCCGTGAGGACAGTTCTAGCATAGCAGCACTAACAAAATACACAGCTGAAAGCTACAGTGAAGGACTTTCAGATTCATCTTTTAAACCACTGGTTATTAGAATAACTGATACATTTAAGCATCACACATAAGGTATCTTTACATCTAAAGAAAGAACCTAAATTGATTGATATAAAGGTATCACTTGATCTTTCTTTTGTTCTTTATTAAAACATTAAACTCACTTTGCAATTGCATAAACATAGATGTATATTTATCGGGACTGAGTTTCTTTCCTTTCTAAACAATAACCCAAAGGTCTGAATTCAGTACACTGCTACAGGTATGTTTATTTAATTATCAAATTTATCATCAGTGTATTATTTAAATTATGAACAGGGGCTTGAAAATGAACATATTAGTTCAATCCTGCTCCAGTTTCTCTTAGCTAAATGCTAGGTTTAGTTTGTAATCAAGGAGATTGCTTTGAGGATAAACTTTTACATTTACTTCTCCTAAAAGGTAAATCCTTAGCTTTAGATGATGTCAGACTAAATTAGGTAAAAAAAAAAAAAAAAAAAAAATGGTTGTGTTTATGCTGTAGTTTGAGAGGTAAATGCAAATACTGATCTGTTGCTAAATTGAATAGTATTGTGTACAAATGAAATGTGTGGAAAGGAAGCCACTGCTTGTATTTGCAAAAAAATCCTAAAGGGGCATGTTGTTAAAATAGAATTTACTAGAGAGGCTACCATTCAGTCTTATAAATATTAGAAAAATACTGATTGAATTTCCTGTAAGGATATTTACACATTTTTTTATGTTTATAGTATTTTTTTTGTTTGTACAGATATGTGATTTCATTCAAATATGCCACTCCATAGCCACTACTGTCTCTACAGAGGGTCATATTCCAGCCAAATATAAGAGCTCAACAAAATACCAATCCTGGCAGCTACCAAGCACTTCCTATTAGATTAAAAAAAAAAAAAAAAAAAAAGAACAGGCTAATGAAAATTTTGCATTAAGGCACCAGCACTTTGCAGTACTTAGAGTTAAAAGGCTTCTAGGTTATATCTGGCACACAAACACAAGGCAGGCACTGCAGCCAAAAATGAAGTTACTAATTTGAAAGTCTTATCTTGTTGGTGCTTTCCTGTCAAGAGGAGCAAGTGTTTACTGTAGTGTGATATGAAACTTGATAATAATGAACAGCCAGTGTCATTGGAATGTGCCAGCGGAATGTGATTTTTAATGTTCACATTAATGGTGACTTCTGCGTAATGCCTGCATGTAACAAACTTTTGTTTGAGAAAGGAGGATGGTTCTGTTCGGTTTGCTCCCTTCTGCCACGCTGGGGAACATGATGTAGCTGCATCATTTAATTTTGCAGCTCATATAACAAAATTCTAGGATCTTAGATAGATGTACTGTATTTAATGGTGTATAAGCAGGGGCAGATCTACTATGAAACTAATGAAGCTTAAGCTTCAGGGCTCCTAATCCTGGAGGAGCCCCAGAAGTGACTTTAGTTCACATTGCTTAACAATTTTGGGTCTACTGTATGAGAAGGGTTTTTAAAAATATATATATAGATTAATAATATAGTGTAATTCAATACAAAATAATTGTTAAAAATTAAAAGTTATTAAAGTATCACGTGGGCTATGATGCATCATGCATGTATATAACATTTCCCTAATTTTCATCCCCCCATAACTCAAAAACTATAAGGCATAGGAAATTATTATTCACACCAGTG
>JAGPOW010003316.1:92079192-92102459 GCA_030014935.1 Caiman crocodilus
ATGATGCATCATGCATGTATATAACATTTCCCTAATTTTCATCCCCCCATAACTCAAAAACTATAAGGCATAGGAAATTATTATTCACACCAGTGACTTCGACATGTGAGAGAACCCAATACAGCAATTTTAATCAAAATCTGAGATGTAGTGGTTAAATTTTTAAAAAATTTGTGGTGATCTGTTGTGGAACGACCCCACTGAAGAAGATAACAGTGGTTACCCAGACCTTGTTGCTGGTTGCGAAGGGACCCCCATAACAGTTCAAGCTTCAGGGCCCCAAAAATGTACGTCTGCCACTGTGTACAAGTCAGGTTTGGAAGCCCGATTTTTGTGTCCTAACAATCAAACTTGACTTATAGACCATACCGCATCAAAAAATCATGGACAGGGCTGGATTTGACACTCGGCTGGCATGGCCCCACCCCCTGCAAGTGGCTCTGCCAGCACCGCTTGCAGAGGATGAGGCTGTGCCACCTGAGCACTGACCCCAGCCCTGTCCCCATCCCAATCCCCTGCAAGTGGCACCGGCTCTTGTCTGCTGTAAACGCTGAGCCTGGCACTGCTTGTAGGGGATAGGGCTGTCTCGACACTTGGCTAGCGCAGCCTCTGTGAGTGGCACCAGGCTCAGCATTCAACAATGTCACTCTTAGCAGCTCCATCCCCTGTGAGCCCCGTGCTGCTCACAGGGGATGGGTACAAGGCTGGGCTTGGCACTTGGCTGGTGCAGCCTCATTCCCTGCAAATGGCACAGGTAGTGCCACTTGTAAAGAATGGGGCCGAGCCCAGCCGAGCCATAGCCCATCTCTTTCCCCATCCCCTGTGAGCAGCACTGGGCTCAGCACTGCCCGCGAAGGGACAGGGACAGGCATGGTGCTCAGCTGGTGCAACCCCATCCCCTATGAGGGGGATGCGGCCATGCTAGCCAAGTGCCGAGCCTGACCCCAACTTATACACCATGTCTATGAAAACTTATATTTCAGATTGGAAAGCCAGGGGTCAACCTAACCACCAATGTTGACCTATTCACTGTGAAATATGGTAAATGAAATGACCTCACTGATCACATGTGCCAACTCATCTTTTCTTTTGCGTGTGGGGGTGCAGTTGTGGAAGGAGGGGCCTTTTCTAATTAAGAAAGCCTTTAAAGAAAGGGAGCTTCCTAAGGACTTGATTTATATTAGTTTTCTATAGCCATCCATACACAGATCCTGGCTCTGTGGCAGCAAAGGTCAGCCTGCTTGAAAAGCCAATTAAAAACCCAATCTTTTAAGTGGTATTAAGCTTTAGAAAATTGCAGAGCTAATCAGCAGGGGAAGAGTTTATATAAATGAGCTCTTCTTCACCCACTGCAGCAAATTCCTTCGAATTTGTAAGATGGTCCCTGCAACCATGCATCATATCTGGGGTTGCTCCAGTCCCAGACTGGCAGAACACCCTGTCTGCCTGCCAACAAGAAAATGAGAACATGAGCACACTGGCGGCATGCTTAGTGCAAATCCCTTTGCCAGTATGTAAAGCACACAGCCACATGTATGACAACTAGGCTGGACAAGCCCAAGGGGCACCTCCGTGAGGGAGCGGTACCATGGAATACGATGTTCCCTGACAGCTAAAGAAATTGATATTTAAAAAATGTTTCCTTGAAAATGTGAGATTAAACTTCCCAGCAACCAGGGGTAAAATTCATGCTTGTGCACTTTCAATCCACAAAAATAGAGTCTGAGTGAAATATATGGGTTGTATTATACTGCCCTTTGCACAGAGGTGGATTTCACCTATACAAAGTTTATGAGCAAGAAGCCAGGGAACCTATTTAGCCCTGAACTGAACATGATGATTGCTATTCACTATAACATGACACCGTAATACACAAATGCATCTAATTTGAATTGTAAATACACTATATGCCTGTTCACTAATTGGGCTCTTAATGCAGCAGACAGGGCTGGAGATTTAAGAACAATTGCTTTCCTTAATAAAAACCAAATCATCTTTCCCAAGGTTCACACAGCTGGAGAGAGCACCATCTGTGATGAAATAGTGTGTCCCATTAGTTGCCTGGCAGATAATAAAATGTTATTCAGGCAACAGAAGAGAATTTTTATCAATGCTCAGCAAGAACCCTTTTTGGTTTGTATCCTCCACGTCTGTTCTTCCTGATACTGTTAAAGATCTCTACTAGCATGCTAGCACCCTTCATTCTTGGTTCAATTTCAGAGCCACAGTGGCTTTTGGGGGAGTGGATTACACTTATTTATATGCCACAAGTCTATTAGAAAAGTAAGTTTCAGTCAATTCTGTCACAAGCACTACAGAAGCTTTCACTGAAAGCAGACTCAAAAGTGATGCTCTGGTACAACAAACTGCACATTTTTGATTCAGTAATTATTAACACAATGTCAGAACAGAACTTCAGCCCTCATCTATTCTACAAAGTTTTATGGGCAGAACTCTGTACTCTCAAAGCCCTTTGAGGGGAGCCCTATGCTCTGCCTGCAGATAAGGCTTCTGCTACTACACAGCCTCTGGCTGAAGGCCTCTGTAGCCTCTCCAGTGCCTTCAGCTGGCAACCATTGTCCATTCAGCAGCAGTTGCCCTCCCAGAGTGAACTTTGCACTCTGGTGGCCATGGGTAACTGGTGCCTCCAGAGTTGGGAGAGAGGGGGCACCAGATTGCCAACAGGGGGCTGCACTTCCGGTTTTGTGGCTGGTGCTGCCAGGGGATGCACAGCTGATCTCAGAGGGTGCACGTGTAGCACCTGTGTGCATCCCCTACGTGTAACCAATGCTGGTGGCTCAGCTGCTCTAGTGGGGTAGCCAGAAGCTTGTGGATACAGATATGCTATGTCTAGGATGGCCATCATAGAGGACAGTCTAGTTATCCTCTGTCCTCTATTGGTACAGAACCAGACACCTTTCTCTTGAAGAGGAAAATAGAGCGTGTAAAGGCATTGGGTTTCGTATCAATAGAGGGCAGAAGACAGAATAGCAGAAGACCGGAATGTCCTCTGTGATGGCCACCCTAGCTATGCCAGTGGTCAGTGACATAAGTAGAGCTGTGTGATCAGGGCACAAGCCCCAGGTGCTGACCAAGAGATGGGGGTGCCAGAGTAGCATCAGGGTATTGAGCTGTCTTAGGGGTGGTTAGCTCGAGGCCTTGCGACTAGAGGCAGGACTTCCCATACAGCATCACTTCCCCTCCCTCTGCTATGCAGCCAACTGCTACTGCTGCCAAATTAAGGCTTTTAAAGCCATGTTCTACATGCAGGTCAGCAACAGGTGTGAGAAGGTTAACTAAGGGAGGTGGAGTGAGATTGCTGTGGGAACTCTGCTTCCAGTCTGTGAATAAGCATCTAACAGCCCCTGGGTGAGCCTGTGCCAAGGAGGAAGGACTTTGCCTCATCTCCAGACTCCTCCTGTTTTTCTGTGCTTAGCACAACTCCACCTTTCTGCACCTGCCACTCTCTGCTTATTGATGCCTCTGGCAGTTGTAGCTGATGGTTACTACAAGAAGTCCTGTTGGCAGAGGCAGTTTAGTGCAGGTGTAGCCAAGGTGCCTTAAAAAAGGGTGCAAGATGAGGGAGCACTCGTCAACCTGTGAAAGGATGTAAGCAACAGGCCTAGTCTCTTTGAGCATGTCTGTTGCATATTTAATGATCAATGTGATGTGATGTAGTTCTGCTACAGTATTATGTGGTGCTTTTTATTCTTTTCCAATTCATTATGGCTGAGATTTGCAGAGAGTCAGAGGGAATTAGGTACCCAAACCTTACTGACTTTAGTGGTATTTGTGGGGTATTAGTGGGGCTTTATGCCCCTACATTTCTTTGGAAATCCCAGCTTAGATTTCAATAGAGACAAAATGTCAAAACCAGAGCAAGTTTATTGCAAACAAACAAACAAACAAAAATTAGTACAAAGGTCTCTTCTTCCCCCCCCCCATCTGTTATTTCTGAAATTATTCCTAAAATACCAATTGTTTGGCGTTTCAGATGCTGATGACATCTTCCTCATTTGTGTATACAGGTAATTTCAGTGGGAGTGGACAGAGTTGTTGATTTTCTTTCATGTCCCCATGCATTTTTTCTGAAACCTCAACATTTAGTTTTTCGTGGAATTTTATGAAACTCAGAAATGGAGATATTGAGGAGGTGTATGGCTCTCAAGTGAAATTTGGGACACTTGAAGTAATAGATTTAGTTGAAAGTGTTGGCAAGTGTCTGGTTGTTAGGAGCGTTGGGATGATAAACAGCAGATGAGTCAAACTGGTATCTGCCAGCATCTCCTTACATATTAACAATGCATTCCTGATTCTTATGACAGGTGTACCCAGAGTGCAATAAAATCAACCTGTAATACCAGCAATTAACAGCAAAGTACAAGTAGTGTAAGTGACTTAGTAAATTAGTTTCACTGTAGCAAAAGCACAGGAATCTAGTAAAAGGAGACTCAAAACGTTTGATTTTGGGGGGGGGGGGGGAATACTGATTTCAAGACCAGAGCAGACTCCACCAAGCTACACAGCCAGGTGTCCCAGGAGAGTCACCTGTAACTATTTGACCCCATGCCAACCATCACTTAACCCCATTCGTCCTCAATTTCAGGCTCTGACATTTATTTCAGAAAATAACTCTCCTTTTGCAAGATAGCCATCGAAGATGGGTTTTGTCACTTGGAATGTTAGCTTTATAATGCAGAGAGTGCTATTTTGGAAGGTTTTTAGAATGCAAATGCTCCTAAAGCACTATTCCTGCATATTCATCTATTGTATCAGCTGCAGTTGATATTGGCTAGGACCAGTGACTTGCTACCTTCATTCAACATTATAGAAGGTAGGGTTTACCAGGTACAGTCAGTGCCACTCAAGGATTTTCTGGGGAGTGATCTCTTTTATTGGACCAACTACATGGCTGGAATAAGTTTTTTAATACAATAACTGATGAAGAATGCCTAGCATTTGAGAACTTGTCTAACCTTATGCAGTTGGTTCAGAAAAATATATCATCACTCCCCAAAAAATTCTTGTCTCTTACATAATTTCTAGGCCATCATGGCTAAAATATCACTCTAACTCTACTGAAAAGTATCATAAGAATCTTCAGTCATTTTCTTTAGTCCTCAAAGAACAGAAAGGGAAAAAGGGAGTTAATGTAAAAAGTTGTTATAAAGCCTGTTTCAGTATAATGAATTGAGAGGCACTTCTGTGCTTGAATTCTGAAATTGCTTCAGACTATCTTTCAGACCACCTGTAAATGGTATGAGGATGAAGGCCTGAGACTATACGTTGATAAGATCTCCTCAGTTTTCCTCATTTAATATTTTTGTATGTCATGAATAGGCAATAGAAGACAGCAGTAAAGAGAGTAACTGTTTGCCATTGCAATCATTTATACTTAACTGTTTTGAGGCAACAAATACTAGTAGGTCTGTACTCCATTAGCTCAGTTCAACACTCTTCTCTAGCCTACTAATGATGTAAATGTTGGATTTCTCAACCACCAGTAGTGGAAAAGCACCACCTTGTGGTTTGTTTGGCAGTCTACAGTGAATGTTATTGATGGAAATAGGCCATGAGGTTTTAGGGGAATATTTTTCCTTTTGTTCTGGTGTCCAAAAGGTTGCATAGTGATGATGCATCCTGTGATTTGTTTCTGTGAAAGTGATTTGTCTCTGTAATTAAAGAGAAGCATAATAGATAATATGAAGAGGGGCATTACAGCTAGAATGGGAACTTCTGATAGTAAATTCCTGACACCTTAGAAATCAACATATTTTTACAATCACAGAATCTTTTTTTATTTAACTATTTCGCTTTGTGTATTCCCTACAAACTAATAGCATCCTCTTAAACCTATTCCTCTGTTTCATTTGTGACAGCATTCACATTTAGAGAATGGAGCATTTCTCTTTCCTTAATGAGAGGTTTCAGCATAGCAGAACCATACTTTCCTGTCATGTTCAAGAACTTGCATATATCAATTAGAAGAACCACCTGATCGTTATTTTCATACTTCATAACCTAAAGTAGCTGGGAGGATGTTTTAGACACCTCAAACTTTTTTCCTTAGTTTATCTTTGCAGTTTCTATGCTTATTTATATCTTACTGCACTGTAGGGACATGGGAAGAATATGTAATGTGTTAGGGATTCTGGTTGACAAGCCAGAGCAATAGGAAATCTTACATTATACATATGTAACTCAGTAGCAGAATACTACCAGGGAAAAAGTCTATTGAAATAAAACCTGCATATAAACATTTTGCATTGCACTGATCACTTTCTAAAACCTCCATATTAGAGATGAGGGTTTATATTTTCAGCAGTTACTAGTGATCTTGGGTGCCAAATCTGAGGTACATTGAAAGGGCTTGATTTTCAGAAAATTACTTTCTGAGAATTAAGCCCATCTAAGGTGTCCCATGTGGAACACTCAAAAGTTGAAGTACAAAAAACCCTTTGAAAACTTAGGCTAAGATTTCTGAAATATGGGAGAACATTAAGGACAGTTGCTGGCTCTACAAAGGAATCCTAAGAACAAGAATTGCCATAAAGGAACAAATATGGATTCTGGCATCCTGTTAGTGCGTGGGGCCAGTGCCAGATGTTTTAATTACTAAGAACTGAAGTCCTTCCTGTCAGATTGTCTAATGCTACACCAGACAGGATTGCCTGGGTTCTGGCTGAAAGCTTGGGAGGATTGTTACATAGCAGTGATGTAGCTCAAAGGGATGGCAAGCCCCTGCCATCTACTGTTTCTTAAAATATTCTAGGAAGTGTGGAGAACATATAAGACTGTGTGATATTTCAAAACCCATCCATCATTTCTGAGAGATTACTATGTTTAATCAAACCTGAATTCTTGATTCCCTTTGAAACTTTTATTATTAAACCACCTCTCCCCCCAAAAACAAAAAAGAAGAAAAGATCACCCTTGTGAATTTAGTGTTTATGTAAAGCTCTGGATTGCTAGCCCAAGTGACTGAGATCTTTCATTCTTCTAAGGAATGGGAACAGTGCAGGTGGCAGCAATCCAAACTTTTCAGCAAGGCCTCACAAACATATTTCAGTTCTGATTTTAGCTCTAGTGAAGAGAGACATATCTACAGAACAGTGAAAGCTCAGGCCCCATTCTAATTATATATGAACTCAATAGAGCTTTTGACAAGATTTATTTATGTGTATCCTCTTGGCAAATATATGTGGAAAGTCATTCTTAACAGTTGCTCCTCAGCTCTGGAATTCCTTCCTTCTTGAGGCCTGGCAGAGCCCAAGCCTGGACACCTTTCAAAAGTCTTGTATGATCTTCCTATTTAGGCAAGTGTTTAGCAAAGCTAGACTGGGATATTGATTAGGGTGTTTCTGTTTTATATTGATGCTATCAATTCCATTTTAAATGTTCTCTTGTACATTCTCCTGTTTTACAAATTATTCAATCCTTATTGTAAGGCACCTGAACCTTTGATAGGAATGATTGTATATACATTGGATAAAATATGTAATAAATAATCTTTATATGGACAATGCTTGTACATGAAGATCACAGCTGGCTACTGTCATGAGTATCATACATGTTCCTTAATAAAGATCTTTTGCTTATTATTTGTGTTAGTTATACCACTGAAGCTTGCTTGTGCCAAGAAGATGAAAATAATGGATATGTACAGATAAGTCTTGTAATCAGTAGGACAGCATCAAGGGAGGAGTAAAGGAAATGAATCCATGTAAAATCAATCCCATCAAATTGATGTACAACCTACAGTGATAGACACCTGCCTGGAATGGTTGAGGGATAGGAAGCCTTGCATCAGCGCAGGGGACTGGCTCGAGATGACCCTTGAAGTCCCTTCCAGTCTTCCAATGATATTATAGTTTTCATTTTTTTTCGAGGGCTGACACAAAGTAGGCTGCAGAAGGCAAATGAGGGTGGATATATTACACGGGAAATAAATTTGCAAGTTTTGGCTTTAAAAAGAACAAGAAGGCCACCTTGGGGGCAGTGGGAGGACTCCAATCCACCCATCCCACCCTCCAACACTAGCTGAGCAATCCTCAGATCAAACCCACTTTGCTCCCTTTCTCCCTGCCCATTGTGAAGACGGAGATGGGAAGGGGGAGGGGTGGTGCTTTGGGAGAGCGGCTGCAGAATCAGAGCTGCTCTGAGTGTCTGATGGGTCCAGGGGATTGCTGTAATTCATGATGCTTCTTGCAAAGCACTGTAAGTTACAGTGGGGTGTTACATGTGTGTGTAGCTATAGTTTTTATTTTGCTTCAGGGATGACACAAAGTAGGCTGCAGAAGGCAAACAGGGGTGGGTACATCACATAGGGAAGACATTTGGCAAGCTTTGTGACTTCAAAAAGAACAAGATGGCCTTTGTTCTCCTACTGTATGAATCCATCCCTAAACAGTTACCTGTCTGTTTGTGATTTGCTGGGAATGGAAGTTGCAGTTTAGGATCCAGGCTAGAGTGAAGTCCCTGAAGAAAAAAGGGACAAATGCACTGTTAACAATGGACTGAACCAATCAGTGCACAATTAAGCTCCACTTTCCTTCTGGGGTGGAATAGCCGGACAACATGAAAAGACATGCTGTACTTCATCATGTAATGTAGAACAGCTGGCAATTCCAGGCTGCATAATGGATTAATTCCTGTGAGGTGCTGATGAACCCAGCAGCAAGGAGGGTATGAATGAGACTGTCCCTGTTCTATGCAGTCAGCATTTAGAAAAATGCTGGGAAAATCTTTTTTTTTCTTCATTCTGCCTTTCTAAAACAAGGTACCTGTCTTAGTTGGGGCATGTGGTACGTGAGAAAATATGGTAACATGAATGGGATAATGTTGAGAGGTAGAAAAAGTTATGAAAGCTAATGCTAGTAGCTGTCGTAAACCCATGGGAGCCTTAAGAAGTTTGAGGTTTCACCCAGGCTTAAGAACATTTTCAAAGTGTTCCAAGGATTTCATGAAACTACCATATTTACTCAAACCCAGGATGAGATTTCTTTCTCCAATCAACATGGTAGTGGGAGGCTCATTTTGGATTTGAGTACCTGCTTGGGGCAGGTAGCTGCTCAGCGCTGGAGTTGGCTTTGGGCTTGTGGCTGAAGCCAGAGATGAGATGCTGCCTGCCCTGGGCCAGAATGGCTTATTCGGCAGGGGAGAGGGGTACACAGCCTAGGGGATTGTAAGGGAGACACTACAGGGGGAGGGGGAAACCTGCAGCCTACCTTCCCACTCCTTACCCACTGTGCCTGTGCTGCCTCCACCCCCCACTTCCCTTCCCTAAGCCATCCGTTCTTCTTGCCCTCTGCTTAGCTCAGGTCCCTCCATTCCTGACTTGGCTCAGCTGGGAGTTGTTCCCTAGCTAGGGCCAGGCAGGGCCACTACAGATGCTGACTGCCCCAGAGGAGCAGAGCTGCAGCAGAAGGGAAACAGGGGGATAGCGTGCAGGTAGGAACAGGTAGGGGTGAGAGCAGGCACAAGCATGGGAAGCATATGGCAGGGGCTGCATGGGGAACAAAAGGCAGAGGTCTAGATCTTCATCCCCTCCTGCTGCTCTCCCTGACACATCAAGGGTGGGGGGAAGTGAATTCAAGATGACCTTCAAATTAGATCACCTCAGGATTAGTTGCCAGTGAATGGATAATGGCAAGAGGCATCAATGTAACACCAGCTGAGATGGTTGGACTTCATACTAGTACCACGCTATGTCATCAGGTTTCTACCCTCCTCCCCTGCAATAGTGATTGGTATGATAATTCCCGTCAAAACCTTTAAGCCTGTGTTAAGGTTGTCTGAAGGGTTACTCACGCATGAATAGAGAGATTCAGTTAAAAGTCAAAGCTGTGAAAAACTGCTATTGAACAGTTAAAGTACACAGCAGTGCAAGCTGCTGTGTCTACCATGTCAAGTATAATTGTATTGAATAGTGAAGAAATTAATTGGAACAGTTCTGCATAGCTGCACTTGCAATATGAGGAGACTTGAGGACCTTGCTTCTTTTGGGCAAATTTGATCCCCTTTTTCCATTGGCTTCTGTGAACAAAGGGAGGAGGAGCTCTAATATCTTAAGGGATCCAGAATTTCTCATTGTGTCACTATGTTCTGTAGGTTGTGTCAGTAGTGAGTATCTTCTGCTAATAATCTGCCCTGGGCTGCCTGTCATTCAGCCCTTGATCACTTGCCAAAACTCAGTAAGCAGCCCTCCACCCAAAATAATTGCCCGCTTCTGTGCTACAGAGACTGTCAGCAGTGAAGTGTGGGGGAGATTGGTCTGTGGGCTTAATGACAAGTAAAAGTACTGTATTACATGACATTCAGTATGCAAGCATAAAGAGGTTGAATACTTAAGCAAATGGCAGGAGTTGTTTCTGTAGTTTAGGCTTAAATGTTTTAGTGTAGATAGATCCTGTTCAGTGCAACTCACCCTGCACAAGTTTGCCCTCAAAAAAACAAAGGCACAAGCTGTGCCACTGTGAGCACAAGCCCTATTCTGTGACTACTGTGCACAGGCATGGAGCATGGGCATGTGTTTAAGGGTCCTTTTAGGGGTATCTATCAAGAAGGGCAGACTTAAAAAGATGTTGACGTGTACATTAACTCAGAATGTCCTTGTTTTTTAGAGGTTAGAGTTTAGATGAACTTAATGTTCTGAAAGGACATAAGACACCACTAGGAGACCTTTATCCTGCATTAACAAAGTTTTTATCAGTCCTGGTCTGTGTGGGCCAAAGCCCAGTAATGCAGTATATCTCCTTGAGCTTCTCTGGGTGTGTGCCAGTCGCATGCTTGAGACAGAAAGCCTGAGAATGGCACTGGGAACATGGCAAGAATTCTTGTGGATATCTTTTGTTGGACCAACTGCATAGTCTAGGATTTATACAAGCTTTCAGGTATCGCAGAACCCTTCTTCAGGGCACATGGTTATTCTAAGGCTACTATAGGGCAGCTACTTTTCCTTGTCTTCACAAGTTGTTTACAGGGCAAGATCAAGTAGGTTAGGTCATGCCTCATGGTGATATTGCTGGGAAAGGTAGAGAGATGGGGTGCAGTTGTCTTAAATGCTGTGATGAATTAAAGAAAACTTTCTGTAGAAGCACAGTATTGCAGTAACCACTTGGCAAGAGCTTTTGCACAGCCGAGTTATAAGATGCTTTAACAGAAAAATACAGGTAAGTCCCAGTCTTTTAATAAAGTTAGCCTGTAAGTAAATCAATTCTCTCTGTGTGCTTCATTTCTTCAGTCAAATAATAAGGATATTCATACTTTCTTTCTACCACCTCTGGCTGTCTTGTTTATTTAGATTCTAAGGTTCTTGTGCCAGGGTTATGCTGTGTGTGTGTATGTGTATGCCCGCGTATGTGTGTGTAAGTAATAAAGTATATAAAAAATCAGCTGATGTGTGAGTATATCAAAATTATTCAAAATTAATTTTCCCACTCCATTAAAAAAGTCAGTTAAAACCAGGAATTTATCCAAAGCTCCAGTTTTACAAAACTCTTAGAAGTCTCTGAGACCCTATTAAAACCTGAGGTTTACATTTAAAATTAAAATGTATTTCAAGATTAGCAGCTTTTGAAGAAGTCAAATACCTATTGTCCTCTGATTGTAGCTGATGGCACGCAACCTGCACTGAAAGTGAGAACTGCTTTTATAACAGTGTGTTTTCTTCAAATTGTTGGTTTTCTATTATATTTTCCCTTCTAGAAACTTCATTGCAAGCTGAAAAATCAGCATTTTGATTTTGGGGGCTTAATTGAGTCATGCTGTCATTTTCTAGAGGTTGAAGTAAAGTTCAAATTCATTTGATAACTTAATGAAGCACTCAAGTATCCATAAAGATCACTCAAATTCCTATCTGGGTACTGTGAGACTAATCAGGTAGACTTACAAGTACTCAATAAGGCTCCTTAATCGAACCAACGGTTCAACAAGCCTGAAACTTTGATGGATTTCCTAGCCTGAACCTGCACTGGCAAATGTCCTCTCATGAATTATTTTTCATTGGAGCAGCTCTCCCAGTGTTAGCAACAGTGGAATTGGTAGCCCAGACACTAGTAGCTGAGGCACCTGTAACCAAGTAAGGTTGGATAAAGATAATATGATGGTAAATGTGCCAGAGGAATTACACATGTGGTGAAGTATGGGTAGGGAGTTTACTTAATGGTATCAAAGTCCTTCTGGTTCTTATCATTATCATGCTTTGTAATGGTATTTAAAATGATGAAAGTCAGGATCACAGGTGCTCTGCTTCCTTTGCCCTGCACAAACATTTTTCAGTTTGTTGCTGACAAAAGATAAAAAGGGACAATCTTAAAATGTCTATTCGGTGAGCAGTTGTGACATTTTGAAATAATTTTTTGCTCCAAAACAGAATTGTTTGCCTTTTAGGTAGTTAGAGAGACAATTAGTTAGACTGATGCTGTAGCCATAACAGTCTAGGAATTATGCAAAGGGCAAGGATTCTCAGAGCACCATCTTTTCTTGTCCAACTACCTAGCTGGAATAGAGGTCAACAAGCTTTCAAATGCAAAACATTCTTCATGAGATATCTTTTATTGGGCCAACTGCAGTCCTTTTAAATCCTTCCCCTATCATGTTTACCTTTTCTCACACACATGTCTATATTGCATTCTTGCTGGCCTGTAGATGTCACACTTTCCATTTGACAGAAGGGCTGCTTGCATGGAGGGAAGCAACTGTTTAGTCTTAGCAGGTAACTGACCAATTGAATGCTGGCTAAAGGGTTTTCCTTTATACATTTATGGCACTTAATTCCTTATGCATGATCACATCTTAGCCAGTCAGCAAAGTCCTGCTCTGAAGAGAGTATTCCTGGTACATTTTTTGTAAAACATTAACTCTTCCCAAAGTGGAGATGGAGAACCTTGCACACCTCAAGAAGTGACAACAGAATTATCTGTGGTGGGGCCAGCCAGGCAAGACCAATGCCAACCATACCATATTCCCTGCAGGGCAAAGTTCTTCTATTTTCTGGACTCCTCCCATGGTAGACAGTAATGTTAATTGGCCAATCATGCTGAGATTCAGCATCTCACTTCCAACATTGCCAATCCCAAGAGATCAAAGATCATGAGTCGGATCTCTCTAAACATGAGCTATTTTAATAAGTGAATTGTGGTTTTTCAGTCATCCTTGACTTTTTTTTTTTTTTTAACTTTTCCCTCCTCCTCTGTCTGTATATGGGCGAGGATTCCGGGGTAAAGAAACAACGTTAATGCACAGAGAAAATGCCCATCTCTCCCTTGCTGCGCAAATGGCAATTCCATTTACACTATGCTCAACCCTGTGATAAAGGAACTGCCATCCATTTCTTACTACTGTCTCAGCTGACTGTTCCCTTCCCTACTTTTCCTCTAGAACCCACCCCTCTTCCTACTGTATTTGGTCAAATATCTGTCTCAAGCCTACTAAGGCCACTGCTACAATAGCCAGGATGAAAAGGTGAATATGTTTGACTGTATCCTTCTCTCTGTTTCTAGAGGAAAGCACTGGAACCTCTGGGTGCTAGTACAAAACAGAGAATTATTGTTCATAAGAAAGAATTGTACCATGTGCTCAAGAGTCAAGGGGCAGCAAGTTGGGGGTGGGGGGGTTAATATTGTACAGGAGAAGGTGAGCCATATAGTAGACTCTGGCTCCTGTTGAAGCCAGGAAGGCATGTTGGTTCCACCCAGCTAGAGGCTTGAACGTTTGCCAAGAGCTGTGTGTGGTTCAAAGCTCCACCTTCTAAGAAGGCAGAGTTTCAGCCTGTAACAAGCTGCTTTCAAAAGGGTGCAAAACTCTAAGCCCTGTCCAGAGGGGAAAGGAGAAGAGGCAGAGGTGGGGACTGAGGATCTGAGACCAGCCAGGGCTGGCTCAGACTTACATTACCTGCTGCAGTCTTTGGGGTAAGTAGGGCCTGGGAGGCTGGGGGAAGGCAGCTGCTGGGGGCACCCTTCACCAGGTCTGGGAAATGGAGGGGTGAGCAAGAGGCTGTGGGTTGGGAATGAGGGGGTCAATGATATCCTGGTCCCTGTGTAGCCCCTGGGCCTGATTTTGCAGGTTACAGGACCTGCTGATTGGCCCTGCAGGGAAGGGGCAGGGGGAGAAGGAGGGGGAGGGAAGCCTGGTGGCAGGCAGGGCAAGGGGGAGGGAGGAAAAGAAGGACAGGAGGATGGAAAATGGGAGGGAGATGCAGCTGGGGCCACCCAGGGGTCTGTCCCAGCTGTCTTTTAGCTCCCAACAAGGCAAGGACCAGCGCTACCTGCCTACTGGCCCTATGCAAGTCCCTGCCCTGCTACCCTGGTCCCACTGCTCCCAGGTGCTCACTGCCCAAATGCTTCCAAATAGTGGCAGTGGGTGCATCAAAGTGCTTGAGGCCAGTAGTGCACAGGGTGGGCTGGGCTAGCGAGGCATGTACTAGCAGAGTGGCTCCAGGAACTGCAGCGGGGACAGGCAGTAGCAGCCCTGGGCAGTATGTGAGGGCTGGCCACAGCTGCAATGAACCCATTGCTGTCAGGGGCAGCCTCACTTCACTAGGATGAGCTGTGCTACATCTGCTGCCACCATGTGGAACCATTTGGGTGGTGAGGGCCTGGGAACAGTGGGGCAGGGATAGTGGGATGGGGACTGCAGTAAGCCAGGGACACTCATAGGGGTAACAAGAAGGCAGCAGCAGTCCCTGCTTGGTGGGAGCTAAACGGTGGCTGAAGCAGACCCTACCTGGCTCCATGGGTGGCCCCTGCTGAATCCCCATCCTGCTGCCCCTCTTCCTTCTCCCTTCTGTCTGCTCTGCCTGCTGTCGGGCTTCCCTTGGTCAGGGGACAGCACAACATGAGACACACAAGAGCACTGGGGGGGCTGCGGCTTGGGAGTGAGGGGCACTTGCATGGGCAGGGCACCAACATGTTAGGGCTGCTCAGTGCCACAAAGCAGCTGAGAGGACAGCTGCAGTTGGACCCCTATCCTGGTAGAGGGGAAGGGGAGCTGCCACCAGGAGGGAGCAAGTGGAGGGTAGGTGGGGGCTGTGGGTTGGGAGTGAGGGGCACCAGCAGGGCTGAGGAGGCTGTGGCATGGGAGTCAGGGGCAATAGCATAGACAGGAGCAGAGTACCAGCATATCAGGGCTGCTTAGCGCTACAAAGCAGCAGGTGGGGGGTGGGGACAGCCACATCTGGACTCACTCTTGGCGAGTCACGGTGGCAGGGGAAGCTCTGATTTTCTGTGATGATAAAAAAAAAAATCAAATGCCAAAATATATAGGTATTTAGAATGTATTCTAATATAATAAAAGCCTTAGCCTGTGTGTGTGTGTCTGTGTGTCTGTAACCAAACAGAACGCTCCAAGAGCGTTTGGGCCAGGAGGCAGTGGTGGTGGCGCAGTGGAGCGCTGCCAGGACACTGGGGACAGAGGGGATGGAACGGAGGAGTGAGGCCAGTGCCTTGCCCCTCGCTGTCAGCCCTGTTCCCCTGGAGGCAATGGTGGCACAGGGTGCTGGCTGAGAGGGATGGAGGGAACGGGAAGGCAAGCTTCTCTCCCCACCCACTCCTGGGATCTGTCCCGGCTCACCAACCCCCCACCCCGCATTCCCGATAGGCAGTTGGCTAGTTTTATTATAATGATTGAGGCACTGGTAGGCTTCCAAATTGCTTTAAAATTGTTAATATATCAATAAAACATTGTGTCCAGATGATACCTATATATATAGTGGCATTTCATTGTAATCACAGAAAAATATGGGTAAATTTTTAGGTGTTTTTTTCAGATAATTTTGGATTTTTAACAGAGAAAACCAAGATCCCTACACATGAGGAAGAAGGTTTAATTCTCCCACTTCCTTAGCTTCCACCATTACACTTTTATTGTCTCTCTAATTACAGCCCTTGAATTTTAATTTTCATTAACCAAGTCCCTTTGCTTATTTCTTTGACCCCTTCTTTGCCACTCCTTTTGCCTGACACATGCCATGCCCTTGGTTTATGTATTAAGATAACAACAGCTGTTGTTCTTCCTTTGCTGAACTTCCTTGCAAAAGTGCTATCCTTTTCCTACTTACTGACTCCTGTGCTTTATAATTTTGTTATAACTCACACTTATATTCCTAAACTTCAAACGAGGGGAAAAAAACTAAAATAAGAAAAACATATTGAAACTTCATCTGAAAAAAGAAACAAATTAAATGAACAACTGCTCTATAAATGTGGTCTATAGTGGGTAATTCCTGGCAGCTGCACATGACCTTGCTGGCATGAGGAGGTCAGTTATCTTTGTAGGCTGTAGGGTGTTGATAATATGTAGTAAAAATAGCTTTGATTAGTTTGTAGCCTCTAGAATCCTGATGCAATTATTTATACTCTCTGCTTTCCTTCCAAGACGGTTCTTAAATTCTCTGAAGATAGATTTGTTTCATCTAACCGTATCATTATTTACCAGTTTTCCCACTGCTTTTTGATACTCTAAAATAAAGAGCATCTTTTAAAAAGGTAGTGAAGGAAAGACTGAAAGACTATTTATAACTGCTACTGTCATGATAAAATTGTAGGGACCTGCTGTGAACATAGGCCTTAAGGTTACACTGAAGGTAAGTGTCACAAAAGGTATGCTTCTTTTTCTTTAAGTTTTTTTTACTGGAAAGGAAAAAAGTACTTGTACTTTATTATACGCATGGTAGTTTTGTGTATTGTGATCATCTCTGAATTCCTGAAATCTCAATGCATTATTATCATTATTCAAAAGGCAGCAAACGGGAGATAGTAAATACTTTTCAGACTAGAATGTGGCAGGATAATTATGTATAGACCACACAGGAAAGTGGCACCAGGGCTAATCACACACAGAAAAATGAACTGAGACAAGAGAGAGACGAAAATATAAAACTCAACTGATTCTTATTTAAATGTCATCTTTTAAATAGTTCTTTCTTTATGATGATAAATTAGAATTGGCTCTTGTTCTATTATAGAAATAACCTTGAAAGGCAGTTTTACACAACCATGAGACTTTCAAATATCATCTCTTATCATCATGGATCCAGGTTTTTCATTGTCCATGGAAAAACAGAGTAAAATGTGGATTTCCCCCCTTACCAGAGGAAAATGCAGGTTTCTTATTTTAATAGAGAAACCTGCAGATTTTGCAGTTTTGCAAAGAGCTCTCTGCAGGCTGGTAGAGTTCCAGCCTGCAACGGGCTGTGGGGGAGCAGGAGGAGAGCGGCCAGGCGGGGGGTGCCATGTGCAAGTACATGGCCATGAGGCAGCCTGGAGAGCAGTTCCCACAGGTAAGTGGGGTGGGGCAGAGTGAGGCCCATATAGGGAGGGAGGGAGTATGACGGGGCTGGAGATGCTTCCCAGCTGGGTGGTGCATGGCGCTTGGGGCCATACTGTGTGGCCACAGGGGGGTGCAGGACAGGGCCATGGGTGGCTTATCCAGGGGGCAGAAGGGAGGGGCGGGCTCCCTACTGCCCTGTCCACTCCTGAGGGCTCCTGGGGTTTCCCAGATCTGTGCATGGGGTGGGGGCAGGCACAGGCTGCCCACTGTGAGTTTGATCCCCTTCCCCAGGGCCTCTGCAGCCCAGCAGGTGCCACCCAGCACTGCAGGGGCAGAGTGGGGCCATGCAGGGAAGCTCGTTGCCATTGTGAGCTCAGTGGTGCAGGACTGTGCCCCTCGTTGCTGCCATATGCACAGGGGGTGCTTCGCCAGGGCAGCGTGGATCTTGCAGTGGCAAGGAGGTCCCTGTGCAGCTCCTCTGCTCCTTGCACCACCAGGTGGCACCCGCTTGGATGTGGAGGCCCCAGGGAAGGGCTGAAGAATGAAAAGTAATATCTTTTGTGTATCAAGCACCGGAATATCTTTGAATGTGATTAGTGAGAGAGTACATACTAATGAACTAAGTGACTTTCATTTGTGAACTAGATTACAGCTGTATCACTGCTTAACATGATAGGTGACATCAAAGCTTTAGTCCAAATTCAGATCAAATGAAGAGTTGGCCACAAGCCAACACATTAGTGACAAAGAAGCAGTGTTATTGTGTGTTTGTGTTCTATTCCTCATAAAGTTCTTGTCCTCAAATGAAATTTATTTCTGCTACAAATGTAAGTGAATGTTTGGTAGGGAACTGTAAAAGGGCACTGATCCCAGTCCCTGTTACAATCCGGGCTGACCAGCTGGGTGAGCCTGCTGAGGGACCTACCTCTGGGCCCTCAGGGTTGCCGTGCTGACCCCAAAGACACGTGGACAGCCACTAGAAGAAGTGGTCAGCTCAGGATGCATGCAGCCAATGTGCTAGTGAAGCAGGCCCTTTTTGGCTGCTGGGAGTTCTGATAGAACCCAAAAGGGGCTACCAGCACACATGTACTGGTACCCCCTAGAGAGAGGAATGCATGGCTTCTCCTGGGAGAGGGTAGTGCAGTCGGTGCGGAGGTACAGAACAGGGTCAACTACAATACAAGTCACAGACACCAGGCTTGGATCAAGAAAAGCCAAAAGCAGGGTCAGGGCAGTGGATGGAACACCAGGTAGGACAATGGGAACTGGAGAATGAACCATCCAGGTCCTGGTGGTGACGGTGAGCAGGAAGAAGATAAGCCCTCCTGGAGGGAGTTTGCTTTGGGTGATTTTGCTTTTTTCTTCTTTCACTTGAGGGACTAATTAAATAGATGAGCCATCAAATGAAAGATGAAACACGGCAGTGCCCTAAACCTGATTAATTGATGGGAAGAACCAGTGAAAAACTCATGAAGGGAACCCATCCTAGATAAGCATGGGGAATGGGATAAGCCAGTGCCTGACAAACTCATGAATTGGTGAGATATAAAGTGAAGATTAATAGAGTACTTGGACTGGTTAACTGATGATTCAAAGAGTGATGATAAACTCATTTATTGACAAAGTATAAGTAAGAATTAAGTGATGAAAACTTGGTAATTAATGAAGTATAAATAAGAATTACTTGAGTGATGGAACTTGGTAATCAATGAAGTATGGATAAGGATTAATGTAGTGATGATAAAAGCATTCATGGGTGAAGTACAAATAAGAAACCACAGATTTGGTGAACTGATGGTGAAAGACTTGCTAACAAATGACTTGTAAATTATGTAGTTGAACAAGTTGGCAAGGGTTGTATTGCTTACTCCTGTGGGTAAATGGCAGGAATGACCAGTCTGTAGCATGGCATCACTCAGTGTGTTACTGTGAGAATGAGATATCAAAAGAAATTGCTGGCCTAAAAATGGGCAGGAGCAATAAGGGCAGGGTGTAGAAGCCCTGTGAAGAAAAGTCTTGTCCTTGAGCCCTACCACTGATTGTGACAAATATCTCACTTCCCTTCTTTTCTCTTTTCTAATCATTTGAATGTCAAGGTATGGCAGATGAATAACAAAGAGAGATTCCAAAGTGGAAGAGCAAGCGTTGCATCTCCAGGATACACACTGTCTTACAGGAACATATGGCCAGTTCTGTTCTAGACAATATGTATGCATATACATAAGCTTAGAGCACATCCTCTGAACTATTTGCCTCTCTTGAGAGTGATTCTGTGTACATCACATCACAAGGCCTACCTCCCACTGCCATCTTGTGACCTACCTTCACCTTGTACTTTCTTGAGCCTTTACAGTCCCTTATTTGTGCCTCTGTACAGCTGACAGCCAGAAGTTATCTGGCCTTGTATATGTGTTATAGCAAATATAGTTATTTAAAAAAAATCTGCCTAGCAGTAAAGGATAACACAAAAAGATTGCTAGAACTGTGGAGTGCAGTTTGAAAACTAGTTACAAGAACTGTGAAGATGGAAGTTCTACTTCACAAAGGAGTTCAAGATTTCAGAATCTGGCTTTGTTCCATACTAGAGCATAATCCACAGAGTCAGTATTCTCCATGAAGATAGGAAGGGGGCATAAGAGATGGAGCAATGGAAGTAGGAATAAGAAGACTTGGGACATGATAAAGGTGAGGCAGGGGAAGAAGTGAAGCCAGTGGATGGGGATGAAACTAAGAGAGTTGGATGAGGGGGGTTTGCAGGAGCCAGGAAGGGAGAAGCAGCAGGGGAAGGGCCTTGGATAGGGGCAGGACCTGAAGGCTGAAACATAAGGATCTGGTGCCTGCTGAGGGCTGTGACCCCTTCACAGCCTCAAGCTGAACCTATTATTGTTGCATCAAGACAGTACTTAGCACTGTCCACACCTGGGACTCCTAAATGCTACTGTAAATAAGTAATAACAGTGCTAGGCAGCATTATTTTTGTCCCACTGCATATAAAAATATTATTTCCCTTCCCATACATCTTTAATTTAATCATTTGCCTTTCCTATTTAGCAGATCTCCCATCAGGCCCTAATATCCATGATGAAACTATTGTTTAGCAAGTGCATTCACTAACAATAGGAAGGCTCCAGAAACTTGTTTCATAAAAGCTGATGCCAAAGCAGTGCATTTTGCCATGCCAGTTTGGTAGGCATATTGGTTATTAGATCCCCTGATTGGAAGGGTACGGAATTATGCCTTTTGCAGTTAGGCAGTGTTGCTTGTTAGCAATACTTTTATGTATAAAGGACCTGTCATAAATAGCATCCATTTCTGTAGATCCCTAATTTACAAGTTTGCAGCCTGGGGCCCTATGTGGCTCTTTGTTCTCAGTACCTTTGCTTTTAATATATTTACAAAGTGGTGCACATATGATTCCCAACAGTGAGCAAGTAGAAATGCTAACCACTCTTCTATCAGTGACCAGGATATTACCATCCTATTACCATACACAAGAGTGTGTATCCTGTCCACAGTTAAAATAGCAAGGATATATTATTTTTATATTTTAAATGAAACTGAGGCTTTGTAATTATTTCTATTAAAAGATTATTACTCTAAAGAGATTCTTTAAGATGAATAAATAGCAAGTTTGGTGGGAATCAAACATTCTGAGTGAACAGTAATTTTGCTAACAGTCATTAGACTTCTATGTAAGCTAATGGAAAATGTATGTAACACTTGGATTATTTGCAATGCAAAAATGGGCTGACGTATATACCAACCTAACCTTAATGACTTTTTCTAGCATAGGCATAACTATTTAGCCACAGGTTTGCCGCACGTGGTATATCTGGTAGGATTATTCTTAAAGGAACATTCATGGTGTAGTTGCGATCCAAAGGAAGAGAGATGAGGTTAGCCATGTGAGTCATCAGGTAATGTGATTATGGTAAAGTGGAAGATCTGGGGTGAAATTCTGCCTTGTTTGCTGTTTTACCATGTTGAACAAGCTTACTGTTGACTCCAACAGAACAGGATTTCACACTTCCTATGTGACTGAGCAAGTCCATTAGGTAACTGTGAACATTTTACCCTAAGCTAAAGGGCCAGATCCAATAAAGGATTTAGACAGAGTTTGGACACTGAGTTCAAAATTGCTTCTTAGAACACTGTCGCTCAGCTGCTGCCTCATTCCACAGACAATTCAGTTTTTGGGCTTAAGTATCTAAAGTTCTGTTTCTGTGCCTGCTTACAGAGGCAAGACTTAGTCACTGTACTTGACTACTGTCAGAAACATCCCTCTCCATGCTAACTTCAGGTAGTTTCTTATAACCTGCTCAGTTTTCTCCTAATGTGTCTGCTTCTCCCCATGCACTCTGTGTGGGGGACAGTGTTCAGGGTTTTCCTGAAGAGACCAGGTACCTAAAAATCAGGCCTTGTAACACAGAGGGTGCTGACAGACATGCAGCTCCAGGCTGTAACTTATGGCGCTTTTTGCAAAACACCACAAGCCACAGTGATCCTCCTGGCCTGACAGACCTTCACTGTTGGGTCAGGAGGGTGTGGAATTAAGCTCCACTTTGAAGCCAGACCAGGAGGAGCTGCCTGCCTGCAGCATCCCTCCACTAGCCCTGCTTCCCCCACCACCCCCACCAGTTCTGGTGCTGTCTACAGGATGGGAAGGAGAGAAGACAGCAGAGAGCATCAGCCCAGCCCTGATGAAATAGAAGTTTAAATGTGCATAAACATGCAAGCCCAAGGCCTCAAAGGTACTTGGACAATGGCACTCTAAGCATTACAGTGCCCAATTCCTAGGCATCCTGACAGGTAGAGAAATCCTAAACTCCAATTTAGGCACTAAAAAAAAAAAAAAAAAAAAAGGGCTAAGTGACATGCTTGGTCGCACTAGATACAGGTTAGTATGCAGCTACATCAGGTTAGCTGTATGGGCAAATCCTCCTAGTGCAGACCATGCTGGCACACAATTCCGAAAGAGTTCTGCAGCCATTACTGTTTATAGTCAATCATGGGCAGATCTAGGATTTTGAAAAGGGGGATTCAGATAGTGTGTCCCATCATCGCTTATAATACAACACATTTTTCTCTAGAAGGTTTAGTAATATGCTAGGCAGGAGAGCCCTATATTATTCAGTTTAAGAACAAAGCAAAAACAAATATAACCACAGGATGTACACTAATTTGCTAGATTATATATAAAAGTTTAAAAACAATGAACTAGGAAAAACTGAGTCAAAAGAATCAAAAAGATATTGCATCATAAGCAGGGATTCTGGTTTTCTCTGATAAAACAAAATCCCCAATTTTTGGATTAAAAAAAGTAACCCCAAATCCACATTTTTCTATGATGAAAATGAAACACCACTATAATGATTGTAGTCATTGTAGTTAAATGTATGTTTCTTATTCATAAAACCAAATCTAGCCATCTCAAGTGCCCTGATATAGTGCCTGCAATGCTGCACTGTCAGTCACTACACGTTAAGTTATTATCACGCGTAAGTTAAGGTTTTTATCAAAAGCTAAAAACAGACTGGAGGACTGTGAAATAGAAGAAAGGGATTACCAGGAATAGCTAACAGCAAAATAGCAGAAAAAAAGGTAGTTTAAATAATGGAACAGCAAGACCAGGATAGAGGATGTTAACACATCTCCATTGGGTAGGGGGCTGGACTCAATGATCTTCTGAGGTCCCTTCCAGCCCTAATGTCTATGAAATCTATGAAACACCTGGGGAGAAGATAGAGATTAGCTGGAATCAGGGAGCTGATAATGAGCCATGAAGTTAACTGACTCTCTCAGCACTGCCTGAATAGAAATGTCACTGCCCCTTACAGGCAGTTGCTTTTAAAGTTGAGGTGGAACAGGTATCAAAAGAGGATGCAACTGTATCACTGTGCTCATATCATAGTATCATAGTGTCTAGAGTCGGAAGGGACCTGGGCAGATCATCTAGTCCGACCCCCTGCCTTGGCAGGAAAGAGCACCGGGGTCAGATG
>JAGPOW010003316.1:92102559-92141951 GCA_030014935.1 Caiman crocodilus
GCCAGGGGGTTGGAGGACAGCAGCCCCCCCGAGGGCTCTGTCTGGGTGGAGGCCTCAGACAAGCCCCGGGAAGGCTGCGCCCCCCGTGCAGGGGCCCTGCTCCCTTTAAACCTACTCACGAATCCAATTTCCAAACAAAAAAAATCAGCCTGGGTTCAGCCCCAAGGAGGTTTTTTTTGTTTGTTTGTTTGGTTTTTGTTGGGGTTTTTTGGGGGGGCGGAGATTGTTTTTTTTTGCTGGTACAACTCTGCCTACACTGGGGTCTTTGCTGGCACTGTTTTGTCAGGCAGGGGTGGGACATTTTCACATCCCTAACTAATGAAGCTGTGGGATAAAAACTTGCTGAGTGTAGACTAGGCCTAAATCTAATTTTCTGAAATGACTTGGCCAACTCTACACTTATGAATTTACCTGTTGTAGGTATTTATTTGGAGGTGTTATGTATTTCACTGTCTGAGCTTGTTGTTGAAACCTCTAGTGTTTAATGATTAAATAAATAGTAAGCACTTGTACAGCAATATAACTTTGTGAACACCAGAAGGTATTGCTCCTATTGCTACATTAGTATAATTGTGCCAGCCAAATCTTCCTAGTGTAGACAAGGCCTTAGGTATGTCAGGCAGATATTCAAAGATATTGACATAAAGATGCAAACAAGCTCCATATAAGATTCTCAGAAGCCCCTAATCTTGGTAGGTTTCATAGATTTCATAAAAGTTAGGGCTGGAAGGAACCTCATAAGATTATCAGGTCCAGCCTCTGCCCAAAGGGTAGGAAGTCAGCTGGGGTCAGGTGCCTAAAGGCTTGTTTTCAGGGGCAATCTAGGATATGAATTGATGGTTAGCTAGCTACTCCCCATTACCTCACTGTGGGGATGCTCTTAGCACATATTAGGAGTGTCTTAGTCCAAGATGTTGTATTTTGCTTTGGAAGCTACCTCACACTTACTATGCAGACAAAGAATTAGAGCAGGATAGCTAATGTTCAGTAAATTAATATACTCGTATATTGCAAACTAATTTTCCTATGTAGATGTGCCCTTGCTTTAATTAAAATCCAAACACAGTTTTGCAGGTGTGAGCTGTGTCTGCAAGTACTGGTATCCCTATACTGGTAAGGGGCCCCTGGTGTAGAAATGGCCTTGGACTCTTGGGCAAGATATGGTTAAATGCACCATGTACTATGGTAAACTGTGACTGGATAAGAGTAGGGCATATAGCAGAATGAAACTGAATGGGGTTTGTGCGGTTATAGTATCCCCGTATTCTTTGCATTCCTAGGTCCCAGGACTAGCCCAACCATTAGGTGAATTAGGCAGTCACCTAAGGTGCCAAAATTTGGGGGCGCCAAAATTATACATATTAACAAAATAACAGGAGCATTGTTCTAAATAACAGCCCTGGCTAGCTACGGCTCCACCTTAGTCTAAGACCTTTGGTTTGGTAAGGGGAGAAAGATCTCTGAAAAGATTTCAGAGGAAAGATGGCTAGAATTATGACTCCTACCTTTTCAACTCTCAAGCAGACTTATGACAAGAGCATACCACTGGCAACATTATCCTAATTTTCCTCTATATTGCAAGTGATGGGGGCGCCAAGGTACACAGTTTGCCTAGAGCACCAATTACCCTTGGACTGGCCCTGCTATGTCCCCTACTAAAATCTAGGATAACTCAGTTTGGGAATTCTAGAAGAGATTAACCAGAAGTCCCCAACATCAACTGTCATTAATCAACCTCATAGCATTCATGAGAATCACCAGAAAAACTTCTTTTGGGGAAAATGTCATAATTTTCCAACCACAAAGACAGAAGTCTAGAGGTCCTTAAGTTGCTACTCACTGATCAGCACTATATTTGGACCATGTGTCTGGCTTCCTACTGCTAAATGTACAATCCCTTGCAATCTCACCCAAATAATTGAGCAACTCATCATAATTGCAATTCATGCTGCAATAGGACCAGCAGCCACATGCTGAAATTGCCAGTTTTGTTGTGTAACTCTTAATGCCCAATTCCAGCAAACTACCAGAAGATGAGGAAAAGGATAAGGCAAGGATCTACATACAACTGTCAGTGATAGAGGCTGGGTTAATCTGGGACCAAATGTAGACTGCTGACTACCAGCTCTGGGCTTGAAAAAAGCCAAACCAGGGGAGAAGAGCATGCTGCAGCTCTAGGGGCAGTAGGGGCAGAACAACTTCTGGATAAAAGACCATTTTCCTGGAATCTGTGCAGAGCCAGCCTCAGAGCTGCAGAGATAGGTATTGCCACTTGTCTCTCCAGAATCAAAGGGACTCATGTGGATCACCTATCTGGAAGCTAACAACCTCCAGTGAGCAATGGTTTGTAAGCAAACCAGTTTAATTGACTGTGGCAAGTTTACACCTGATGCTGTGGTGTGTGAGGCAGTCGTAAAAAGGTGCTGGCCCCACATTTCTTGAGGCATTTTAATACCCAAGAAATTATTGATGGCTTTGCTCACCTAGGTTTCTCTAATTACAGAAAGGTGGTAAAGCACACATTCCAGTTTTTTACTTTCTCCTGCCTGAAGGCTTGGAGTTCATTAATAGGAGGGGTGTTTTTCTCCCATGTGCATCAGTACATGGTTGCTTCCTGTGGGAGATTCAATAGTTCTACTTTGGTTTCCCTGATGAGGAACAGAAAGGTTGCCAGTATTGGTTGCACCATAGAATTCAGTGGTGTTACCAGCCCCCTGCTGGTACTTGGTGACCCTGCCTACCCACAGTTGCTGTTGCTCATGAAAACTTAAGGGACTTTGACCAGGGGACCAGGAAGAAACTGTTTAACTACTGATTGAACAGCTGTAGGATGACAGCTGTATGTGCCTTTGGGCAGCTGCAGGCCAGATAGTACATACCCAGTGTCTAGGTGGAGGCTATCAAGTAATACCTACCTCAGATTTCAATGTTATATTTTGCACATCCATGAGAGCACAGGCCAGGGTCTTGATGAGAGTTGCATGGTAGACATAGAAGGACTGGCCCAGTCCAAAGCATGACTGATTGGCAAGTGACAACCAGCAAGTGCATCTCATTTTGTGGGTTGTGGGCCACCTACTTTAAGCCAAATGTGGGAATGTGACTGTATGTTACTGGAGCTCTTGCAATACAACTACTGCAGTCCATTTGCATGAATGCAACCTTGGGATGACAGTTCTCTAAATTCAATCTGCATGTTTTTTCTTCTATATAACACCTGGGTTTACTGGCCTTACTGCACACAGAAGCCCTGCAGGGACTCACACTCAGCATGGGTATCTTTGCTTTTCTGCTGTTCCTCATACTTACTGCTAGCTTTAAGTAGCCACCTTGCTATTTTAATGCCTCTTTTTTTTTTTTTGCTGTGCATGAAGTACCTATATTTGCTGGCACAGCTTAGCTTGTGTGCACTGGGTGACTCCAGGGCAATACTATCAAATGAAAGCTGCTTTGAGATCTGATAGTAGAGAAAAAAGCTGACCAACAGGATTCAGGCATGAATGAGATAGGGAGCTATGCAGAAGTTCAAAAACAGCTAAATGTTGTGTAACATAGGTGGACCTCAGCAGTCTTCAGTCATTTACTTGCAGGCAATGGTCAGAACTGAGATGGAGGGATCCTGGCTGCCCACTGTAAGTATAAGTTTCTCAAGGGCTGGAATAACGGAGCACCAAACTGACAAATTGGATGGGTCAAAGCAGCTTGGTTTCTGGACAGCACTGTCTTTCCCGACCACCCTGGAGTAGCAGTGGCTGGTAATGGTGCTACACACAGGCTGTTTTAACTTTTCAGAGGGTGCAGCATGGGTCATTTATCTGCCAAAATCAAGTAGAATTATCTGGGGGGGACATGTACAGTGCAAGAGGTGGCCAAGCAAAAGCATTTGCTCATCTGTTCACTATGGATGACAGCCTAGACAGAACTTCTACTCACAAGTGTTTCATTTATTGCTCAAACCAGATGCTTCTTTGGATCAGGACCAGTCTCCCTGATTACTGCAATGGCATCTCTGAGTATACTTATACCAGGGGCAGGCAATTATTTTGGCTGGAGGGCCACTTGCCAAGTTTTGGCAAGCTGTCAAGGGCTGCATGGGTAGCCCTGCCCCTTGACAGATGCCTCACCCCCTGGTCACCATCTTGTGACTGGAAGTCTTGCCCCCTAACCCCTGACCTTTGCTATCAGAAGTTCTTCCCCTTATCCCCAGACACACTTCTTTCAGCAACAGGTTTTGCCACCTCAGAACCAGAAAAACACCAAATTACATTCTAAAAATTGAACATCTACAACATTCATTAATTTGATTAAAAAAATATTTTTTTCTTGATTTATATGTGTTTATATGTGTTTGTAGAGGTGATTGCACAATAGCTTAAAATGTCAAGCCATTCTGTGTTGGTGGGCCACGTCTGGCCCACTGGTAGCATTTTTTTCCTGCTCCTTGTTCATATAGTGCAAGGCAGCACTGTGCTGAGACATGCTGTCAAGACATGCAATGTTTGCTTACTCCTGAACTCTTGTATATTGTGGGGGGGGTGAGGGGCATGGAGGGTGGGTATAGGTTTGTGGGGGCCTGTGGGGGTATGTGCGGTGTGGGGAAGGGTGTGGAGGTTTTGTGATAGGTATGAGGGGTGTGAGTGTGGGATGAGGGAGCATGTGGGTGTCTGTGTAGATAATTATGTAGGGTGTGGGTGGGCATGGGGTTTATGGGAGTTTGTGAGTGTGTGGGGAAAGGGTGGCCAGGGTGTGTGAGGGGGGTGTGGGTGTGGGGATCTGCATGTATGGCTGTGCAAGGGGGGTATGGGTGCATGTGTATGGTGGGGTGTGCCTGTGGAACTTGCCCTATGAACACACACACACACACACACACACACACACACACACACATTGTCCCTCCTTCATTTTTCTCTCCATCTCTCTCTTCCCCATCTTCCCTCCCTCCTGCATTGCACAGATGTGTGCGTGCACACAAACACCCACCTCCCCTCCTGCTTTTGATTCTGGGATACCAGTGTGGGCCCTGTACTCCCATGATCTGACAATGAAGCTGGGAGCCACATAGTGTTGGAATAGCCAGTGGCAGGCAGGAAAGTGGGGAAATGGCAGCTACAGGTGGGGGGTGGTGAATGGGAGTGAGCGGGTATGTGGGAATGCAGTGACAGCTGGGTGGGGGTGTGGGGCCCACACTGGAGCCCCAGGGCCAGTGCATTGGGCCCAGAGTGGGGTGGCAGGAGTACATATGCACAGGGCCCAGTTCAGCAGGGAATCTGGAGCTGGGCCAGCTCTTCCCGCTGGTGCAGCCTGGCTTGGGTCCATAGAACCCCGGCCAGCCTGGACCTCATGCTGCTGCCGTCCCCACACCTCCAGGCCCTGCTGGCACTGGCCCTGGGACACCAGTGTGGGCCTCACACTACCGCCCAGCTGCCACTACTCCTATGCACTCTCTTGCTTCTATTTGCTACCGCTTTCACCTCCTTCCTGCCAGCTGCCACAGTGTTCTGGCACCACATGGTTCCTGGCTACATGGCCACAACTGCAGGACTCAGCAGGAGCTGGCCCAGCCCCAAGGACTGGAGTGATTGCCTGCAGTCCTTCTCTGCCTCTCCTGCAGCCCCCTCCCTTCCTTCCCCCCAATCTGAACTTCTCTGTCTGGCAGAAGGAGGGAGGAACTGCCCCAGGGTCTGCTAAGCAGAGACTTCTGGTTGGGGGTGGTTTCGTGTGTGGCAGGGCCTGGCTGGCCTTGCTGCTGGGCTGCTAGGTCTTGCCACCATCTTCCCCTAGGTTCTACCATCCCTGGCTCCTGTCATCTTTGACAGGCAGCCAGGAGCAGATGAATATTAATTTTCTAAATTTTTTAGGGGCCCTGCAGGTCAGACAGAATGGCTTGGTGGGCCACATCTGGCCCTCTGGTTGTATTTTGCCTGCTCCTGGTTTATACAGTTCAAGGCAGGACTGTGCTGAGACATGCTGTCACTCCCAAGATGCACAATATTTGCTCACTCGTGAACTGAAAGCAGCATGGTCATTTAGCAGTACTGCATACATGCCATTAAGTTCTGCCTAGCAGGGGTTGGCAGCATATGGGTGTGGACACTAGTTTGTATTTATTTGCCTGTGGTTCTTACTGCAGCAGAAGGAAATGCTGTTTCTTACTGCTCATGCTGCGCTAATATGCTCCCAGAGGCTCTGCAACTGGGAGCCAGAGTCTCCTGTTACGAGGGGGATGTTGGTACAGATTAGGCTTGCTGGGAGCCATGAACACCACACGGTCCTGGAGGCTGGGGGGCACGGGAAGTTCCCACAGATGGCAGTGCTGGCAGCAGCAAGTGAGGAGCACCTGCTGACAGCCATGGCGCTGTTGGGGGTGAGTGGGTGGTGGTGAGCACTGACCAGTGGTTGGCAATCACCTGCAGATGCCGCTGGCAGCATTGGCAGCCAACAGTGGCAATGTGGACCACCTGCAGACACCACTAGCAGTGTTGGCGGTGGGGGGAGAAGGGTGGTTATCACTGACTGGTGGTTGGCAACCACCCACAAACACTGCTGGCACCATTGGCAGCCACCAGTGGTGATTGCGGACCTCCCGCAGACACCACCAGCAGTGTTGGCAGCACCTTTTTGCAGGGGGTGTATCGTCAAGCTTAGGGAGTGCATGTACACTTCCTACGCATCACCAGTGCCGGGGGCACAATTAACTGAACAAGGATCAGCTATGATGAACTAAGGTGGTATCAGCCAGGCTAGGAACTGCTCCTGTGGAAAGGAGTGACTGTCCTGGGAGCTAGCTGCACAGGGGGCAGACATTCAAGCAACCCAGGAGCAGACCTCTAGGCAGCCCAGAAGGGAACTGCAGGCAGCTGAGCTAATCTTCGGTGGGGGAAGGCAGGCTAGTTGGCAGTCCTAATTGGAAACTCCTGTGGCTGGCTGGAGAGGTACCAGACAGAAAGGGGTGGAGCTTTAGAGGTACATAAGACCAGTGCTGGAGAACAGGACTGCAATCTGGCCCTACAAATACAGGAGGAGTTCCTGAGCAGGATGGCTGTAGGAGGGGAACTGCCCAGCATCTGTGCCCAAGCACAGATGTCCCTGAGAGCAGCAAGTAAAGTGGAAGGAGTATCTTGGCTTGCAGAAAAGTTAAGACCCAGTAAATTGGCAGACCAGGTGTGGTGTGGCTATGAGGGGTGACAAGGAGCCTTAGGGGTGCTATTGAGCCCTGCTAGGGGCAGGGGTATGAACCACAGGGGTTTCTGAGAGATACATGAGGTCTTGAGTCCTGCCAGGGGCAGGGGCCCAAGAAACAGGCAGACAGAAGCCAGGAAGGCTAAAGCCTGAGCCACAGTGGGGTGCCAAGAGGCATACCAAGGCATGAGCCCTGACAGGGGCCTGGGCACCAGAAGTAAGTAGTTGAGGTCAAGAGGGCCAATAGGCTGAACCTGGAAGGGGCTTGAAAGGTGGGCTGAGGCTGGGAGGGCCAGAACCCATAACCTAAGAAGGGTGAGACTAGGGCCAGGGGCCTAGAGCCCAGAAAGGGTGAGCAGAGGCAGGCTGAAGTCAGAACACCAAAAACCTGAATTAGCGAGAAGAATATAGAGGTGGTCTGAAGCCAAGAGGGCCAGCCAGAGCCTAGGAAGGGTGAGACCAGGGCTGGGGCCTACAAGCTGAGGTCTAGGACTGTGGGCCTTGGGCTAAGGACCTAGCTAGACAAAGGGGTTGAGGCTGGGATGGCTGACCCTCCAACAATGCTTTTGAGGCTTTAGGGGTGAGGGACCCTGCCAAAATGATAACTTGTAATATCTATGAGGCCTGGATGAAAGGACTAATCTTTAAGGCAACGGGTGCAGGGGCACAGAGGGGACCCGGAAGTCCCACTTCTTGCTTAAGGGGCAAGACTGAGAACAGCTGAGTCTGGGGCAAACATGTGGGATGAGGAATAGAAGAGGTCTTTCTCTGGAACCCTGGGGCAGCTTTTCTTTTTGTAACCGAATTATTCCATCAAGGCATGACAGGTGAGAAGAAAGGGAGGGTATCCTAAGAGGCAGGAGCTGTGTGGCCATCAGGGGAGTGTCATGGCTGCCACTGGGACCCAGTCCCATCACAGGCTTTCACACGATAAGGAATCAGCTACTGCATGACATTCCTCTTTCTTTTTGTGTTTGCCATGCATGTACCTGGAGAGGGATGTGGTGGGGAGGAGGCTGGGGAGGCATGTACCAGGCCAGTTATTAGGCTGTATGTCTGGAGAGAGCGCGTGGTGAGGGGTGGGGTGGGTGAACTTGAGCTGAAAGATGGCATGGGTTCTTTGATCTGGAAGATGGTGGGGGACCAATTTTGACTGCCAGTCCATTCCCATGTAGATGTGACCAAGCACAGCATAAACAGCCAAGGATCCATCGCACTTCAGCATGCAAGGCTATCCAAACCAAAAGGGATACATGTTCATTAGTGCTGTCTATATCTCTGCAACTGATAAGGCCAGTGTCATAAGCAAGAGGCTGTCTGTCAGTTGGCTGTGTGATGATAGGTTGGATATTACTGGTCTGAAAGACTGCTGTGTCATCTTTTCCACTGGGACAAATGCAGGGTGCCTGGATAGTGAACAAGATTTGGGTCTCAGTGGGCACATGTGTACATTCATTAATGTGCTTTAGGTAATGCATGCTAAATCTAGTACCTCCATTGTGGCAGTGATACTTTAATGCTCATTAAAGTAGGCTAATGTGCATTAAAGCGCACATGTAGACACACCCAGTGTCAGTTAAAAGCTAAACTAATTTATTAAAATGTCTCTATCTACAGTGGAGATGCAGTGTACTTTGGTAAAGGGAATATTTTTGCTGTTATAATCAAACCATATTCCCAAATGACAAGCTCCTACTGACCAAAGCAACATCCATAGAGGAAGTTTACCCAACAGTTTTGTTGAGAAGAGTGTAAGTTTTTCCCATAATCCTTTCTGATTTAGCCTATGCCAGGAAAACTTACTAGCATGAATCAGGCCAGAATTGCCAACATTTTCCTCCAGGTAAAGTTCTGAACTTGCTAATACTCAATCATATGCATAACTTTACTCCAGTGTTTTATCTTGTGAGTAAAGGCATGCATGGTCTTAACCTCAACCTCAGTTTTTCCTAGAATTTTAGATTTCATAAGCATAGGGGTGTTTTGCTAGGCTAGCAGCAATCTTTTCATTCTATTAAAGGGAATACCAATATTCCCTTACTGTTTTTCTTATGCTGTTGGATGTGACTCATATCTATATTTCTGTGTGGTACATTGTTTTTGATCCATATAGAGGAGGCAGCTGCCTTGAGGATCATGTTGGGAAGGTTCAACTGTTGATCTTCTTTGTGAAATCCCACTTGTCACTCTCTTTTCAACTACTGCTTGTTGTCTCTCATAGATAATGTTTCTCTGGCAGCAACTAATTTTTTCAACAGCTTGCCTGGTACAAAGACAAAACTTGATTAAAAATGTGGAAAGAATATCATTTCACTGCTCCTTTTCTCTCATGTAGGTTTTTTGTTTGTTTGTTTTAAGATGCATGTTACAGTTTTCCAGTTATTGCAGTAGGTGTGTTTGGTTTTCCCACAAGCACTGTTTTGAAGAAACAGTCTTTCCAGTGGCAGACAAGCTGGAGAAATGGGGAAAATTCAGAGGCTGATGTTTTTCCATTCTGTCTTTGATTGCTACCTTATGGTAGAAATTAAGTAAATAAAAACTAAAGCTAATAATATCATCTCAGTGTAATAAAACTTTGGCTTTGCTGCCAACAAATTCTTCAGGGGAACATAAAACAAGCTGCAGAGCGTACTAGACTTTGAGTATTGAATGAAAGAAAAAAAAAGAAGGAAAGAAACCAATATTACTGCTAAGTCCCGTTTGGAGGGAAATTCCCTCCCCTTGTGTATATTTTAAGTAGGGTTACCATACCTCCTGGGTTTTTCCAGACATGTCCTTTTTTGGATCTTCCTGATTAGATGTCCAGGAGTTTGGTCAGCTCAGTTTTGAAGCATTTCCTAGCTTGACCTAGCAAGGAGCTGTTTAGGGCTGGGGGGAGTGGAGGGAGGGCAACTAGAGGCAGGGCACATATGCGTGATGGCTGGCATGTAGCCAGGTGGGGAGAGTGGTGTGGGAGCAGCCTGAGGAGTTGTATGCAGGTTAGTCTGTGGGAGGTGGGGGTTGCAGGGCCAGGGCTTGGGGACTATCATGTGCGCATGTATGTGTGGAGGGCATGGGTGTGTCTTTTTTTTGGAAATGGAAATATGGTAATCCTAATTTTAAGGACACATTTCCTTAGCAGGAAAGCCGTCTTTTAAACCAGTGTTTGCTGTAAACCACTGTATGATAAATACAGTCATGTACATTTTAAATGTTGAAAATATAGTGCTTTATATGGTTAGAAAATTGCCTTGTCGCTAGAGTATAGGATAGGATCCTGATATCTATTCCTGGCTCCACAGAGAATTAAAGCCTGATCTCAGGAAGACTTGCACACTTCAAGGAGAGCAGTAGCTATGTGGAAAGCTAAGCACCTGAATGAGCCTTTACCTAGGTTCCTGTGAATAAAGTCAATGGGACTCTTTGCATTCTTGAAGGCTAGATCTTGCACATGGATCTGTGCAGACTGACATGCAATTCCATGGAGCAGGAGCTGAGAGGTGAGCCCTTGTACAAGTCTGACTTCGTAAGATTTTGGTTTCAAGTCTGCAGTAGCTTGGGGGAATAAAGGGGGGGAATTCATTGCAACTAATGAAGAAAAGGAAATTTAAAAAAATCCATGCCTTGAACAAAAATGTGGAACAAATATTAAGTAAATGGAATGCACTCTCAGAGGAAATACAGAAAATAAGGACTGGAGGAGTCCTGCAAATAGTTTGGTGTGGGCCATGTGCCCAGGTGGAGCACAAGGCCTGGAAGGGCCCTTGAGGACTTAGGGTTCTGCTTTAAGCATCATGTTAAGGCTGTTTAGAGTTCATCTCCTTCTGGCAGATAAGCCATTTAGATCTAAGCTGGAAAGGGGCTGAGCTCAGGCATCTCCTGATGGACCCAATCCTGCCTGCTCCAGAGGCAGCAGGACTGGGCCCCAAGCACAGGTGGATCTAGGATTTTGAAAAGTGTGGTGCAGATAGCATGGTGCATCATCACACAGAACACAACACACTTTTCTCCAGTTAAAACGAAGCTAGAAACTTTACTGATCTACTAAGGCTCAGGGCTGTATTATTCAGTTTAAGATCAAAGCAGCAATAAATATAATTTTATTGAAAGTTGTTACTTTGCTATATCATATATTGTGCACAAAAGGACAAAAAAAAACTAAACAAAAATAAGCAAAAGGTGTTCTTTCTTTTGTCCTGTGGTCATTAGAATTAAATGCACACCTCTTTTTTCAGAGTGATAATGATAAAACCAAATCTTGCTTTCCTGAACAGGTTGACAATGCAAAGTTTCACTAGGTTATTCCCACACCTGAGTTAATTTTTTCCACGCCTGAGTTAAGGTCTTTTAAGCTAGACTTCACCACAGGCTGCAGGGTGGTGACTAGGAGCTGGTGTGTGGGGAGTGGGTAAGAGCAGAATGGCAGAGCAAAGGGCAGCTTGATTGGAAGACCATTAAAAACAAAGGAAAAAGGGTCATTAACACTCAGACAATGAAGATCTTGGTTTTCTCTGATTTAACCCTCCCCCCCAACCCACCCAATTTTTGGATTAAAAAAAGTAAGCCCAAGATCCACTTTTTTTGTGATTAAAATGAAATGCTTATCTGTCTATCTAGATGTGTAGTAAGTTTTCATTTTAATAACAGAAGAATGTGGATTTGGGGATTACTACTTTTATTCCTGAAATTGGGGATTTTTTTTAAAGAAATGTTTTGTGTCTCAAGTCCAAATCCGTGTCAGTCCAGAAGTGTAAGTGGCCCTACAACTGGCAAATACCCCCCACCCCCAACAGGGGCTTTAGATATTTCCAAAGTCTTTTTACAGGCATCCTACGTGCAGGCCCAGTTTCACCTGTCCTCAGCCATACGGCCCCAGGAGCAAGCTGGAGAGGAGCCTCCCTTTGCATAAAGTGGGCTTTAAGCCCCAACACCTCGGCGGGTGCTAAACCGTGCCAGAAAAGCAGTTATCTCCTGGGCACTCAAGGAAAACTACCTGCATGGACCCAGATACGCCCCCTGCCAGGTAATTTTTTGTCAGAAAAAAAAAATCAGGATCCCTGATAACAGCCACGAAGGCAAGCTAGTTTCCCACCCTGACGGAGCAGGAATCAACTGCACTCCCTTGGGTGTGTCCGCGGCCCCGAGTCAGGACAGGGGCAAGGTCCGGGGATGGGGAGGGGCACTCTTGGAGGGTCCCCGGGGCCTCTCCTTGCCCTGCGAGGTGCAGCCTGCCCGGGCGGGGAGAGCAGCGCTGGGGCGGGCGCAGGGAGCGGCGCCTCCCAGGTGCGGGGCGGGGCGGGGCGCCCTTCCAGCCCCAGCCAAGGTGCGCGGGCGGGGGAGGCGCAGGGCAGCGCTGCTCGGCGCGGAGGAGGCGGCGGCGCTGCTGCTGCTGCTGCTGCTGCCGCCGCCGCCGCCGCCGCCGCCGCCGCCTGAGGAGATTGCCCGGGAAGGGCTAGAGCCCAGCCCAGCCCCGGGTGCGGGGCAGTGACCGCACTGGGCTGGAGGGACCCGCGGCCCCGGCCCGCCATGGAGGAGCGCGGCGGCGCCGGGCAAGAGGCTGGGCGCTGGCAGTACAGGTAGGGCGGCCGCTGCCCAAGTTTTCCTGCCCGCGTGGAGCGGCGGCGGCCGGGGGACCCGCGGCCCGGCAGCTCCACCTCCCCGCGTGGGCTGCGCGGGCTGGAGGGCGGGGAGCGCAGGTGCGGCCGGCTTGGCTCGGCTGGGAAACCTAGGGGGCAAAGCACGATTCGCCCCGACCCCCAAATATTTTGTATATATGTATCGTATATAGCTGGACACCTGCGGTCCTGCAGCCTCTTTTCCCTTCTGAGAAAAGGATACATCCATACATTAAGAGGAGACTAGACAAGCACCTGGCTGGGGTCAGCCAGCTCTTTTCTGCCCAGGGCAGGGGGTCAGACTCAATGATATACTAAGGTCCCTTCCAACCCTAACGATTGCTTGCCTTCTTTCTTTCCTTCCTTCCTTCTTTCCTTCTACCTATCGAGTTGTATAGATAAATAGGTAGGTGTGTGTGTGTGCGTGTATCCAGAGGAGGAGAAGTAGCTGTGGGACCCCAGAGCTTGGGTGTCCGGCCCTTGGAAAGAGGCTGTATTTCCTGACTGGGGACTAGACACTTCCCTAGTCTGGACTCCTCTAGTTGCAGCAGTCTCTCAGCAGGCAGAGAGGTGAGAGAGACACCCTAGGGACCGCTTTGTGGGAGACCAGGCTTTGGGAGCAAGAACCTGGTGTTGAGCGGCCAGGGCACGCTCCCCTGCTCTGTCCCTTCCAGAGGCGCCGAACTGCGGTCCCGGCATTAGCAGATGGGTTCTGTTTTATTTGGAAGAGCTTCAGGAGGCGCGGCTGAATGCTGGCAGACTTACTGTCCTGTGTCATTCTCTACCGAGAGGCACAGCACACTTGTGTGTGGCCCTGTTCATAGTACAGGAAGACTGCAGATAATAAATACAACGACGTGACACTTTACTACAGTGAAACAGAGCCACTGTGAAAGCACCATGTGAAACAGAGCTCAGAAGCCTGTTGTGTTGGTGGAGAGGGAGCAAAGAGGCTTACAGGGGTCAGAAACTCGGCAAGGGAGTGAGTGTCTAGAAATAATGACAGAGATTGCCCTAGTCACAAGTTTGCTCTCTGTCTGCTGAAAGTTTGGAGACCGGGTGAGGAAGCTTTGCCAGTGTCATTCTCTCCGTTTCCCATCTGTGACACATTAGAACAAGGAATCTGTTACAGATAAAGTCAAATGGCTTTGACACGTGCAGCCTCAGCTGAAAAGAATATCTTAAAATCTGGGACAACCCTCCCCTGCCCTCCCCACAGGATTTCTGATCATGTCAAGGCTCTGAGGAGAGGAAATAATGCAGTTTTTAAAAGCAAGTGCTTGGAGACTTCTGCTTCCCAGCAAGCAGACTGAGTTAGAAAATGAATCTGCATCCTCATCTCGCATAACTGGAATCTTAAATGTGCATTTGTGTTGAAGTGTTAGCGCTGTTTTTAATTGTCACAATGCTATACATGTGCTAAAGTTAATTATTATCCAGTTCAGGAATATAAAAAATAATAATAGCCCCCAAAAACCTTCTCTCCTCTGGTTAAAAACAAAATAGAAATAAGCCAGTCTACAAACTATACAGCTGGTTCTTGGTGTTTATCTCTAGTGTAATGCTGTTTTGGCCCAGCCTTTTGTCTCCTATCAAGTAGTCAGCATACAGTTCTTACTGCCAGTTCAATGAATTCAGTCTGGGATTTGAATGTTAGGTGCTACTTTTTCTGAGCCACTGCTGAAGAGGTTCATGAAGGCAGAATCACGTTGTCCTTACTGGAGGTTGCCCAGATGTAACCAAGAGCCAAATTTTTCCTTAGAGCTGGAATTTAGCTCTTGATGCCGTGAAGTTTCCTTCTGCATGGACAAACTTCTGTGTCCTCTGAAAGCCCCATTGAGTTCAGGGAAGCTTTGTGGTTGTGTTCACTTATACAAAAACCATCTTGCAGATTTGGGGTCATCAAGGTCATATTTTACTTGTATCAAGAAAAATCAAAGGAAAAAATTATTTTTGACTTGGAATCCAAATCATTGTTAAATTATAGTTCTTCAGTACTAATTGGAACAAAAATAGTACTAATAGCTATAAATAAATGAATACATCTGAAATCACATGCACACGTATACACATGGTAGGACAGGGCACCTTAGAGACTAACTAGTTCAGAGAAACAGGAGCTTTTGTATTTGATCCCATGCAATGAAAGGACAATGCAGAGGATCTGTTGGAGAGGGTAGTAAAGACTGCTGCTATACAGTGGCTTTTCTAGCTACTAAACTTTAGAGAGAGCTATGTAACTTTGTCACATTGTTACAAAAAATAGCACCTTCTAAAGATCATTCTTGTAATTGAATATATTTCTACAGGCTTTCCCCCCTCCCCCGCAACACAGAACTGTCTTTGTGGAAAAACTAATATTGCAGCATTGAACCAGACAGGCTCGCCCTTGCAGCATATACTGCTGCTTTTTTAATGGCCTGTCATTCTCTGCACCCATGAATAAAAACATTTATTTTTAAATTGGCATGATTTAAATCATTTTTCTACAAAATGGATCTTCCTTTCTGAACCTTCATAGCAATACCAAAAGCAGTGGAGTCAGAGATTGACCATAAATTGCATACATTCCAGTTGTTCATTTTAACAGTTATGATATAGCAGGGAGTGGGTAGGAATGTGTCAATTTTATTTTCCTGAGTTACTTTTTAGATTATTACCTATAAATGAGTATTAATAAAGTATACTTGCATATTTTGAATTGTGAGTTTGGAAAAAAAATAAGCATAACAATAACTTCTCTTATTGCAGAGTTGATTCCTATGGGTTTGAAAGGCCGGAAGATTTTGATTATGTGACATACGAAGAATTCTTTTCCAGGTACCTTGTGATACTCACTAGGAGAGCAATAAAGTGGTCCAAGCTTCTAAAGGGGAAGAATAGTATACAGAAAAGTTTAAAAGGTGAGTTGCAAGCTGAATGATTCACATTTAGCTCTGGTAAAATGCAATTTTGAGGGTAGACTTTAAGTTTAAATTGGCTCATGGTTAAGAATGCTTAATTCTACCCATCTTTCTGCTTAAAGTAATAATATACAGGACATTCAGTAATAACACATCAACAAATGTGCTGTGGTTTTAGGGATAATCAACTTGATTTAAAGTTCCTAAGGGAATCATCCTACTTGACATGCATCATGATATTAAACATTATATGCATAAGCAAGATGGATTATACTTGTGAGAGACCAAAATTTTACTGTTGTCTACTTTTTTGCTGTCTACTATTCTGTGCTTGCTTCTACTGAGATATGCCATACAGTTTGGTGCAATAGAAAGTGTAAAGAGATAATTCTTAGATGAAAGGATAGATGGGGTGTTTGTGTTTGAAGGGATCAGCTGACTTCCCTGAACATTTCCATGGTACCACTTGGCCACTCTGCATGTACTAACTCCAGTCTAAGCAGCAGCTTAGGTGTCTCAGTGCAGGCAGGTTTATTATCTGTAGCAAAAGCTGGGTGAATGGCTGTATTGCTGCCTCTTCCTCAGCTAGAACTAGTGTCTTTCCCATGCCTAGTAGCAGGACTACGATGGGGAGAGGCACTGCATGGGTTTGGGAGTAGAAGACATTGAATGTGGGGTGGCAGGAGGGCTATAGAGCAGGTAGGAGTTGGGAATGCATAGGGGGCTGGAAGTGGGCCAGGGGATTAAAAAAAGGATGAGAACCATTCATGTAGAAGACTAGGGTTTCCCAGGTTGTACTCATAGGTTGCATCCAGATGAGCGTGGGCATGTGGTATGTGGTGCCACAGACAGGTCGCATACACTGCATATGCATGCATTCTCTGCACTGCTACTTAAACCCTCCCGCTCCCCTGGTGCTGACCCCAGGAGATCCTGGAGTTAAAAAAGCCCATGCCAAAAAACCCCCCAAAAGTGAGGCAGCTCACATTTTTGATGGCATCTGCTGCCGCTACAAGTCACATGCTAGCTGCTGAGTAGGCTCTCTGCTGCAGGAGCATCAGGGCTGCAACTTCAGGAAGCCCCCAGGACCCCAAGTAAGGCTGTTTGGCTGCTAGCCTCAGCCTCCTCTGCCCTACTCAGGGTGAACTGCCACACACCAGAGTCCAGATGGCACAGCCATTCCCCAAGGATGAGTAGTAGCAGCACAAGGTGTGCCACTGCTACTTGTCCCTGAGAAATGCATTTCCTGCTCATGGGGATGTGTCATTAGGTTTGTCATTGATTCCTTCTGTGACTCCTTGCAAAATGCTTTAGTTTCCTTTTCCTTTTTTATCTCCTTTGTGAAATAGGTTTAAGGCTAAAAGGCATTATGTATGTGCTAAGACCCAATACAACTTTTTATTTTATTTAGAAAATGTTTAACATTAACACAGGAACTGGATGCAAAGACTCAGGGAGATATGGGACTTTTAATAGGTAGTCTAAGAATCAGGAAAGCATTTAGTGGTAGTTCAGTATATAAAAGTGTAGGTGAAGAGGTGGAGTCTGTATGTTCTGGTCCTTTCCATGTTGAATTTTTTTCCATGTAAACTTCTAAATATCCCCATTTGCTCTTATTGATGTATCCAGTTTGTCTGCTCCAGGTATCCTGTTTGAATCGGGCACCACTTATGAGAGCTCCAAAAAGACATTAAATATTTTCCCTGTTCTACTTGTATCCTCTTTAAAGGCCACTAGATATACCTGAATCCTCAGAGGCGTGCTTCAGAACTAGACTGTACTTCATTTTTTTGAGCGTTTGTTGCAGTAGCAAGAGTAGGTTGGTTGGCACTGAGAGACAGGTGTATGTATGTTAGGATAAAGAGACTGTACAACTTTGAGACTGAAGAACTCTGGTAGACTTGGATCAAATATTGCATGTGTGCTTGCTCGCATGCATGCTCTCTTCCTTTCCCCCAACCATTTTGTAAATTTAAATGTTTTCTTTTAAGCGTTTGAGTTTAATACAGAGGTAACTGAAATGGTATTAATTTTTAATGAGATTTAGGCTTATGCAGAGTTCAGAGGAAAATACCTTTAACTTTTAAGGCTACTTCTTTGTTTTTGTAAAATGTACAAACTCTTAGTCTGTTAAAAATTTTAGTATTTCCTGTTACATGGTAGAGTGTTTTTTCTCAGTGCTGAATTTTGTCCCGTTCATATTAATTTCCCAGAAATTAACTTCCTAGTTTTGCAATGTAGGCTTCTCTTTCGGCTATGTTCCTAGATACTGTGGGGATAAGCATGGTTTATACATGCCCTTTCATCTTTTTCTCATGCAAAACTGCAGCAAGCTCACTCGGACTCTTCTTGATCCCCATATTGCCGAAAGTTCAAACTCCCAGTATCAGCATCAGCTCCTATAGTAGTGATAGTTCTTACTACTTAGAAGGTTCATCTGTATCACAGTTGTAAAAAATCTGCTGCTGTTAGTAGAGTATGGGTTCTATTTGACCTGATGAGTGGCTGAAACATCCATTACTATTTTTTTAACAAAACTTAATCAAAACTGTAGACTATAAAGCTTCTCATATAATTATTGAGAGAGGTGACTGGTACAGGAATGCAGCTGCAATGAGGCAGTATGGGTTACAAGTCACAGCAAGCACATATTATTACAACAAATTTTGTATGTTGTATTGTCCAGAGTTAGTTCCCACCTTTAGTAATTTTAGGATATCAGAACAGAAAAGTGGCAGATTACTTTTAAAACAACACATCAGTAGTTTACATATTAAATAGCTGTCTCTAGGTATTTGTACAAGGATCAGTTATGTGTGTGGTGTATTCATACCCTTGAGACAGAAACATGCAAGTCAGGAGTTGGCAGCCTATGGTCCATGGAACTGTCAGATCTGGCCCACAAATGCAGGGTTTTAGTGGCATTCAATCACAGATGGGGGCCAGCGGCAGGTGCTCTTACTGTGCTACCCTGGGAATGAGCACTGGTAGTGGCCAAGTCATAGCACCTACCTAACCTCCTACCCCTGATGTACGGTAGATTATTCCAGCCTGCAGCCAGAAGAGGCTGCCTACCTCTGACGTAAGTAGTTAGCATAGAGGTTGGCAATGTTTTTGAGCAGAGTGTCAAAAACACCCGCAACCTTGATTTGTAAGACGTTGTCATGGCAGGGGAACCCAATCCATGTTGTGGCAGTTCAGCCCTTGCCCCCTCCCTGCTGTCCCCTGCAAGCTGTGCGTGCCAAACAAAATGCAACCAGGGGTTGCCTACCCTTGCGTTAGCAGTTTGTATGGATGGCCTTGTATTGAAGTATCACTTTTTCATTGGAATGCAAATTGGAAAATCCATCTTTTAATGCTTTGAATGCCAGTGAGCTGATCTAGTCGAGATAGCTCATGCTTCAGTATTAGCCTGATACTTAATTTTGTTTCCCTGGTGTTCTAGGAGACTGAACTGCTAATCCCAATAATTTCTATTCCAACTATAAACTGATCCCAAACTCATGGCAAGAGGTGCCTTTAATTTACAGTGCTTCCTTAGACTTCCCCTGAGAACCTACACAGTCTACAACCTCCTTTTCCTAAATCACTGGTGAGATGTGAGACCCTATCGGGACACGTTGTGATCGCCATCACCAGACCTCAAAGACTACTCTGCATATGATCTTTTTAGCTTTACACCTATTTGTCCTCAGGCCCTAAAATAATCTCATAATTCCTTTGATTTCTGCCAGGATGAACAGGAAGGAGGTATGACTTGTGATGTGTATTCCTAGCTAGGATATGTGACGCATTCATATGGTGATCTGTTGAATGTGGCTGCCTCGTGTCTGAGATGACACATGTACATACATGCTTTTGTTCTGCATGCCAGAAAATTAATTTAGCTGTTTTAGCCACAGTGGCAAAGTCCCATCTCCTGTTAGTGCTGATCATAAAGTTTGAGAGAGGAAGGTGTTATGAGTTTTGAACATCGTTTTGTTTGCTTGTTGTTCTTTATCCAGTTCATCATGTTGTCCTAGCTATTTCAGCTCTGCTGTCTTATTTTAATTTGTTCTCTATCTTTAGTTATCTTTTTTTGTCTTTTTTCATGTGCACAGATCCCACTGTCAGTCATCGTTCCCCACCCCATGACTTGACTGTTGTTATTTATTTCTGCTTTGACCAGTTCAGCTGCTGTGGGAGCTGTGTTTTCTTTGCAGTGTTGGAAAGTCAGCTTGCTGCTTTTATGCACATTTACAGGTGGGGAATAAGCACCAATAGTCCAATTCTGGAGCCTGATGAGGCCCTTTAAAGTACTCCAGTTCCTACCTGGCCTGTGAATATTTAGGAAATTCAAGTTATTGCCTTGTTGCCAAAAATTCCTGGTAACAAGAGGTAATTATTGTAAACCTTATCAGCCTCTGAATACTTGCAAATACTGAGAGTTGTATTTTGGAAGAAAGTCTGTTGTGGTTTGTGAGCACAAAAACATTTGTGAGGCCAGGCTTGTCAGTCTACTACTCATCAGAAATGCCCTAGCAAAAGCTGAATGAATGCATAAGCTTTTCCCATTCAATGCTAGCTTGTTGACTAGACTGGATGTTCTTGGAGAACAAAGTTTTCATTTGTCCTTTAACTTCTAAGTACATAGAAATAACTTTCATGGTCACTCACATCAAAGAAAAAAAAGCTGTACAGTCCAAACCACTCTTTAAAATGCATTGACTTGTTTACAGTTCCACTTCTCTATCCTTAAGAATTGAATGAGAAAATGATATACAATAGTTGTATTATTTTAAGTCATATTGAGGCTATGGAATAAACCATGTGTACTCTCTAATAAATGTGCTACTGCTAAGTGTTTATACCATCTTCAGATAGATTCATAACTGCAGCTTTTATTGTTGTCTTGAATTGTTTGTTCCTGAAATGTATTACTTTTGGTATTAATTTTTTATTTCTGCCTTTTTTTCTCTTTGAGCCACTTAAACTCTCAACTATAATTACATTTTTAGTTTAGTTTCCACTTTTTCTGTACTTTGAAATACACCTTTAAGCTTCAAACTTTTTTCAAGGGTAGCGGACCAGTTCCAGCACTTTAAAAAAAAAAAAAAAAAAAGAGATGGTATTGGAAACTGAAACAACTGGAACATTCTTGGTTTTGATTACAAAAGGTGCGGTGAGATGGGAGTGGCAGAGAGAGAGAGGAAGGAAGAGGTTTTAGAGAAAATATAAACTATTTTCCATCTTGTGCTTGGCCATAATTGCAATGCCAAGTGTATTCAAGGCCAACTTTTGCTTTTTCTGTGATTGTATTAATAATGAAATAAGCAACTCTTTTAATTCCTTATTCTGGTCTTCTGGTTTCATCTCTGTTTTAGCCTTTATTTCTCAAGGTTACTAGGGTTCTCAACACTTAAGTTGTGATTTTTATGTGTAGAAATACCCTGCAAATATAAAATACTGCATAAGAGAACTTTAATAATATTTTTGGATTTTTTTTGTTATGCATTTAATGATGTTTTCACATGACTGCCTAAAACCACATCCTAGGGAGATAATATTTGTGGAAGAGCATGACCAGTATGTCTTCTTTCAGAGAAGTGAAGTTTTTATCATTAAAGGAAAAGTGTCAACTTATAAATCACATTAGTTTTTTTATTGCTCTTATTAGAAATAATGTCCAATATTTGAGAAACAGTATTTTTTTCCCCTAATTTTGCTTGTTTTGACTATATGCAAAGTACTGTTAAGCACTCACTTTCCTCCATTGGTTGGGCAAATCTTTCATGGTATTAAACAGAGGAAAATACATGAACATAATTTGATAAATGTGACTCAAAATTCCCCAAAACTGACATCAAAATCCAGAAGCAGATGCAGTGGAACAGATTTGTTTGGTTAAATTGTCTACATTTCAGGTTGGCTACTACCTTTTCATTAACGTTACACAAGGAGGGCTTTCCTGGTCAGACTCAGATTCAAACTGAAGCTGTGTGTACTTCTGACCCTTCAGATGCCTCCCTCTTTGCAGTCAGTGGGGTTTGCCCATGTAGCATTCCTTTTGGGATCAAGACCTTAATTTGCTTGCTAGGTCAAGTGAAGGAAAAAAATATGATGTGAAATGTAACTTCTAGGGAAAAAAACCCAAACATTATACTTTGAAATTGGCTATGCTTCCTCTCTGAAATATTTTGTACTTTTCTTTCTCAAGGCTGGGAGACTAGCTGGCTGCAGCTACCTGCTTTACTGCAGGAAACTTATATTTTCAAAAACTGCAACTGGACTCTGTTCTTTAAAATGTGTGCCATTTTTGTGGGCTGGATTGCTCTGGGATGATGATGAGCAATTCTGACTTTGTTTTAAAACCTATCTCAGCAGGAGCTATAGTGAGGGAAGCAGAACTGTGTAAAGGCTCTGAGGTGAAGTTTTAACATTGGGTAGACTCCTGTTGCCTTGCTGCAAAATGAGTTTAGGGGTATGTGGCCACTCCAAGTGATACACTTGGTTTTCTCATAGAAAGCCTAAGGACATACGTTGTCATGAGAACAGTGACATTGAGGAGTAATGAGTGTATGCTGAGGAGCAGGACTGCTCTCCCCTTGTACTAGTGACCAATGTCAAAGTATTATCTGGGCTTCCTGCATTTGTGTGTAAGGCTGGGTATGTTTTCAGAATCCATGGTATTACTAGCAGGAGACCAGCTGCAAAAGGCTGAATAGTTTTAGAATAAACCTTTAAGCAAAAAGCATTACATTAGTTGCACTTAATCCAAATAATCTTCCAGTTTGGGCAGTATGAATACAGGGGCATTCATAGGTTCATCCATATATATGTGCCTCCTGGCCTAAGTGGGACTAGTCTCTGAAACCCAGGTAATATAGGTGTGTATCTGTAGTATTTCTCCAGCTGAAACTGGTGGGTATGAGAGCTGCTTTTTCGCTTAACCTAAATGAAGTGGTTAATTGCCCCTTTGATTAATAAAACCTAAAGCAAATAGAGGCCACTGTCCAAAATGCAGATTTTCATGGCAAACTGGAACAGAAACTGTCATGGGGGGTGGTAACAGGTACTCCTACAGCAAATATGGAGACTGACCTGAGTTAGTGGAGTTGTGTATGTCTGTGTGTTTTGAACAATAGGGAAAAAACACCAAAAAGCAGGAGCAGAAGAGCCAGTGCCACAGTTGGCCCAAGCTCTGGGAATGTCAACCCACTAGAAAGCTGAGAGACAAATACTTCTAAACTAAGTGCTGACTACATACTCATAACTTGAAGAAGATCTTGATCCACTGGAACAATGCATGCATGTAGGAAAGGACTCCTGGAGAAGTTACAGTTTTTCAAAGAGAAGAACCTGACATTTGAATTGAGTAACTGAAAAATAATTGGCTAAGTATACTGAGTGCTACCCACATACATAGTATTCCCTCAGGATGTCCCAACTGGAAAGCTTGTAGTTTTAAATGTGTAATATTTAAGTGGTGGGAGGAGGAAATGGATGTGATTGGAACAGATACATTTCGGAGGGGGAGATGTTTTCCAGCTGTCACACTTTATAAAGCAGCAGTTGGATATTTCAAGAAACTTAGCCAACCTAAGGAAGGACATGCAGGCAGAGTGTAGGTAAACTAGGCAGGATGTAGACAGTCCAATACTTGGACTGGTGCTGCCTACGATTAAGAGAGCCTCTATGGAGCAATATCTAAAGGGTGCACAAGATGATCACATTGCTGTTCATGAAATTTGGCCTCTGCCTGAGAGAAGGACTGACCTGAAGCTTCTCCAAGAAAGAACCTATGACAGTTGCAGAGGTTCTAGTATATGCATTCTTCACCAGACTCGGGTTCCCAGGTCAAGGACATAACTTTTAATTCAGAAGCTTTCAACAACCTGAGAGGTTTTAAATCCACAAAAATGCATTATGATGGCACATCCATGATCTGCTTGAATGGTGGAAAGGTTTGTTGGACTAGGAATTCAGCTCTCTACCCTTGTAGGATATTATCAAAGGAACTGGAACCATCTTATCATCATGTACTTTTTTCTAGCTTAAGAAGTAGAAAGCATAACCTAATGCTTCTTATGTCTGGGCAAGCTAATTGACCCCTTCAAACGCCTTCTGTTCCTGGGGAGGCCCAGTAAGATTTGGATTGTAGAAACCTTATAATACAAACTTGGAAAAGCTTATGCTTCCAGTGGGGAAAATATGAGCGTAGCACATGATAATATTAAGATACTGATGTCAAATGAGGACTTTTTAAAGAAGTGATCTGGCTTGGTTCCATGATTCAGAAGTTAGAAGGTGAAAGCACCAAATTGGATAAACCCATGAGCGACCTTATATAGCACTGACCCAGATGCAACATTATGGTGTATAGGATACTGTTGGGTTCCTAGCTGGGCTCCAATGACTCTTGGGGAAGATGTAGGGGACAGGGTTTTATTACGGTTTGAATACGAATTGCCCATTAGAACAGAACAAGCAAGATCTGTCCTAGCCAGCAGATTCCACTGAAGGGCCAGGCATTCTTGAAGGGTTCATTGAAAGAAGTTCTCCTTTTGGGTGGTGGAAAGGAAATCGGGTGGGGAAAAGAAAGCGCTAAGGAGATTAGATGGGTGGCAAGGTGGAATGTGAGCAGTTTCCTCGGGACTAGAACAAATATAGAGGCTGTGCCATTGGTGAAACAGTTCATGTCTTGTTGGGGTTGGTGATGTGCAACTGTGCTAACAAAAAGATGCTTCTAAGTAAGCGTGTGTGTGAATTAATTGCAGAAAGACTGATGTACAATGACTGTTTGTGGACATGCTGTTACTTTGTGGAAAGTGGAAGGTAGTTTACCCCCTCTTGCTATAAGAGCAGGAGTGTGCATGCAAACAGTTTCTGTGACTAGTTGACACACTGTAAAGTTTCTACCCTGGTTACCTCATGCCAAATTGTTCACACGGTCATATTCTAGAATGGACCTACTGTGAAACAGCTCTTGAGTAATGCAGAGTAAATGGAACAGTAGCTGGTAAATTGTTACTAGCTCAAATGTTGCCAATATTTGAACTTCATTTTTCCCTCTCTCCTTTATTGGCCAGCTGGCCTGTGCTTAATGTATGGTTTTAAATTGTGCTAGAAACTTTTGCATGCATATGGCTTGGGGGAAAAATGTGAAATACTTTTCATACTAATGCCACAGTAAAAATTTCCCTGCTATGTCCATTGTCTCTTGTTTGATTCCTGTTGTTGTGGGGGGAAATGGGACATAGTACATTCTTTGAAAATAGAGTTGCATCAATGAAATACCTGACTTCACGAATTTTTCCTTACTGGAACAACCTGTGAGACCCCAAACTTTCGGTTAATGGCTTAAAAGGGGTAACAGTACGATAGGGATACTACCTCAGAGCAGCAAGCATTTGTGATTAGTCTCATACCTTTCCTGGGAGGCAATTACTTTAGCTGTTATTAGGATAATACTTCTTCCTGTAGTCTTGTATCCAATTGCTCATGCTGAGGCATCTGTTAATAAGATAAGACCCAGAAGTGATATTAAAAGGATATGGTCACACAATTTAATTTTACAACTTGAAATAAATTAACATCATAAGTCTCTGGGTAGAAAAAAAATAATGGGTCCCTAACTGTCATGATGAAAATCAGTTGTTTCGTTCTCCTTTTTTTGACTTTTGAATAAAGAGACTCCTTCAGACAACAGCTGCAAGTCCTAAGGGACTGAATAGCACACATTGGACTCATTCTTTTTATGCTGCCGAATTCTGCAGCACTGGCAGCTAACTTCTAAGCCGTAATTTAAAAGTTACGCTAATCTCCCCAGTAAGGTTAGTGCACATCCCATACGAACAAAATACTGTGGAGTGTCAAGCTCTGTTAGAAATTTCTGAAAATACTGAGTTAAAAAAGGCCAACTCCATAATTAATAAAAAAGGACAAACACTACTGGGAACATTTTTCAAACATGCATCCAAGAAAACTTTGTAATAAAAAGAAGGGGAAATGCTGTCATCCTAATGTAGGGGCAGTGTGCTTTTAACAGTAATTTGTTCTTATTGTAATATGCAGTAGGAATTTGGCCAGTGCTATGACAATTCTGTGGAAGTACTAGTAATCATTACCAGTGGCTCATGAAGGTCTTTTGAGGAATGTTTGGTGCTTTCAGTTCTGTTTGCATAGGAACTTCTTTTATTTTGAGTGTATTTTTTTGTCAGTGGAATTTGCTGCATACTCAGTAAATAAATCTAAATGTGTGTCTCCTGGGTTTTGGCCTCCTTTATGGACATGGTAACACTGAAATTAATGAAGGTTCTCGATTTGAGGTATACTAGGAGATCTCAGTTTCCTTCTGACTGTCTCCCAAAAAGTTGTTTGTTTGTTTTTTTGATAAAGGTACTGAAAATAACTTCTGGTTTGTTGCTTTCCAGTGAAGAGATATATCAGGAAAGGTATTCCCAATGAACATCGCGCACTGATCTGGATGGTTGTAAGTGGAGCCCAGGCCAGCATGGAACAAAACCCTGGATACTATCATAAACTACTTGAGGGAGAGAAAAATGACAAGCTCTTGGAAGCGATCAGAACAGGTTGTTATAATGTCTATATGTATTAATGATACTTAGTTATTGGTTGTATAAGATGTCACAGTAAACCTGTGTTTCTGTAAATGGTGAGTAGTGGCTTAGTAATATGTAATTGCTGAATTATAGCTCTTTCCAATGGTAAATGTATGAGTAGAAGGAGGGAGGAGTATATTGAACTTTCTTGATTATACTATGCAGTATTTCTGAAACCAGTGATGTCTTCATAGTGGTCAAATGGTTAATGACAGAATTTTTTGAAATTCCATTGGCATAATTCCATTACTTTCTTGTGCACCATCATCCTCAATGTCAGTATAGTTCTAGGACTCATTCATTAAGATAACAAGTCCAGGAGCTCTTTGCTGGCTGACTGCTCCTCCCTTCCCCTGTCTTTTGTGCCCTCTTGCCCTCATTCCTGATTAGGTGCTTTAAGTTATGTCCATGAAAGATTTTATTTTATAATTGGGCAGTATTTTATAATTGTTCAAAACAACCCCCAAAACAACAACAAAAAAGCCTTGTCCTCGGTAAAGTAATTTTGTTTTCAAATATTTGTTCAAAGCCAATTGGTTGCTATAATAACTTGTGGGAGTTTGGGATCAACATACCTCAGCTAGACATTTTTGGGAAAATAAGTTTCAGAAAGGAGAGCCAGGCCAGAAATCCTCTGACTCCAGTTCTCCATGCTGAAATGCAAGCAGCAGAGTGGCAGTTTTACGAGTGTAGCGGGAACACTAAACATGACTGACTGTCAATCTCATCTGTGACTTAAAAGAAAAAAACAAACAAACCCAGTCTTCTCCCAGAGGCCAGCTCCTGGACTGTATTTCCTCTGTAATATTTGGCAGTAAAACCAGGGATTGCAGTAGGTGATTATTTGGGAAGGGCGTTCTGTGAAATAAAACATTGTAAGTGGAGGCGGAAAATATAGTAGGAGGGATGGGGTAACACAAGGGAGTCACTGGGAGCAATAAGAATTCTAGGGATCCAGTGGATGGTGACTTGGGGAGAATAAGATATTGTAAGAGAAAACAGTAAATGAGAGGTCAGAAGAGTTAGAAAATAAAGGGTAGCCCAAGCATTTGAGAGCTGGTAGAAGAAAATATGTACAAATTGAGATGCGTGCAACTTGTAGTCAGTCAGTAAAGCTATTTCTGTTTGGATCTGCTTTTTAAAAGCATATTTGGTGTTGAATGGTTGTCATTTCACTGCAGGGTGATGCTTGATTTTATTTGCAGCCATTTGGTATGTTCCAGCTTTGTGCTGAAGATTTGTAATGTTGTGGTAGATTGTTAAATAAATAAACAAACAACCCAGAATCTTGCTAATACTTGTTTTGGAAAACTTCCCCAAATCTTCTAACAGTTATATTCCATAGATTGGTAAGTGCTAAGGTGTTATAAATAATGCCAATAAAACAGGAAAGAAAAAGCAGAAGTTTCCAGTTAATTGTTAATCATTACTGCAACTAAAAAGGTTGTTTCTATGCGGAAAAAAACAAAAATGTGTTTTATTTTAAAACGTTATGCTTTAAACTTAAAATTCAAATGAGATGTTAGTACTTTTGAAGACGTGCTTATATTGAGAATGTGAAAGGACACAGTCAGGTTAAAGAACATGCATTCTGTCTTAATTATTACTGTAATCTTTTAATTAATACTTTAATATTATTTTTTTTAACCTAAAAAATCCAAATCCTATTCTGCTTTTTCAGTATAGGAGCATGAAGGGGAGGGAGTACTACATCCACTCTGGATCTGTCCCTAGCTGTACCTGCTTATACCAGATACAGGTTGTGTCCACAAATTGCAAAATAAGAATAATTCAGCCAGCATTCAACTTTTGAATCAACTAGCTTCTTTCTTTTTTTTGTGGTATCTCGGAACATCCTGCTGCATAAAGGATCCACCCACATGGATCAGTTTGCAGTAGCAGAGTCTTTGTATATTAATTCATAATAGTTTAAGGAAACTATTACTTAAGTAATTTAGTGGTCATTTGACTGGAGGTAGTGAATATTTTACCATCAAAACAGAATTACACTTCAAAAGGTTAAAAAGAATATTAGCATTATTCCCTATTTGGGAAATTAGCTAGAGAGAATGTAGTAATAAGAGGGTAAGGAGAATTGTGTTACCAATACCCCTGGGTTTAGGGTGCATCTTGCAGTGTTGATATCTGTCATAGAGCCCGAACTACTCAGGCCATGGGGATGATAAGAATCAGCACTTTATCATTTTACGGATGATTCTAGTCCTCGTGGTTGCAAAAAAAACTTGCAAATTTGAGCCATTAAGGTGCAAAACATTAATAGGACACAAAATAGGAGAACCGTAAACTTACTTTACAAACCAACCATGTAGAAATAATGATTTTGAGGATATCACTCATTGTTTGGAATACTTTTAAGTAGCAGACTTGGGAGGTATGGGGGAAGAAATAGAATGGCTTTTATTATTTTATTATTTTTGAGTGCAATGGGGGTATAACTATGGAGATGTGTTAAAAGAGGCTGTATGCTTAGAAGAACTTATAGATAAAATAGACAATCTACAAATGCAGGAATCGGGGAATAAAAAGAGCAACCAAAAGCTGCGTGTCTGAGCAGAGCAGCATAGAACTTGTTATGTTAGTTCTCTGACCTTTTTCTGTTGTTAAGATGTACAGCTGGTACAGTTTGATACAAGGAGTTATTTCTGAAAGTGGGAAGAGCCTGGATATTATGATAAGAAGAAAAAGGGTAGGAGAGTTTGATAGATTGTTGACTACAAGTGTGTTAGACTATCCAAATACCTTGTATGTCAGCATAGAAGCCTGTGCAGATTATTTTGTTTTGCTCTGTGTTCTTTTTCTTTAAAACTTTTGTTGCAAAAAAACTTTTTTAGAAGTTTTATTCTTTTTTTAAAAAAAATTTTATCACCTTTATATTACTTGATTCTTTAACTAAATATTCATTACTACCTAAGATACCAAAAATTGTGATGATGACAAAGAAGAAAGAAACACATAAATGGCTCTATTAAATAAAATTGATTCATAGAAATAACCTCAAGAGGAAAGAAATTATTTAGCTAACTTAGTTCAGTTAGTTGCATGACACTGTCATCTCCTGTTAATAACTCACAATTATTATTTTTTAACTGTAGCTGGAGTGTTTGCCTCCTCCTAAAATGGCCCTCCTCCTCTTTTTCTCACTCTTGTCACGTGTTCCTCTGTTATAGTGGACCTCTGCATAACCACAGGCATGTCCATGTAGGGCTCATTGAAGGATTGGGACTAAGCAGTCAGTATAAAATACCATGCTGTTTCACTTGCTGCCTTTGCCCTATCAAATTTGTCCTAATTCTTATTGTCATGCTGTAATCACTCTTTTTTTTGAACAGTTGATTACTGGCTTCCTATCTGAAAATGTTTAAAAAAGAATGGAAAGTGGGTTTTCCCCCCCTCCCACACACTCACCATGTGCAAGGTTTTTTAACCTCTTTTTCTAAAATGCATAGCACTCTGTCATAGTTAATGGTTCAGGCCTTTTTTAGCAAGAGGAGGAATATTCCTTGCACACTTCTCGGAATTTTCACCCTGGTTCCTTTCTGAGCTTCTTTGTAACAATGTAAGCTGGCAGCTCAAAGACCTGGCAACCTATGGCTTGCAAACAGGATTTGGGCTGCGGCAGCTCAGGGAATCAGCAGAATGTGCCAGCTAAAGCAGTAGAGGAGGCCTCATCAGGTTCCTATTATCTGCCACTGTTCAGTTTTCCTGCTGTGACAGAGGAGGTGCCCCCAGAGTCCTAGCATCTGTATTTTCTATTCCCAGCAACTTGTAGTGGCACAAGGTTGCCAACCCCTGGCCTCCTTTATCAGTTAGTAAAATCCAGTACTTCTCAACCTTTTTAGACACAGGACTCCCCCTGATTGGACTTAGGCACCCCTCAGAAAATGCTAGCTCTTTACTTTTCACTCCTTTCTTGGCTGGGGCTGGTTTTGTTCACTGTCTTCACTAATGACCTGGAAGATGGCATAGAGTGCACCTTCAGCAAATTTGCAGATGACACCAACTAGGGAAAGTAGCAGATATGCTGGAGGGTAGGGCTAGGATTCAGAGTGACCTAGACAAATTGGAGGATTGGGCCAAAAGGCATCTCGTGAGTTTCAACAAGGATAAAAGCAAAGTCTTGCACTTAGGATGGAACAATCCCATGCACCAGTACAGGCTGGGGGCTGACTGGCTGGGCAGCAGCTCTGCAGAAAAGGACCTGTGGGTTACAATGGACAATAAGATTAATATGAGCCAGGAGTGTGCCCTTGTTGCCAAGAAGGCTAATGGCATACTGAGCTACATTGTTAGGAGTGTTGCCAGTAGGTCAAGGGCAGTAATTGTTCTCCTTTATTTAGTACTGATGAGGCCATGTCTGGAGTACTGTGTTCAGTTTTGCTACAAAAAGGATGTGGACAAATTGGAGAGAGTCCATCAGAGGGCAACAAAAAGGATGAGAGGGCTGGGGGAAATTAATTATGAGGAAAGACCCAGGGAACTGGATTTTAGTCTAGAGAAGAGGAGACTAAGAGTAGACTTAATAGCAGCCTTCAACTACCTTAAGGGGGGTCTGAAAGAGGATGGAGCTAGATTGTTCTCAGTGGTGGCAGATGACAGAACAAGGATCAATGGTCTCAAGTTGCAACATGGGGAGTTTAGATAAGATATTAGGAAGAATTTTCTCACTAGGAGGGTAGTAAAACACCGGAACAGGCTACCCAGAGAGGTGGTGGACGCTTCATCCTTGGGGGTTTTCAAAACCCGGCTAGACAAAGTCTTGGCTGGGATGATCTAGTTGGGGCTGATCCTGCTTTGAGCAGGGGTTGGACTAGATGACCTCCTCAAGTCATTTCCAACCCTAACTTTCTATGATTCTATGACTATGGGAAAATAGTAGAGCATCTCTTCTGTTGCCTAGACATCAGAAAAATCACAACAGGTCAGAAAGTTTTCGACCTTACAGATTCCTATTTGAAACTTCCTGGTTTATCTTGTGAATCGTGTAGGTGTTTTCGTACCTAGTATTGTATAACACCCCATCTTACTCTTAAAAGGATACCAAGGCATCCCAGTGTGCCGTGGCACTCTGGCTGAGAATCACTGCTGTACTCTGAAGTGCCACCCCGGCCCTGCCTTCTGCCTGACTTCAGATTAATATGGTTAATTACCTCACTTTTTGTAATAGTGTAAATGTCCTTTGTCCCAGAATGATGTAATCAGAATGAAGCATTGTTACAAAATATAAGCATATCTGAAAACCCTTCATAAAAACTTAAAATCCAGTGTAAAGTTGTATTTTACCAAGAGAGAATAAAATTAGAGCCAACACTTTAATTTTACAACCTCAGGAAGGCTCCATAATTAAAGATAAGTTTCTTTAGGTCAACTTTTGCTGTGTAAGGTTGTTTTTTTCATCTGCAGAGCTGAAGGGGAGGGCCATAACTGAAATGTTAACTCTAATCTTTCCTGAAACTTCCATTCAGTAAATAATGGATGTTGATTGTACTAAAGCTAAGCTGCTATTTGTATTGAGAGAAACAAAAGTTTACATTGCTCAGGATTATCTGACTGTCTCACAAGGCAGTTAAGGGCTATTGTTCTTCTTGCTTTTTAGATTCTGGTGGGAGGTGAATGGAAAACATTGCTCTGCCGCTGTCCTTCACTCAAGCTGATTTCATCTCTTTTTAAAAAAGAAAAAGTGATGATTAGAGCAATGAATTTGTCCTGTGATTTCCAACAGAAACCATTATTTTTCAGAGGTTTTCCTCCTCATAACTAGTCACAACTCAAGTTTTTGTCAGGGAAGTCATAACAAGCTGTTTCCTTTAAACTGGAAGAACAGATAAGAGCAGGTATCTCCTAGCTTCTAGGACATGCACAAGTTGTGCATAGCTATGTGCAACACTTGAACTGTTATGCTGATTATTTAAGTATCTTGGGCATAGTTACCTAATTTGAATGAGACCTGCACCATAGAAGTGAGTTTGCTTTTGTTCATAGTGTTTTAATTTAAATCCTAGCTGCTGTTACATCCATGTTTTCTAAAGCGGCTAGTGATTTTAGGTATTCAACTTAGGACCTTCTAGAATGGCTGGAATTTTTAAAAAGTGGGATACTTATGAAAATTCAAGTAAGGCATTAGAAATTCAAGCGAGTCATTAGTTTGTAAATAAATTGGTTAGAAGTAATATCAGTTTAAAAACCAGTGGGCTAGACATCAACAAAGGTTTGTTAACAAATTGACAGTCCTTACTTATAATATGTGTAGTTAAACAATGTGCATTCTGGCTACAACATGACTCCTACCAACGTATACTTATAAATTCATCTGTATTTGTCATCTTCACAAATAATCCTGAGAAGTTTAAAATTTCACATTTCTCTATTTATGCTACTTGTTAACTGTTTATATGCAGCAAGTTTAAGTAGTAGTAGACTACCCTATTTATTTTTCTATTTAAGCAGTTTATAGATACTTACTGTCTTATGAACTACCAACATGTGACAAGCCCTGTGGCAGAAACATGAGTTTAAAAAGATTTCCCTGACTTCATTTTAATTTAAATGGATTGTTCCCTCCACCATCCCCTTTAGTATAAGCATATTTTCTAAAAATTAAAATTTGGACCAAACTTTACTTGATGTTTAAGGAATCTGTGCTTGAAATGCCATATGTGAGAAGCAAGATATTACTGGTAACATCTCTCCAACCTATATGACTGGTCAAATAAAAAGTATTGCTACTCTCATTCCCTGGACTGTCATGGCTACAACAGCATTAATTTGAAATAGTGCAATCATAGAAATAATTTAAGGTTGAATTTTTAAAAAGCAAAAATGCAACAAAAGCAAAATAGTGGTGTAGGGCTGATCTTTTTACCTAAATAAAATGAAGACCAGTTTGATCCAAGTTAAATTATCTTGTAAGAATCTCTCTTTAGAATTGCAGCTACTGCTTTACTATTGCATTAGATAAATTTGGTATATAGTATATTAGTTTAGATTTGTTAGAGATGGTTAGTTAAAATGTAGCCAATTTGTTTCTGGGATTTTTCTCATAGATTGGCCTCTATCTTTAGTCCTGGTTGATATTGTAAGACATCCATTCTCTAGAAAGATTAGTCTTTCTAGGGATGGATCCTCCTTGAAGGAAGATGACCATTGAGCCAAAACATTAGCAAAATACAACCTCAGCACTCTCATTCATCAAACGCTTGTTCTGTAAACCCGTAGTCAAATTTCAGTTGTACCCCTTACAAAGTTAAGATTTATGTGGGTGAGGAGAAATGGGGGTGGATATGTGACAACCTGCTTTAAGGTGGTTCTTTTCTTTCCCCTAGACATGAACAGAACATTTCCAGATAACATACAGTTCTGCAAAACTGCTGATCCCTGTTTACAGCAGACACTGTACAATGTGTTAGTAGCATATGGGCACCATAATAAAGCAGTGGGATACTGCCAGGTATGTAACTTGTTTAAAATATTGCTTCTTTACATTGGGGGAAAAAAGATTGATTTGCAAATTTTAAAAAGTAACTTTGTGTGGCAAGGTTGTAGGTGCAGGTTCAAGGTGGATACATGAACTATGCAAAGGATACTTTACTGGCTCGTTTTATGTTGATATTTTATGTTAGTTCAGGTGGTAGTGTGCACTTACATACTTACTGAAATCCAGACTTAAAACAGTACCATTCTTTGCTATGTTATTGTCAAGTATTAAGGCATAAATGCTTTTTTAAGGGTGTACTTGGCATTTACAAGAGAATTACTGGGTTTCATTTGCCTCTTTTTTTTTTTTTCCTGGACAAGATCTTCTTAAGTATAGGCTATAGAATGATACCATTATATATATTTATTATCTATGTAACCCAAAATTAATGTTTAGGGCTTTATCTTTTTAGTTTTAACTTATGACAATGTAGTAGAAGAAATAATTATGTCAAAGAAATACAGGTACTCCTGACTTAATGTTGTCCCAATTAACATTGTTTCATTATTATGTCTGATCTATTAGAGAAAATACTTGTTTAAAGTTGTGAAATGTTTGAGTATAACATTGTTCGGCCGCTGCTTACTAGTAGGTAACTACTGTGATGTAACTGGATTCACTTAACATCGTTTTGCTTAGTCATATTTTTCAAGAATGTAACTATGACGTTATGCAAGCAGTAGCTGTAGAAAGAATTATTGGAATCCAATGCCATAACTTTTAGGTGGTGGTCTGAAAAGGCTCCACAGTTCTTAGTGGTTCCTGTGAAGGATGCAGAATGTTAAATACCTGGTTCATAGAAGCTTGAAGGTAAAACACAAAGGGTACTCTTGTTTTGGAGGCCATCTTCCATACTGTCTTTGTAGGTGAGAGAGGAACCATGACTCTCACAAGCGTAAAAATCTGTTCCCTGTTCAGTCATTTTTTAAAGTTCCCCTGCTGCTTCCATATTCTGTATTGCATTGTAGTTGTACACTTGCATTTGTTTTGTGCTTGTCAAGAAGGGGAATAGTGTAAACTAACCATCCTCAATTATAAGAATATAAGCTATGCTTTTTGAATGACGTGCTATTAGAAGAAAACTGATACTGTTTTTTTTAAACCCCTATGTAAGTCACTGTAATCTGATTTACTGTTTGGCCTGATGTGTTTTGGCATACCACTGAGATGCTAATTCAGTACATGGTAATTTGAAATGCAGGAGCTGAAAGTCCTTGTTGTTCTAATAAGTAATACTTTATCCAAAGAGACCAAAGTGCATGCAGATATGTTTTGTTGACATCTTCATCATTATAATTATATAATATATAGGTATACATTTTATAATTATATGTATAATATACAAATATACATTTGATATAGTATAGTTATATTATGATGATGATAAAGAATTCAACAAAACATATCTGAATGTACTTTTGTACCCATGGCAGAGACAGATTGGTTATATATATAAAAATTAAAAAAACCAAAATATTTTGGGCATCACACTTCAAGAGAGTTGTGGACAACCTTGAGAGGGTTCAGAGGAGGGACACTCATATGGTTAGGGGCCTGTAGGCAAAACCCTATGAGGAGAGATTAAGGGCACTGGATTTGTTCAGCCTCCACAAAAGAAGGCTGAGAGGTGATCTGGTGGTTACCTACAAATTCATTGTGGGGGGACAGCAAAGAGTAGGAGATGCTCTGTTTACCAGGGCACCCATTGGAGTAACTAGAGCTAGACATGCACCTGGCTGGGGTTGTCTGACCCAGGCACTTTTTCCTGCCCAGGGCAGGGGGTTGGACTTGATGATCTGCTAAGGTCCCCTTCCAATCCATACATCTATGAATATATATATAAATATGAATAAAAGTCAAAGGGTCCACTTCTGCAAATGATCTAGGTACTTGTAGCATCAAGCCCCAAGTTGGAGCAAAGCAGACAGACAGGTATATGAAGAAATGCATGCAACTTTAAAACTATTCTGTCTCTGCACAGAAATACCATTCTATTTCTCCTGGTCAGTTCTGGTATGATGGAGGTTTTACTCATCAAACTCCATCTATGTGTTTGAATGTTGCATTATGTACATGTATAATGTGGAGAATGAAACAAATAAGTAAAGAAGAGGAGCAAAAAATTCCTTTTTGCTCCTTTCCTGTTGTCAAAAAAGAGAGTGCTGTTCATTGTAGGTATATAAATAGGGCATAAGCAAAGGCTGCAGCTTGCTCTGAAATACTCATCTCATATAAGTGCATACTTTGGAAAAAATCCTCTATTGTGCTAATGAAGTACTGCATCAAGACAAATGACCATAGGAAAAATGCATGCAATTTTTGGTGTAAATTTGTTTTACAGTGTTTACTAAAAATAGGCCCTTTAAAGAAAAGCTTTCATAATGCTTGTGTGTTTGTGATGCTTACTAGTTACCATTAAGCTTGCCGGCCCAAGAGTTAGTCTGACCCTGCATTGCCTTCTATATTGTTATTGTGGGGAATGCTTGCACTGGTGTGTATGGCAAGTGGGATTCTTGGTTCCATTAATATTTTCTGTAGAGTAGTCTTTTGTGCCTGCCACATCAAGTGCCAAATTACTCTCCTGTCACCATGGATGCAATTATCAAGTTAATGGGCCTCAGGGAGCAGAAAAGCTGTCTTCACAAGCAGAAGGGCAAGCGCAAGATGGATCCAGGCAACTTCAGCAGCTTCTAAAAGATTAAAATCAAAGCCTGTTGAAATCAAGAAACTGGATTCCAACTCGGGAACTTTTGGTTTCCAAAATCCTCGCAGTATTTTAGTTTTGGCAGTGCTTTTCTTTCTTGTACTGTAACTGGCACTATTTACAGTGCAAATGTTCTGCCTGTCACCATAGACGATAATGGAGGAGGGGTGAGTTCAGGGGGAAAGAAGGCCGGGAGAAGACAAAAGAAAAGGGTGAAACTTGAGAGTATTCCAAAGACCAGAGTCAAACATGCGTGACCTGACATCAGCCTTCGTAGCCCACAAATACCGAAAGACATTTTTATGTTTGCTTTTTTAATATTGTAATCATGTACATCAGAGATGGCCCCTGTGCACGCTCCTTCACATATGCTATTTAGATTCCATCTTGTTTATTTTGAGAAAAGTAGGCTTTAAAAAAAATCCTGCGACTTTGGAAACCAATAGGGTACAGAATGGTCTGTGTGAGTGAATGTTTGAGGTCACTTAATAGTCGCTAAGAAAAGGGTTGTTTTTAAAAGTAAAAAGTGGTCTATAAAATGTTTTAATTTCTGCATGTTTGTTTACAATTTACTTCTCTGTGGGTTTGGTGAATAATTTAATGTTTAATTTTCATTCTGTAGTAGCAGCCTAATCAGTCTGTAGAATTTAGTCCATTAGATTTATTCTGTACTATCCATATTGTGAATTGTAATAATCTAGCCTGTTGTAGCTTTCAAGGAACATGCTGGCAACATTTTTTCTCTACTTTTGTTATTTTTGCTTGCTAAGTACTTTGACATTCACATATGATATCATGAAATGAGACTAAAAACTGAAAGTAGGTGGAGAAGTCATAGAAGCTTCTTTTTATTTCAGGGCATGAATTTCATAGCTGGATACTTGATTCTTATTACAAAGAATGAAGAGGAGTCCTTCTGGTTGTTAGATGCTCTCATTGGAAGAATATTACCTGGTATGCAAAAGGTTCTTATTTTGTTTTCTGAATGTTAGCGTTTGGTGTTTTTATTCCCCCTTAGCCTTCATCTTCAGTTTTAGAAATTTGTGGTTATCATATTATGCTGGTCGACTCCTTTCTAATGGCCTAATTATGTCTAGATTTCAATTGGGGAGGTACATGATGTAAGTCAGGATAGAATTGGTCCCTTTTAATTAAATTAAGACTCCCCTCTTTGGGCAGGAAAGCAGCATGAAATTGACATTTGGCTAGACGGTATAAAACTGTGCTGATTTGCTGTGATTCTTGCATTTCACTTATTCCTACCCTGGTATATTACTCCAATAGATCAGTGTTCTATTGGGGGTCAGGGCTGAAGAGAGTATCTGGGACTTTGCATTTTTCCCTTGGCCTGTGGGAAAACAGTGCAATGAAGAAATGAAGTGATTGGTCTCAATGTGAAGGAAAGCATGAATTTTGTTGCTACATGAGCATTGTGATAGCAGTAACATACTAGCTTTTGATGGACTGAAGTGTGGCAGCACTTGTTGGAAAAGGACTACAGTAAGTGTTGTGTTTGGATAGAGATGGTTAAGTTGGTATATTTCTGGCTTCTTCCACGCTGTGACAGAAAAATAGTTTTGGGATTCCATTCTTATGTGGCTAAAAAAAAAAAAGCATGTGCCCCTGCTGGAAGTATCAGTGTTTCCCATGATATTTCTGTTTTAAACTTTTGAATGGGTTAGTTTTTATCTGGGGGGGAGGCTGGGATAGATTCATAGGTCTCTGAGATTCAGAGGACTCTGGATCAGTCTTTGATGGAATTTCTTTTCATTGGGACCCTGTAAAGCCTCGTGCTCATATCCACCAGGATCCTCCAAAACCTTGCAAATATCTAAATAAGAAAATATCTAAATCGGGAAAAGATCAACACCAAAAAGCCCCCCAAAACATCATATTGGACACCTCACAGTGGACAAAACCCTAATCTTGACCGCTACATTGACTGCTTCAGGGAAAGAATGAACAATGAAATAATCAGCAACACACACCACCATAACAACCTCTCTCCTACCAGAGAAAAAGGCCATAGAATTTCTGAGATCTAACCACCAAATAGTAATAAAACCAGCAGATAAAGGAGGGGAGCCATAGTCATCCTAAACCATGAAAACTACATAAAGGAACCCAGCAGACAGCTCTCTGACACCACCTACTACAGAGAACTACAAGAAGATCCTACTCCCCTTTTCACCAAGAAAACTCAACAATACTATCAAAACATTTCCATCAAGACTACAAGAAAAACTACAGACCTTAATCCCCCCCACTACCTAACCTGGGGACTTTTTACATGCTCCCTAAAATCCACAAACAAGGGAACCCTGGCAGACCTATCATATCCAACCATGGGACCCTAACTGAAGAAATATCAGGTTTCATTGAATCAATCCTAAAACTGCTTGTCACCCACAGAGCAAGTTTTGTACAAGACAATACAGACTTTCTATGGAAACTTAAAAACATAGACCACCTTCCCAGCAACACACTCCTAGCCACCATGGATGTTACCATACCAACATCCCATACCTAGATGGCATCCAAGCCTGCCTTACACATCTACAGGAACAAGATTACAACTCAGAATACAGACCCAAGATATTATTGATTTCATCCTCACACACAACAGTTTCACTTTTATTAATCAACACTTCCTCCAGATGATGGGAATAGCTATGGGCACTAAAATGGCCCCATAGTATGCCAACCTTTTTATGAGCCACCTGGAAGAAGAATTCCTCAAGAACTGCACCATCAAACCCTTGCTATACTTAAAATATATCGATGACATCTTCATCATTTGGACTGGAAACTTACAGTCTCTGAGTTCCATCAGAAATTCAACAATCACCATCCCTCCATCCAACTTTCTCTAGAATACTCCAGCACCAGCATCTCCTTTTTAGACACGATGATCAGTAT
>JAGPOW010003316.1:92142051-92162587 GCA_030014935.1 Caiman crocodilus
CAACAATCACCATCCCTCCATCCAACTTTCTCTAGAATACTCCAGCACCAGCATCTCCTTTTTAGACACGATGATCAGTATCCAGAATGATAAAATACAAACCACGTTATACAAGAAGCCCAAAGACCAACATACATATCTGTACAGAACCAGCAATCACCCTAAACACATCAAAAAAGCTGTGATATACAGCCAGGTCCTCGGATACTACCAAATTTGCACTAAAGAGAACACCTGGGATTGCCATCTCGCCAATCTTACTATGAGTCTTTTCTTGTCTTTTTAGTATCTTTTGTATTAACACAGGACTTTCTGCGAAGAGTGTTTGTCATAGGTGAAACTTCTTTTTGTGATCTCCAAGATGGTTGTTTTGCACTACATTGGTGTGTGCCCCATTTTGGGGGAGTTAGCATAATGAGCAGAATAACTGAGATAGCTGTACCAGAGTATGATAAGTGTCTCAGAGCTTTTCTGTGGAAACATGATTATTCCTCCTCAATTGATTTGGAATATGCATTGCATCAATTCATTGTCAAAGAAGTAAAGAAACATCATGTGTATTTCAGGACTAATACTGGCCGCCATGGTTTGAAGTGAGTGAGTGCCAGCGTGGTTGCATCTACTGGCTGTCAGCTCTTAATGGCTCAGTCAGCTGGCACATGTTTTTTCATACATTGGGTGAGACTGCCCTCTCCATAATGTTATATAATCCCTTTCAAGCACTGATCACACTACATCTTAAAACTATATTAGAAATAATCTTAGGGTGAAGTTACATGTTACATTTAAGCTGTATTAAATCTGTGGAATGCTAAGCAATGTTAAAGTTAGAATGTGCTGTGAGCAGTCACACATTAAGGGTTAATACTGTTGCTTGCACACAAAGCTGGCAAGCAGGGGATTGGCTAGAAGCTAGGGCTGTATGCCTGTTCTGGGCAGGGATGGGGGGGCTGGGATGCTGGAGGACAGTAAATTGCTCATTTTAGCTTTGTGGAGCAGAATGCAGTTACCCTGACACAAGTTAGGTAGGACAGTCCAGAGTTAACCCTTGTCTGAAGTGGCATGACTTCGAGATGATCAGAGGGCACTTAGCACGAGTTAATGTGCTTTAAGTTGCAGAAGCTCACAGTTTAAGTGTCCTTAGTAAGGCCTAAGTGTAATGGGTAACTTCACTCTTACTTAGAAATTGTTCTAGGATCTAATTTTTTTGATGGTTAGAAAGCCTCTAATTTATTTGTAGCCATTTTATACTCATTTGTGCTTATATCAGTATCTTTTATCTTAAACACCTGAGGAAAAAGAAGAAAAGAATTGATATATCCCCATGTGTGTTTGGGGGGGACCACTCCCAATCAGTCTTTATTTTGTTAGACTAAACAGACTGAATTCTTTTAGTTTCCACTGGTATGATTCCCCTGACCACCTAGCTGCTCATCTCTGCATCAGTTCCTGATGCAAATTAATTTGTCTTGATGTGTAGGTGACCAGAACTGTATATTGCTCTACGTGAGGTCTCACTAGTGCCGTGTACAAACGGATTCATGGTTCCCTGTTCCCACTGGAAAGTACTTTTCTTGATGCATCCATGGATTATGTTTGCCTTTTTTGCTGGCTGCATCACATGGTAGGCTCGTAGTCATCCTGTGACTGATTTATATACCCAGGTCTACATCCTCTGTCACTTCCATCTGATGAGCAGGGATCCTAGTTTTCTCTGATTTAAAAAAATCTCCATTTTTTTTAATTTAAAAAAAAAAAGTAACCCCAAATCCACTTTTTTCCGTGATTTAAAATTTTAAATTTTAAAATTTTAAATCACGGAAAAAAGTGGATTTGGGGTTACTTGTCTTATCCGAATATTGGGAATTTTTTTTTTTTAATCGGAGAACATCAGGATCCCTGCTGATGAGTTACCAACTTATTAACAGGAGTTTCTGCTGTATGTCTCTAAATACATGACCTTTCCCTTTCTGCTATTTGATTTCATCCTGTTTCTACTATTCCAGTACTCAAGGTCATTCATTTCTTATTGCATATTATTCTCATCCTCCTTTGTATTGGTGACATTCCCCAATTTTGTCATCAAGCAAGTGTCAGTTGTACCTTCCAATTTTTGTGTTGATTAAGCAAGATCAGTCCCATGACTGATCTATGAGAACTCAGGTAGTCACCTCCCTTCATCCTGGTAGTTCCCTTTTTCAATATTAGCTTCTTCCTGTTTGCTCATCAGCAATTAAAAATTAGGGCTGTGTGAGGCTTTGGACAGAGCTTTGGATCCAGAGACGCTTTGGACACTTCAGGGTCTGAAGCAGCATGTCCAGGTGGAAATGCTGGCTTCGTTTGGCTTCCCAAAACGGTTCAGAGCTTCCGAAGCGCCTCTGAGCTGCCTCGGAGATCTGGCAATAGGATAAAACGGGGAAACAATAAAATATTTGTAACTTTGTTGTGTTTTGTCCGATTTAGATGAAATCTGCAGAGATGGTAGAATCTGCAGAAAACGTGAATCCTGACAAGTTTCAATAAGATCAGTGCAGAAGTTTGGGAGAAACAGCACCCCAAATCTTTTAAAGCAAAACTCCTGTCATGTCTATGTGTTACAACCTGGGGGGAGTGAAAATTGCAGAAGTGGTGGCCTGTGCTGAGGCCACAAAGCCTGCCAAGTTTCAAGGAGATCGGTGCAGGGGTTTGGGGGAACTGCACCCCAAATTCTTTAAAGCAAAACTCCTGTCACATCTATGTGTTACAACACAGAGGGGTGAATACTGCAGGGCTGGTAGCTCTTAATGAGGCCACAAAGCCTGCCAAGTTTCAAGAAGTTCAGTGTAAGGGTTTGGGGGAACTGCCCCTCAAGCTGTGGACAAGCAAAACTCAAGTGGGTGACACTGCGTGTGTTAAAGTACAGAGCGGGGTGACAGCTGCAGGGATGGTGGCCCCTGCTGCAGCCACGACGCCTGCCAGCTGTCGAGGAGATCAGTTCAGGGGGGTTCTGGGACCCTGCACCCCTAGCTGCTGACAGACAAAACTGGTGCCATGGGTGCTTGTGGGACTGACTGTTTCTGGAGCAGTTGATTGAAACTTGTCAGGTTTCATGCTCTCAGGAGATGCTAACATCCTTGCAAGTTTTGTCAAAATGAGACAAAAACCCAATAAAGTTATAGATATTTAATTGATTTTTGTTTCCCTCCCCCCCCATTAAACCCTATGACTGGATCTTCAAGGTGGCTCTGAAGCTTTGGAGCTGCTTCTACCACATCAAGGTGGAAACCTGGTCCAGAGCTCCAGATTGGATCCCAGCCATCTGAAGTGGCCGGATCTGAAGCCCAATTGGATCTCTGCTGACTCACACAGGCCTATTAAAAATAAGATGTTGTGCCTTATCCTGGGAACAGGTGCTTTAGACAATGCAGCAGTGACCCAGCTGTTAGACTAAAGAAGTCAGATTAACTTGCATTCTCTACTACAATAGAAAATGTGGTATAAGGCACCAGTAGCTTCAGTGAGCTGAACTGCTGCTAGTTAAAGGCAAGGGCCTGAAATTTCTAGACATCTGATTTGCATTTGCTTCTTGTTTTCCTAAAGATAGCATCTTTCTTTTTGAAGCTATGAAACAGTCATAGCAGGCTTGGTTATTGGGTGAGTGAGGATATGAGATGAGGCATAGTGTTTGGCATGTGTGCCTAACCTGAGTAACTGCATAATTTGCTTCTCCATGACCTGTGTTTTTCTTGCCTCTCTTCCTCCTAGTGTCATAATGTCTTTTCAGGTCTGTCACCTAGATGACAAACACTTCAAGGGAGTTGTCAGCTATGAAGCACTGGGCAATCTTGTAGATATGATAAAATAATAATTGTGTCTGGCTCACTTCTTTTGGAACTGCAGTTAATACGCTCTTACTTCCTCCTTTTTAGTAAATTTGTTTTACTCTTTGGACAGTGAATTCTGAAATCCCTACACCTGGAATAAGTGTGTTTTTAAAATCTGTGCCTGGAGAGGGAAGTAGAATCTTCTATGGGAAGTGGAGCATCTCATTAAGCTGGATCAAAAAAACACTTGGGAGAGGTTAGACTGAATTTAGCTGTTGAAGAACCTGTAGGACAGCATACATAAGATTTCACAAAAAGTTAAACCAGCTTTATGGCTATCGCCACAGGCATAGAACCTGCAAATCATGAACTGTTGGGTTGCTGCATGTGCCCATTGGATTCAGCTCCATGACTGTCTGTCTGTTGGCAGAGTTGTCCCTCTCTCCTCTTTGGAGAATTGATTCTAATTACATATGAGATGACAGTAATTCTGATTAGCTCTCTTAAATGTGCTCCCATCCAGGGAGACAGACATGTTTAGCCAGATAATCTGGATTTCAAGATACAAGTACCTGGTATATTTTACTATTGACCTTCAGCTGCTAGCATTTAAAGATAACTTTTTCATTTTTTTCTTTTTTTTTCTAACATTAGAAGCCAGTTATTTTTATCTAAGAGTTAAACATGTTTGTGTCATGTTAAGGTGAAGGTGGAATCTGGGGGTTCATGTGAATGTATTTGGAAACTGATCATCCTGAAATGCTTATTACTTCTAACTCTGAATTGCCAGAGGATTCTGAAGATCTAGACTGTGGGAAATCAATAATGAATATTTTTCTGCTTTAACTTTTGCGAGTTCTGTGCTCTCTGTGCTTACTATGTAAAACTCAGTTACTGCAAATCTCAGTAGTAAAAGGGAGTATCTTGGACATTTGGTTGGTCTGTTCCAGGTACCATGGTAGAGGTGTCAAGAGTTTCATATAATACATATTTTAACCTGAGATGACTTTGTGTTTCTGAAGTTAGACAAGGTTTTTAAAATGCCAGTGTCCTTGGCATTTGGCCTGGCATGACATGTGTTTAAGGTCCAGTCAGCACTGCAAATTGGAACCATTTGGGTAACCAGCTGAGGGTTGTTGTATTCCTTGACGTGGTATAGTGCAGACACAGCCAAAGCCTTAGGTGCCCAAATGTGTCTTCCTGTGTCAGGCTTTCATTAATACAACATAGTCCTTCTATGCCTTTACTGGTACTTTCCAAGTTTTCTGTGGGTTCTTCCAGTCCTGTAACACAGCCTTTTGTCTCACCTTGTCCTTGTTCACATTTGCTTGTTTCCCTGGTAAGTTGGAATTTTATTGTTATGAGAGGACCAGAAAGTAAGACTTTCCCACAATATTGAAGTGAAATTCTGTTTCGGTTTAGATTAAATAAAAGCAGATTTGTTGGCAATTTGAGAGAGAAATAGAAATGCAGAATTTCAGTAATAGAAAGGGGAGGGGAAGCATTGTTGGAGAGTACATGTCATCTTCTGAGTGGTGAGAAAAGCAACTCTACATTAACCTTCAACTCATGGCATTGAATTTGGTCAGTGCTTAGAAGTTTTACTGTTCTTTTCTACATCGGCACTTTGGTTTTGTTCTAAATTGATAGGTATTCCAGTAAAAGTACGGATAGGGATGCAGAGTGTGAAGGTACCTTGTACCATTGTTGTTATTCCCTCCGCCCCTTCTGTGTGAATAGCTGTACTGGCATAAAGCACTTATATTGCTAGAACTATCCATATAAGGGAGATTGTGTAGTTTTAAATATACCAGTTTTTAATTAAAGCAGCACAGCTTTCTAATGTAAGTAAGACTAAAATGAACTATTTGCCTCGTTCCTCTAGGGAATTATGTTAGAAAATTGTGTCTGTTTCAGCGTTGTGTGAACTGTGCCATGTCCTTTTGCACAGATATGCACACATACATGCATCTAGCCAAAAATCTCCTTTTAATATTTTGTCTTACCAGCCATTGCTTTGAACCAGTTGGTTTTAATTTTTCTCAACCTTCTTTTGATAGATACCCCTCTTTTTCCCATTTAATTACTCATTTTTCAGCACAGATGAGTCTCTCTTTTTATTCTTCATCCAGTAATTGGGTTGTGGGTGTTCTTTGCATTCCTCTGTATTGTGGGGGCACAACCCTCTTTCTTGGATCTCTTGAGCATATTTACCAACTACTTCCTCTCCTTGCAGTGGCAGGATGTTTACAGTGCCTTCACCACCCTGCTTTTACCTGAAGCAAATGAGGGTGTGTTTGATGTTTTGGGGCACTGTGCCTTGTAGCCATGTGTGAGGGTTGTTTGCAAAGTTTTAGGAATAAGTTAGACCAATGATTGTCAACCAGAGTGCTGGGGCATCCTGGGATGGCACCAAGCCCTTTCAAGTGTGCTACAAAGGTCTGAGGAAATAAGCAGATAACCCAGGCTCAGACTTGTCCCTGCCTGGGTAATCCCCCATTCCTACTGCCCAACCCCTGTGTAAGGAGTAAAGAACTGTAATACATACATTAGTTATTGAAATTGGGTGACACTCAGTTTGCAAATTATGAAGGGGTGCTTCAAATTGAGAACCACTGGGTTAGACAAACGCTTGTCTAGGATAGTTTAGTCAGTGATGATACTGCCTTTTCAGGGGGCTGGACCAGATGATGTCATAAAGTTTCTTCCAGTCCCACTTTCCTATGGTTCTAAATACATAGTTTATATTTTGTACTTTTCTGCTGCTTTATTGTATGGCAGACTTCAAAAGACAGGGTTTATTAATCATTATGTGAACTGTTAAGCAGTCTAAATTGTACATTTGAGGGTATGACCTTGCATGATCAGCCAGGAGACACCTGTTGGCCAAAGGTAAAATAAGTCTTGGGAGGGTTAGTTGAAGCTCAGTACCAGCCCATTTTAAAATTGAGTGTAAACTCCCTGAGTAATTTACTGATATATTTGTAGATTCTCAGGATATCCTTTTATATACTCCAGGACTGGGTACTTTGAGCTTGAATTACAAACAGAAGAGGCTGAGTCCTTGTTTTAAACACAAGTATTCCTAGATTAACATCAAGAGGAACAGTTTGAGGTCCATCTGGTCTCAGGTCCTACATGACGTAGACCCTAGACTTTCACCCAATTTGCTTTTGCCATGAACTCCGTAACTTGCTTGGTTAAAGTACACCTTCCTAAAAATCTCCAGGCTTGATCTGAAGACATGAAGGATGGAGACTTATGGTTTTTCTTGTTGCAGTGGCTTCACTCTTATGTACATATGCCTAATTTCTAATTTGACCTGGTTTGGCTTTAACTTCTAGCCATTGTTAGTTTTTATGGCTCTGGGAGATCCCTTTTTGTACCCAGTGTTTTCTCCCTGTAAAGATATTAATATACTGTACTCAAATCACCTCTTGATCTTCTTTTTGATAAGCCAAGCTGTTAAAGCTTTTTAAATCTTTCAATGTAAGGTATTTGTTTTCTGTCCTAGGAATTGTTCTGGGAGCCTTTGTCTGCACAATTTTCAACACTTTTCTGAAATATAGACAGCCCAGTAGGAAGTAGTATGCTAATGTCAATCTTACCAATGACAAACTGAAGTGAAATCACCGCTTCTCACTGTTCTTTACATGTCCAAGGCTGGCCTTAGACTTTTCCGTGGACTAATACTGGTAGATGAGTTTGTGATGGATTTGTGATGCGTGCAGCTAATTGTTTTGCACAATATAATTTTTTTCTTTACATACATACTCAGTGTAGTTGAATGAATTACTATTTTGTCTAAATGTAAAATATTGTTAGAAATGGATGGTGTTGCATTATCAGTAATATAGTTACAAAGTGTGTTTGGTTACCTAACTGACACCTGGTAGTGTTTGAGGTCATACAAGTTGAAGAAAGGATATGAGAAGTTTTCCTAAAAGAAGCTTAAAGAGTCTGGCTTTTGTAGGAAATTTATTGTTAGGTTATCTAGAAGACTTGAGTAATTTAAGCCTTTGAATCATGTCACTGGTACTAAAATTTAATTTCTGCACTCTATAAACTAGAAAGTGCTAATTTAAGATTAAAATGAATTATTTCAATTTTTGCTGCTTTAAATCTGAAATAAGTGCATTGCATTACATTCCTCCCCACCCCTCACAAAGAGTTAGATCTAAATATCAAAGTGTGTGTGTGTGTGTGTGTGTGTGTGTGTGTGTGTGTGTGTGTTGGGGGGAGGGGGGCGCTTTCTGTTTCAAACTTGTCTCCATCCAAGTCTTTTTATGTAATCTTACATACTGTGTAGTTCTGAGGGTGAGACCAAAGCAGTCTTGTGAGTTCAAGAAGACCTAACTTTGTAGGGTCATTTTTAAGTACAGTGTAATCTGATTAGAAGTGCAGTATTTTGCATTTAGGTATGTTAAGAACAGGTAATCTTCTCAGTGTACTTTTATTTTATCTGATAAGATAACTGTTCCACATGCTTCAATATGCAAACTTAGAGCCAGGAATATTTGTGTACAGCTAAAGACATGAATCCTTCAGACTCATTTTGTATAATTGTAAATTAATAGGACTGTCTCATAAGCATATCAAGGATTTTATTTTCTAAATTTTAGTTTGTTTGTTTTTTAGTAATTTGACTCAAGTATTACAGGTTAAAATACTATCTGTGACCTGAAGTGATTTTTGGATGAAATACTTGATTCCCATGATTAAGAATTTGGTGAGCCTCTTACTATAAAATAATCACTTGTTTACACCATGGGAATGGCACCGATTCTGTGGCTAGAGAGATACCAGGCTCTTTGGAAACGGTGAGTTGGTGAATAATGTATGAAAACTTGTATTAGTATTAGGAAAAGTAAAGTAGTTAGGAAAGATGTGACTCCTGTCACTAATGAATATGGCAGAGGAGGTGATATTGTGCATCTGTTTTCTTTCCTTTTCTTCCTAAACTATGTGGCTGTTTGAAGGGACTTAAGTAGGGAGAAGTTTAATCAAACTAAACTATCCAGAACAATGATCCAAGTAGTTATTGTATAGACTCCATTTCAGATTTTTCAGTTGACTGAGAAGCAGTGATGATAAAGTGGCTCACTCTGGTCAGATGACTAGTAAGGTGATGTTCCTTTAGAAGTGTATAGCAGATCATGTTTCCCAGCAACTAAAAAATGTTCAGACCTCATTACTGTTTTCTCATATTAAGCTTGCTTTATTTTTGCTTCTGTATGTCTGAGAGAGTACTTCTGGAATTCCCACTGAGCATTTATGTTACAACAGATGAAAGTTAAAATACAATCTAAAGATGAATCCTCTCTCTCTCTCCTTCCATCTTGTTCTGTTGCCTGTTTCATAAACACAGCTCTCCTCCTTATTGTAGCACACTAGATAGAGGCTTAGTCATGGATCAGGAACTCATTGTGCTAGGTATTATATGAACGTAAAAAACCCCCAACAAAACTAACCCCCAAAACAATTCTTGCCTCAAACTTTAGAAGAGGGGTGAGCAGTTATTTTGGCCAGAGGGCCACTTTAGGAATTTGTGAAGTATTGTGTGTTGCCCGGGGGTGGGGGAGAGGGTCTGGGGATGGGAGGCAGTTGATACTGCCTGGGCCCATTGGCCATGTACCCATCACTAGGGTTTCTGCACAGGGTGGGTGAGTGGGGTCTCCATTGATACTGGCTGGGACCCTCATGGGCAGGGTGCAGTCAGAAAATGAATGGGATGGTGTGATGGGCAGGTGAGGAGCAGTGTCTGGGATCAGGTTGGGTGGGCAAAGGTTGGGGGGGGTGGGATCATGGGGAAGTAACAACACAGGACTGGGGCCCAGGGCAGAGCCACAATCTTCTCCCTGCATGTCCATGCTATGCAGCTAGTGGATTGCAGCACTGCCCTGGCCCCATGCTTTCACCACACCATGATCTGCCTGCCCCTCCCACTCCCAGATGCAGTTCCCCTTGCACCCACGCCCCTATCTCATACACCCAGCTGAGCACACTCTGTCTGCAGGGGTCCCAGATAGTCTCCATGAAGTCTTTGCCTGCCCACTCCCTCCAGTGCCCCCAGTGATGGGTGTGGGGTGGACAGGCCTGGGCAGCAGGGCCAGGTCTAGTGGTGGTGGCTGGAAGGGAGTCCAGCTGCTGTGCTGCCCTCACCCTGCCACGCACTTGGGGGTGGTGGGACTGGCCGCACTGCTGCAGCCTGGGCTGCCTTCTGCACCTGGGCCAGGTGAGGTCAAGGCTACCAAAGGGCTGGATAAAATCCCTTGGTGAGCTGGATCCAGCCGGTGGGCTGGATCCAGCCGGTGGGCTGTATTTTGCTCTCCCCCGGTTTAGAGTTGAGTATAAAACAAGAGATAATGGCAGTACATGAACAGACCGGAGAGGCAAGAGAAGAAATAAAATACCTTTCCTTACCTTGGGGATTTACACACATGAAGAGTTTAATCTTAACCTTCCTCAAATTATACATAATTCAAAATGATATTCTTTGTTAAAATTTCTGGGAGATATTCACTTTTACCATTTGGTATAAAAGTAGAAAGACACTTGATATAGATTTTCATATACATTCACAATGTATTTGTGTAAATAAAAATTTATTTAATGTTTCTATCCTTCTGTTGCAGTGTCTAACAACTATTTAGACTATATTGTGAACCCCAGATTATCAAAAATGAGAAGTTACCTACTCTCTCCCTTCCCTCCCCCATTCCAAATGAAGCTGGTTCAAAGATCATGGAACTTTATAATCAATAGGGATCTTGATTTTCTCTGATTTAAAAAAAAAAACTGTATTCCCAATTTTCAGATTAAGAAAGTAACTCAAAATCCACATTTTGTCATGATTAAAATACACACACAGAGTAGAGAGAGGTGGTGACATTTCATTTTGATTATAGAAAAATGTGGATTTTGGGTTACTTAAATCTGAAAATTGGGGATTTTTTTTATCAGAGAAAACCAGGATCCCTGGCAATGAGCTAGATTCTTTCTTTTCTGAGTTTTTAAGTCTTGGGGATACCCAGGTCACATTTGTAAACTTATTTCTACAACTAGGATGCTAAGAAACTTCCTTTTAATCAGAGTGGAGGTAGTCGCATAATTTCAAGTCAACAGGGACAGGACTTTAAATAAAACACCAGATAGTGCTGTAAGACTTGGTAGTTTATATGGATTACCTTCCTCCCTTTCTTGTTTCTCATGATTCTCTCTAGTTTTCTTCTCTCAGCATGATGTGTATTGGAATATTCAGTCAGCTCCTGTACAACTGAGGCAGGAGCCTCCTATGGCCATGTGGGACAGGGACTGCTAGCCTGAGAGGAAAAAGTTGTGTAAGCAGGGCTATAGCCTTTTTTTTTTTTTTTTTTTTTTTTTTTAAAGGCCAGAAATAATCATTATTGTATTCAAGTCTGTTTTCCTGCATAACGTGGGCCTGAAAGCTTTATTCAATGATTCTTGCCTCAAGTCCATAACTTGCACTGGAGCTATAGCAGATCTTTGTGGAAAAGGGAGATTCTTGCTGCTAGGTTGTTAAATCGATGGATCACAGTATTCAGTAACGTGTAATCACATTGGATTTTACTGGAAGGGATTACTTCTGAAAAAGCAGTTGCACACAAAAGATAACTGACTATTTCCCACTACTTCTGCCATTACTGTGCCCACCTTTCTTTCTAGGACCCAGCCCTTCCCTGTTCATATTGTTCAAGGTATCCAACCTCAAAAAGCAATCCACACTGTATTGTAGACAGCTATCTTTGGTTGTTGCAAAGACAGCCTTACCTCTGTTCTCACCTCTTCTAGGAAGAAGGGAAGGGTCCATTAAAGTGCAGAAACACAAACTCAACAAAGACTAGGGAGATGTTAGGCACAGCTTCAACTTTGTAATAATCCTGTGCCATTTGGGACTGGTAACAAGTCCAGCAAAGTGTCAGTAGCCATGGTAAAATGTGTCTGACATCTACCCAAATCCATGCATTGTGGCGATTTTAATATTTTTAGAAAAAGCATTGTTTTAAAAAGGAAAAGGGCCAGAGCCTTTCTTATTTGCTGATGTATTCCATGCTTCAGCAAATTTTTGTCACTTGGTGCACTATCTTACCTTTCAGTGCCTTTGTTGAACCCCTTCAGGATAAAGTATCGAATGCTGGCAACTTGGAGAAAGCAGGAAACTGATACTCTATTTTAAAAGGCTTGCTTTTTTACATTGTAACAAAGGGGTCATTGATTATTTTTTCTGAAAGAAAATATTTTTGATATGAAAGAGAAATACATTTAAATACAGGAGTAGAATGTGGAGCCCTGATACTAGCTATACAGATTAGAAATAAGCATTAAAAGGTTGAGAGGAATAATATCTAAACAAAATGATTGAGAGAGAAATTTGGTAATGGTAAACCCTAGAAATAATACTTTACTGAATTCAGAAAGTGATCTGCAATTGATGGCTTTACAATGTGTTACTTTTTCAATGTAATCTGAATAGGCTTGTTCACAGTCAAGGTTTGGGAGCAGGGGTGCTTTATAATGTTATAGATTTCCAAAAAACTAAAGTAATGTCCTAAAGCAGAGGCAGGCAATTATTTCAGCTGGAGGGCCACTTTCTGAATTTTGGTGAGCTGTCAAGGCCTGCATGGGTAGCTCCGCCGCTTGACAGTTGCCTCGTCCCCTGGTCGCCATCTTGTGGCCAGAAGTCCCACCCCCTAATTCCTACCCTTTGCCACCAGAAGTCCCTCACTTTGCCCTCCCCCCGAAGTACTCCTTTTGGGAGGGGGTAGTACGGTCTTGAAACTGGAAGTTATACTCTGTCACATGGTCTATGTCAGGGATAGGCAACATTTTTTTGGCTGGAGTGCCAAAAAACTCACAATGTCTATCTTGTAAGGTGCTGGAATGCCAAAACCCCAAAACTGGGGCAGGGGGTATGTGGCAGGTTGCACTACATATTAATATAGGTAATAATCATAAATGTTTCTGTTTTATGGTAAATACCAGGGTTTCTAAAAATTCTAAACCTGGTGACCATAAATAAAACTTCAGGAAGGGAAGAAAAAATAGAGGGAAGAGAGAGAAGGGAGAGAGAAGAGAGAGGGAAGGAGGGAAAGAGAGAGAGACATGGGGAGGCACTGCAGGGTGACTGGCCAGGCCCTTGGGCAGGTGGCAGCTGGAGGCCGGGGCAGAGGGGCTGGGAGAGGAGTGGGGGTGCCTCAGAGATCTGACTGGGCCACAGTTGGGTGCCCAGCAGCACCCAAAGTAGAGCCTGGCCTTGCCCACACAACTCTGTGGGATGGGGTGCAACTGCCCTGCCCACGAGAGGATGCTGCCTGGCAGGGGCAGGACGCTGGGCTTGGGGGAGGGGGGCATGGCTCAGTCTCTGTGCACACTGGGCACAGCACGAGTGGGCCAAAGTCCCCTGGGCTGTGGCAGGAGCCCCCGGGGCTCTGGGAACAGGTGCACACTTACCTCTGCTGGCCTGGGCCGTTTGGTCCCAAGCGGCACATGGCTTAGCCGCTGCTTCTCCTTGCCAGTGCTGACCCAGCTGGGTCTTTCCTGTCCCGAGCACCATGCTGTAAAGCCGGCCAAGCCACTGCTTCCCTGAAGGGCTGCTCAGGATGTAACAGGCCCAGCCGAGTTGGCACAGGAGAGGAGAAGCAGCGACTGAGCCATGTGGCACTTGGGACTGGCCAGGACAGGCTCGCAGAGGCAAATAGAAGCTGCGGCTTTGCCATGTGCTTCTCAGGCTGGCACTGGGGAAGGGAAGCCTCAGCTGAGTGGGGCTGGTCCTGAGCAGGACGTGGCTCAGCCACTGCTTCTCCTTGCCAGTGTCAACCTGGCTGGGCCTGTCCCATCCAGTCCTGAGCCCTCACCCCTGCTTCCAGCCTGGTCCAGGAAGCACCACAGGGCTCCCAGACACTGGGCTGTTCCAGCGGTTCCCCTCCTCCATCCAGTCTTGCCTTACTTTCTGCTCAGACTGGGGTGGGGAACCACTCCAGGGTCACAAGGCCAGAAGCTGCAGAGGCTGAGGGTGAGGGGTGGGGGTGGGGGCTGGGGGCAGGGTGGAGCTGGGCTCACCTTGCTGCTCCACCACACGGTCCTGCTGGGTCCTGATGCTGCTGACTGCCTCTCATCTTTGACAGCTAGTGAGGGGCAGATTAAAAATTAACTTTCTAAAATTTGTAGAGGCCCTACGGGCCAGATAGAATGGGCTGGTAGGCTGGATGCAGCCTGTGGGCCACATTTTGTTCACCCCTGTCCTAGAGGCTAGTTCAAGGAATACAATTAGGTCTTTAGTTATTATCTCCCTTCCCCCCCCAGTCTCTAACATGCAGTCTGTTACACAGAATTATGAAAATAACACTTACGACCCATTTTCTACTGACTTCAGGGAACATTCTTAAAGATCTTGATATCCCAAAGCATGATAGCACCCCCTTAACCTCCTTTATTATGGGTATATTGAGAATACAGGTGGGAACAAAATCTTTCACAGGAGAGCTTTGTGAGAATATGCAAAAACACAGATTAATTTGAGTAAGGTCACACAATTTGGATAGACAAAATATAACTGGACTTGTCTTCTCCCTGCTTTGGTGCTTATGGGTTTTGAAATGATCAAAGGTAGTATAAAGCACGGCTGTCCAACTGGTGGCCCATGGGCTGAATGTAACTAGCAATTGGTTACGTTGCGGCCCCCAGGCTTCTGTTCACCATGGCTTCCCCCTACCACTTGAGCTGCAGTAGTGGCCAGAGTATCTAGACTCCCACTTCGTCCTCTGGCTTCCACATTCTGTGCCCACCCAAGGGGGCAGTGTGGCACAGGACAGGGTGCTTAGGGTGACGCCAGGGCTGCACAGTGCAGTTGTGTGTGTGCGTGCGCACACGTGTGCACAAGGGGGGAGAGGGGGTTGAAGCATCTATGTAGAGTTACAGCATGCAGGCACACAGTGCAACATGGGGGGAGTAGGAGGAACATCCTTGCGACATACAGTCTGGGTACTGGGTATCTGTAGAAGGTATGCAGCAGAGCTACATTATTATCCTTTGTATCTCCTGGCTCTTGCATTGAATGCAGAAATGATGCCTCGAAGTTTCTGTCAGGTGTAGAAATACAAACAGCAGCAGTGAAACTACCTATAAATTTGCACAGAAACACTTTGTGTTCTTTGCAAATGTTTCTACAGTAGTTTGTATCAATTTATTTCTTAGAGTATCCTTTTTATTAAGTCTGGCATGTATGTGCACACTCTGATTTGAGAGTCTGAGATGCATTTTTTTAAAAACTTATACCTCTGATTTGAAGCTGCTGATCTAAAGCGATGAAAACACCACTTCTTAAATTTTTATTTTTGGAATCTCTTAATCAGTTTGTAACTGAGAACAAGGTCATACAGTCCCTACAGTCTTTATCTCTTACTTCCTGTCAGTCTCATTACTGCTGTGTAGCACTGGCCAGCAGTAGTATCTTTGTAGTAGACCTCTTACTAGTAAGATTCACAGAGGTGCTGATTGTGATAAAGAGAAAATGAAAAAAAATCATTTTTAAAGCATATCTATTCTTCCCCATATATTTTACCCTTCTATATAACTTAAACCAGAATATACCATTTTGCAACTTCAGTTCATAGTTCTGTATGCTCCAGGAGTCGCACCGTCACAAACAAAACAAAACAAGAATCTTTTCAGCATCTCTTTTCTAGTTTAACTTCATGCACAGAATCATGTAGTAATGTTAAAACATTTGGGCAGTTTGTGAAGGTAGTTCATGTGGTAAATAAATGGTGATAAACAGTAACCAAACACCAGTGGAACTGTGCTCACTGCAAGGGGAAGCAGCGAGTGCAGCCCAATCAGCCGCGCAAAGCATGCATGCTGCAAAATCCCTGGCTCATGCTGCTTGAAAAACGCGCAAATGTAAGACCTTAGCTGATTGGCTGAAGGGGCAGTATAAAAGCAGAGCCCGGGAAAAGGAAAGGCGGGACCATGCGTAGCATCGGGAGGACTGATCACCCTCACCGAGGTCCTGCGCCCACAGTTTTCCTCTTCCCCCTGGGCGCTCCCATCGGATAGTCTGCAGTGGATAAGTGTAAAGAGCTTTCAGGTTCCCACAGTTGAAGTTTTTCGGTTGTGGCGTTTGCTACGAAGTTTAAAGGGAACTGCTGGCACGGAGTGAGGTACGAAGCGCTGAAGTACCTCAGGGCAGAGTGGGGCATTTAGGTGCCTCGTGGTGTGACTCACGAAGTCTGTCTACGGTCTGTTTTGAGTTGTGAGTAAAACATTTATTTCTTATATTGGCTCGGAGGCTCTCATGCGGGATGGGAAAAGTGAAAACAGGGCGAAACGTTCCTGAACGCTTTTGTCCCCAGCCTGTTCGACTGGGGGGGGGGGGAATTAACCCCTCAGTTGCCCCTCACAGTTCACATATTTGTGTGTTCTATTACTGTAATAAAGACTTGATTCTGAGAGGTGGGGATAATCTGTCCCCCCTGTCCTGCTGATTTAAGAGGAGTGATGGGAACTCAACACTTTTCAGGATCAGCACTTTTTGTCTTGGATTAAGATGGATATTGTATGCAGCAGGTGGCTCTGGTTTAGCTCAGAGGCTCATGAACTTGAATGCCACCTGGCCAAATGACACTGTATTGCATCACAGTTTAAGATTAACAGCTTCTGCCGGTATAACAGGGTGGTTGGAGGTTAGAATTCCTAAAAGTGACCTAATTTATGAGGAAGTGACAGGAGAGAAGCCACAAGATACTATGTTTTCCCCTTTGTCAATATTTTAAGAGGAATTTGGAGAGAGAGCACTTTAGATCCATTCACTTAACTTCTGTCTGGATAATTCTATTTAGAATTGTTAATAAACTGGAGAACTCAGCACGTAGAAGAAAATATCATGAGCAATAGTAGAGATGATAGGTTGGTCTGCAAAATCTTACTGTGCAACTTCTGTATAGTGATTTATACCTGAATAAAACAAAGTAATCTGATTTAGTATATCTTAATTTTTGAGGGTCACTGTTGTGGCTTCAGAGAGTTTTCCTGTAGTAGCATGGATCAATGGATACCCAGTACATTAAAATAAGCTAAGGTACAATACTGAATGTCTATGACCAGTGGAGAGAGGATATTGACTGGAGTCAGTTCTGGGTCATATACTACTCAACATTTTTGTAAACTCCTTAGGGCAGACTAGAGAGTGTGCTGATGAAATTGGATAATGCGAATCTGGAAGAGATTTCAAATAATAAAGACTAAAATATAAAAAGCTTCTTATACAGTTGCATTGGTCATTGATAATTTTAAATAGTTCATATAGGAAAGAAGTGGTATGAATGGTTTAATGTGCTTTAATGATGTACAGTAGAAGGATTAAATACTGCTGTGGGTGGCATTTTTACTTGCCACAGGAAGGAAAGTCATGAGGAGGGGAAACGCTACTACTTCTTTTTTAAATAAGGAATACTGTGCATGAAGTTCTGTAGAGCTGTAGGCAGACGTAATGATTATATCAGTACTAAAGGATGCTGATACAAGCTGTAACAGAATCCTGTTCAAGTAACAGTTGTATTGCAGCAAAACAGTATAACAAAACCACTTCAAACTACTTCAGTTCGAATCTGCTCCTTTCAAGGTTGAAGAATGGTGGTTTACTGGACTTGTATCCCTGCAGCATCATGCAGATGCCATTAGATCAGCGATTATTGAAGACTACTCCACAGCCTAGGACTGGTCTGTGGGCTGTTTTGCCTAGCCCATGAGACTGCCAGAAGAGCCAGGAATTCAGAAGCAGGGTGAGCAGAGATTGGGGCCTGCTGCTGAATTGCCAGCTACAGAGCTCTGTTGGAGATGCATGTGGGTGTCAAGGGGGCAAGCAATACCTGCATTAACTCCATCGCTGTATGCCACTGCAGCTTGCTCCAACACTACTTCTGGGTCCATATTGGGTCTGTGAGGCTCCTTGCAGTTCAGATCCAGCCAGGTGAGGTTAATGCTTCTGAATTGGTTCATAACAATAGATGTATACTCCCTAGCAGCAGCACTCCCTCACCTCTTTTAAAGTGACCAAAAAGTATGTTTGTCTGGTTTGGCTTTTATTGAAGCACTGCTGAGCTTCACCCCCCAAATTTGTTTAAAAGTCTGGGAAATCAGCAGTTTATACAATTGCATTTTAAGGCACATGAGGAAAATTAAGAGAGATGGAGAAGAAAGAGAGCTATGTTGCCAAGGGATGTTAGCTGAGAGGCCAGGGATAAATTCTCATTTAGTAAAGAAGGATAAAATAGTAGGGCAGAATAGGTTAAAAATGCAAATATTTATAATCAGTGGAACATGTAGGCACCCAAACAAGCTGCAAAATCACCTTTGCTCTAAAGGGAGCTCATGGCATTGACCATCTGTCAGAGAGAGCTTGGACCTTGAGATTGAGTCTTGCAGGCAGTGCACAAAGCTGGCCTGAAGAAGCTGCCAGAGGTCCTCTCTGAATGGTTTTGTGAAAAATACAGAAATATGTGCCCTGAATTTCCATGTCTATATGACTCGTGTATACTAAAGTCAATCTTAAGATGCAAGACACTACATCTGATACTTGTAATGCAGTTTCCTTTCAAGAATTAAAAACTTTAGCATCCAAATTTGTATTTTCACCATCTTGTTCTTAAAATCGATGGGTAAATTTTACATGAGCACAGGCTTGTTTGAGAAGACTTCTACTCTCAATTTTGAGAGATTTATCTTTAATCTATTTTAAAACCTGACACTGTTAGTGTAAGCTTTCTTTCCCTTCAGTACTGGTTAATCATATCATGTTAAAGTGTAGCTAATCTGTGCATAAAATTATAAATCTTAGGGTTTTTTTCAGTTCATCAAGGTCAGTATAGAAACTACTACTTTAGGAACAGATGACCAGACTGTTCTAGCTAGAAAAAAAAAGGCATTACTGTGTAATACTACTGTGTAACACATTTGAATGTAATTTGAATCTAAATGAGGCTTTTCTGCAACTGACTTATTCACCACTTTATAATTCAAAAGACCCAGTAGCTGAGGAGTGGCTTATCTAGCTTTACTTTGGCATTTCCAGCTGGTTGGGCTAGTGGCCTGATGCTCTGTCTGAGATCTTCATGTTCTTTTGGCTGGAGTACTGTAAAGGTTGAAAATAGCAGATGGTGTGGATTTCTGCATATCGGATGATCACAGCAATACATAGCAGAGAGCATGTGGGCATATACTCCAGTGTAACTTTCCACTGGTAAATTAAGAAAGTCTTAACTGTTTATGTACCTCAGACATGCACAAAAGGAAAAGGTTGATTTGCATGTTAGATGGTGTAGGATGCAGGATTCTTTTTCCTGCTAAGTATGTTTGTAGGAACATTTTAGAGGCATTCCTGATTTATAGAATAGGCAGGTGAGCCTGTGCTTTTATCTTGTGTTCCAAGTCATAAGTAAAATTGTATTAAAACTGAGGAAAGACACGCTTGTGTTGTCATGTTGCAGTGTGACTTTCTTTCCTCTTGACTTCACTTTGGTAGTTGGAATTTTCCATATATCTCTTGATGACAATTTTTGGTTTCAATACTGAGAGCTTGCCTATGATGGGTCCTAGAGCGGAAACCAAAGGCATGTATGCTCTAATAATAACTTAAATGGATAAAGTGTTCTGCCTGAGACATGCATCTAAATAGGTAGGAAGATATTGAGGGTTACCAAAGAACTAAAAATTAGGTGTTACCCTCCATGGGCGCATCCACACATGCAAGCACATGTACTTGTAGCAGCTCAGATAGAAATGGTGCAAATTTGAGCCAGGGCTTTTTGCCTCAGCACACATGCTTGGACATGCATTTTGTTGAGGAGCAAATTGTGCCACTTGAGGCAAAATAAGCCTGCTGGCTCCTCCTGGTTCTGCAGCCAGGGGGAGCTAGAGCCTGGGGCAAACACCTGTCCTGGCCTCAGCAGTACAAAAGGCTGACCTGACAAGCAGCTCAGGGCTACTCACTCCCAGGAGCTTCTAGAGCCAGCTAATTGGTACCTGGGGATACTGAAGCAGCCCTGCGAGTTCCCTGCAACCTCTACCCACTGCAGCAGTCTGGAAATGGGGGCTGCTGCCTGGCTGGGACCTGCTGTCACCTGCCAGACCCAGACAGGGACTGCACAGCCAGTAGAGGCATCTGCCCCTCTGGGCCAGCTGCCAGTGGCTTGTGGCTACAGGCTTGGCCTCTGTGTGGCACTACTGCCATGTGTGCCCCTGCCTGGCTATCTGAGCAGCTGTTGCCCGAAAGATGTTCCAGGTGTGGTGGCCTGCTTTGAACTGTCAAAGCATGTCCTCCTGGCCCCAACTGGCAGGGTCCTGCCGCTGGCCTCCCTAGCAGGAATTCTGGTGTTCCCTATTGGAAAACTGAAAAATTTCTGATTTAAAAAAAAATCCCAAAGTCATTCTGTAAAATACCCCAAAATCAATGTTTCTTCACAAGTAAAACAAAGGACCATTATACAGAGAGAGAGACAGCGATCAGTTGGGCAGTGTTTTACTGATATATCTACAGTGTTAAAGCAATATAGAAGCTTACCAGTGTCTCTATTATAATAATAAAGTGAACTTTAAATACATATTTCATGAAACATGAACATAGTATCATAGTACCTAGAGTCAGAAGGGGCCTAGAGCAGGCCATCTAGTCTGACCCCCCGCCAATTGGCAGGAAACGAGTGCCAGGGTCACAGGAC
>JAGPOW010003316.1:92162687-92226089 GCA_030014935.1 Caiman crocodilus
CTCTCTGCTCTGCAAGGGCTCACGTGTGACCGAGACCACACATGAACCCTCTCCGGAGTCTTAGTCCCCCTGCTCCGCTCCTAACTGCCAAGCAGTGACATATATTTTGTGGCCCCCCAAAAAAGGGGCTATGGACCCCCACACAAGGGCCAAATGGCCCCCACAGGGGCTACAACCCCTTCTTCAAGGCTCACATGCCCCACCCCTGTTCCCAGATAGCTGCCCTGCCAGGCCCCATCTTCCACTTGCACTCCCAGGCTCCCCTGACTCTTCCCCCCCCCCCCCCCAACCCCAGGCACCATCACTTTAAAAAAGGAAAATAAAGGGGAAATAAAACCCTGAGGGAAAAAAGCCTCTTACCCTAGAAGCAGGGGTACCGGGACCTCCTGGTAGAGTCCCCCTGGAAAGCACAGGGAAGTGCTTCAAGTTTGCAGTCCAGGGAACATTTTATCATTCCCACACGTGCCTCTTGCCCCATCTCAAAGGGGTTTGAGATGGGACGAGGTGTATATGCGCAGACTTGTCTGGATGCACACCATAAGGCTATGAAAACAAGCTTTGCAAATTGAGGTGGAGCCAGCGGTTACTAGACTGAGGTTCTTCAGAGTGGCAACTGATGATATGCATGTTCAGGTTTTGAAGTACTGGCAGAGTTTAGCTCTTATCATAGAAAATCTACTATAATCAATTATTTGCATAATTTAGTGTTCCTCTAAGATTTCCTAAAGTACGGGCATTCTCCTAATACCTTCTGTTAGCTTTAGCTAGTTCTCAGGCATACGTAGAAATCCATTATTTTAGGGCACTCTAGGGTTTCTACATTTGTTTCTAGCAAGCTTTTTGTTTTTGTTTCTTGTTATTGCTTTACCTACCCATAAACTATCTCTTTATCCTTCTCTTGTGTTTGGGAGTTTTGGCATAAGCCAGCTAAATGGACACAAAATCACAATTTTTTTTTTTTTGTCCCATGACCTTTAGAGGCTATAAGCAAAGGGAAAGGCACAGCAAGAACTTGTGTTATCTGCTGTGCTGTTTTTGTGCTGAGAGCATGGTTCTATCTGTACAGCACTTCGAGTCTGAAGGACCAGGTCCACAAAAGGGCTTGGCCAACTCAGTCTGTTCTAACTGTGCCTACGAGTACCTCACTCCAGAAATCTGATCTTCAAAACTCTGGAGGCCCATAAGTTTCCTAGGCAACAGTGAAGGTCCCTGAAGTGACCTAAACGCCCGCTCCTGAATTCCTTAGAGGAAATGTCTGTCCTACCTGCAATTCCCAAACTAGGAAGCATTCTCAAAGTGCATATACCAGGTCCAGAGGTGGTGGGACTCCTGTTTGTCCAGTATATCAGTTGTTGGAGCACTTACCCCCAGGGACAGACATTACATATAAAACAGTGAAAGTGATCTGAAACTGGTTTTAAATGTGTAACAGAACAGACATTCAGTGCACATAAACCAGTTTGAAAATGGCTGAAACCAGTTTGAGATAAATCTGGTTGAATGTAGCATCAGACTTAACTGATTTGGCTCAAACTGGTTTATGCAATGTCTGCCCCAGACCTGTTGCTAGTTTAACATAAACCAGAAACCCCCAGCATCCCAGCATGATCTCTGGGCTGGGCAGGGCTCTCTGATCCCCAGCCCGAGCAGGGATAGGCAGGGGCAGGGGCCTGGGCAGGGAGAGGTTTAATTCCTCCCTCTCTATCCCACCAGCAGGGATGAACACTCTCTGTCAGGGGCTCCTCAGCCCCTTTGCTGCAGCAGTGGGGCATCATGGCCTGTGAGGCAGAGACGGGCAGAGAGGATTAGTCTCCCCTCTACCTCCACTGGCAGTCAGGTCTGCCTGCTTCGTGGCTGCACTTGCTCCCAGCAGGGAAATAGGCCCCTGCTGTCCCCTCGGCAGGATGCTGGAGGGAAGGAATGACCCTTGACCCTGCCCCCCATGGGGCCCTGGTGCCTCGTATCTGGCGGGGCAGCCTGGTTCTGGCTCATGGTGGCTGCACTTGCAAGTGCCGACCGTCCAGGGCTGACACCAGGCTGCCCTGAATCTCTGCTGACCACTGGGACCTGGTACCCGTCTGCCCTGCATCTCTGTCATGTCAGAGATGCAGGGCAGCCTGGTGTCGACTCTAGCTGGCTGCACTTGGAAGCACTGGCAGCAGAGGGAGAGGGGCTGCTTCTCCTGTGCCACCGCTGCTCAGCCTGGAGGGTTGGGGTCTGCTGCTGCCAGGCTGCCGAGAAGCCCCTAGCCCATGGAGTCTGGCCATGCCCCACCTGGCCAACGGAGATGTGAGTGGGAAGTTTCCCTGAGCCTCTTGGGGGCAGGGGAGTGCAGGGCAAGGAAGGCCACTGCCTGTTGTGGGGTCAGCGCTGGGGGGGAGCAGGGGGGCTCTGGACCCTGGTGCCCAGTGCCCAGCCCCCCACAGCTCTGTCTGCACCCTCCGTGCTCCCTGATATTATGACAGCAAGGGCTCTGTCTCCTCCTGCTGCAGTGGCCAGGCAGGGGCACAACCAGATGCCAGCCAGCAGGGCCCCTTTGGGTGTCAGGGACAAGGGTTATTCCTCCTCCCTCCAGCATCCTGCAGAGGGGACAGCAGGGGCCTATTTCCTGCAGGAAGCAAGTGTGGCCAGGAGGCAGACAGACCTGACTGCTAGTGGGGGTAGAGGGGAGACTAATCCTCCCTTCTGCCTCCCTCTGCCTCATGGGCCATGGTGCCCCACTGCTGCAGCAAGGAGGGAGCCCAGCTTGGGTCCCTACTGGTGGGGTAAAGAGGGGGAATAAAACCTCTCCCTGCCCAGTGAAGCTGGGATTAACCACGCCCCTCCCCCCACAGCTTTCCTGAAGCTAAGGGCACACTCTAGTGCACCCGGCCTGAGCAACTGCAGGCAATTGTGCACATGTTTGCTCTGTTACAAACCGGTTCAACCTAGGTAGGTTAGACTAACTTGCAAAGGTTGAATCAATTCAAACTCTGGCTTTTTGAATGCCTCTCTAGCCCAGATGAGGAGCTTACATTCAAATCTCTCATGTGACCCAGGAAATTTGAGCCTGTAAACCCCTCCCCCCACCCCCTGTGGGCAAATGCTCTAATAACTAAGCTGTGGAATATGCTAATTTGGGGTGTTGCCATGCCTTTCCAGTTCGTGTTCATGTTTACATGTTCCATTTGCATGGGGGAAAAATGAAGTCAGTCATTGAGCCAGTGCGAGAGTGGCTGGGACAGTCACCTGGAAAAGGTGGCACCTGGGTTCCAGACCTAGCTCCAATGAAGGCTTAATAAAAAATAGTGAAATAATCTTTTTTTTCTTATTATTTTCAGTGCAGATGTTTGTATCTTGTTAGTCTCTAGATTGATTGAAGACCTCAGGTAATTGTACCCTCTGCTTGGGTTAAAACCTGTCAATTGTTAGGGTCATTGGCAACACATAAGGGTACATGCGGGTGTACATGCACCCTCTGAGTGTGGTGGTGCACCCCCTGCAAAAAGGCACCATCGACACCTGCCAGAGGCACCTGTGGGTGGTCACTGCTTGCTGCCTTCCCCTCGCTGCCAACACTGCTGGTGGTTTTTGTGGGTGGTCCCCAATTGCCATTGGCCAGTGCTGCCAGCAACGTCTGTGGGTGGTCACTGACCGCTGGTTGGCGCGTACCACCCCCCGCCAATGATAGTGCCATGGCTACCTGCAGGAGCTCCCCGCTGCCACACTCCCGCTGTTGACACCGCCACCTGCAGGAGCTCACCATGCTCCCCCAGCCTCTGCGGGCATGCGGCAATCATGGCTAGGGTGAATGGGTGGAAAAATGTGCAGCAAAGCTGATTGATGAAATGTTTGAGGAGCTGAGAGTAGGGGGCTATTGTGGCAGGCTTGGTGAAAGTAATCTATGTAGAGGAATCTGATGCTGCTGAGGCAGAAGTTGAAAGGCTGAGAATGCATGTGGTCTTGTTCCATACTTTAACATAGTTATGTGCTTGAGGCTCAGTTGGCTAAAGCAGTTTGGCTTTAACAACTTCAAGTGTTTCTCATTAGCATCATCATATTACTTTTATGGAACACACACACTGATTCCTGAATGTTGATTTTTCTTCCTCCAAAGACTTTTATAGTCCAGAGATGATGGGTCTGAAAATGGATCAAGAGGTCCTTGGAGAACTTGTAAAAATGAAAGTTCCAGCAGTTGCAGAGTTAATGGATAGACATGGTGTCATGTGGACTCTAGTCGTGTCCCGTTGGTTTATATGCTTATTTATTGACATTCTTCCAGTGGAGGTAAGAAATAAGTTGCAGTTTGTCTTATTATACATAGTAGATCCTTCTCTTTTGTAATGGCTTGAATAATGATTACCAATAGCTGAAACAATATAACCTAACAGCTCTTTTGTCCCCTATAGACAGTACTCCGAATTTGGGACTGCTTATTCTATGAGGGATCAAAAATTCTATTCCGTGTGGCCTTAACGTTGATTAAACAACACCAAGCTTCTATTTTGGAAGCCACAAATTTCCCTGACATCTGTGACAAATTTAAGGAAATCACCAAAGGCATGTTTGTAACAGAGTGTCACACTTTCATGGAGGTAAGTGTTTGCAGTTAAATGTTGTAGAATCAAATAGACTTTAAAGTGTTTTGCTCATCCAAAATGTGATAAAAATTTTGAGACTGGATCCCTGTGAATTTTCGCTAGCTTGAACAGCTCTTCTAGTATAAACTGATTTGGATGAGTGTTTTGTTTCAGGCTTTAAGATTATAACTCAAAGAACTAACTTACAGCCTTTTCTATAACTGTAAACTTTGCATCACCTGGAATATAAATGAGATTTCTTCTGTCCTGCCTGTAACCTATGAATGTGTTAAGAAAACCCTGAATTATGAGTTGCATTACTTTCCACAAGTACTCAAGCAGATAAGTGAATTCTGCATGACTGATGCAGAATAATTGCAGTAAAGTTTGCATTAACATTCATAATCTCTCATGCTACAAATGTGATTCTAACAACTATATAGTCAGGGAACAAAATGGCTGCTGTTAGACTATTGAAGGAGTTGGGGTCTTAGCGACTGAAAGAAGTGCCAGGAATAAACTGGGTCAATATTTTGCTGCTGGTTTGTTTAAAAATGAATGGGAAGCTGTTTGTTGGGAATGATTTATATACAGGTCCACCGTCAGAATTTCAGGGTAAGCCAAAACTGCATCCTGCTTATTCCTAGCATAATTCTGTACTTGAGTCAGAGCTCAGTTCTGTTCCCAGATCAGCCACTGACTTTGATATATGACCTTGGGCAAATCATTTCATTCCTGTGCCTCAATTTTTCCCTATTTAAAAATTAAGATGATAAAGCTTGTGAGGCACTGAAGTGATGCAGTGAAAAAAAATCATATCTACAACTTAGCTTTGAAGGGAGTGAAAGCAAAGTCCAAACAAATGCTCCTAAGTCATTTGCTAACTCCTGCACACACTTTCCTCCTGTTCAGAAATACTGCAGAGTAATCTGGATAAAGATGTGGCTATTGTCATGTTAACTGTCTTGACAAGCGCTTCTACCCTTTGTGCAGCAATACTGCCAGGACTGAAATATTGTCTCTCACCCCTGTACCCTTCCTCCTCGGTCACTGTGTAGATTTTATTAGAGGGTTAATAAATTATTTGTTGGGATGGGCTACCATGATGAACTGGCCTTTAAAGTATAAAAAATTACTTATCTGAGTAGCTAAATGAGGCTCCTCCACTGTCAGTACAAGTGCTTGGTTTTCCTTTGTTTACAGATGCTGGCAGTAGTATGCCAGCATGACAGGCAAATGTCAAGTATATTTGCATTTGAACAAAAAGTTATTTAAGTTCCTTTAAAGTAGAATTCATATTTTATATGAATCCCCTCCCAGTACTGAACAAAACACTGCTCATAAGGTTTATTTACTGAGGGTGTGTCTGTAACCTAAGCTGTATGGGCCACATTTCCTCTTCTCCCTGTTCACAATAGATTGTGCTACATAGAACTGAGGAGAGCATAAGAGAGGTTGAATATACTTACTGTCTCACCACAGAACTTATTCCAGAATTAACTGCATGATTAAAAAAATGTATGTTCATCCTTCCCTCCAACATTACTGCTACTCGAGATCCTTCTGATATCCTTGGAGGCCTTGGGGGCAGGAGACTTGGGATCTGTTTCCAGTACTGCTGATGGCTTTGTGCAATTTTAGTCTACTCAATGCTATCTTTATATGCTGCCACTTTTACCCCATCTTTGAAATGGGGATGATGATTGTATTAATCCACCTTGGAGAAACACTTGCATCTAAGAATGAAGCATACTAGAATAGTGTTCTCTGTGTCTGTTCACAATAGGGACTTTGGGTTCCACCCGTGCTTCTTTACATCTTTATGTGAAGTCTAGCAAGACTTTTATGTGCTTTGGGACTGAGTTTAACTATTAATATTCTTTTTCCTAGAAAATATTTACAGAACCTGGGAGTTTGTCCATGGCAACAATTAACAAACTTCGAGAGACTTGTAGAGCAAAGCTGCTTGCTCAGGGATAACTTGCGAGTATTTACCGGCCGATTGGCTGCTTCAGAAATTGACACATTCCTCCTCTGAAATTGCACTGACTGAACACAATTTCTGATCTTTCCGTGAGTGTTAACTGACACTTGACCAATTTTTCCTGCCTTTCAAGTAAGTGTTGTCAACACTCTCTGTACTGTATGTCTGTAATTACATTTGGTAACTGGATTTATTTTTTAATGGTTTAAAACATAATCAGACTGTTTCAATGTGAGGATACTCCTTTAAATAGTCACTCCTTTGTTTTCCTTCAGGGCATTTTGTAATGTTTTAGCAAGTAGATATCTAGGGTTACATCACAGATTGTGTGTATTAATTATGACACCACAGTCATTTGTACAAAATAAATACTATTTATTTGTCAAAGCCTGTTTCTTGCAGTTAAATATTTGTTATGAGTGTGGTGATGTCTGACTCCCAGCATCTTCAGTGACAGTCTTTAGAGAAAAGGTCTACTGAAAATAACAGGCCAGTAGCATTATCATTATTGAATCAACACATATCAGTTCCTAGGCACTTCAAACAAATAGGCATGTTCTCCATCTCAGGGCAGAAAGAGCTGAAGGGAAAAAAAAGGCTGCAGTTCTTGTAGGCTGCAGCCAGGTACAGACATTACACTTTTAGCAGTATAAAAGAACAGAAGTTTGGTGTATGTAGACTGGCTTAAAAATGGCAGAACCTGGTCTAAGATGTGAGCTCCTCCCCCTGGGCCAAGGGCAAATGTGTGTTCTGGTCCCTACTGCTCTAAACTGTTGCTTACAGAAAGCCATGCAACTTGTATCTATTCCATGTTGGGCTTTTAAAATGTCAGTACCTAAGTCTGTATGTTAGTTTAAGAGATCCGAGTTATGTAATGGGAAAGGGATAGGAACAGGGTTGAACAAATGGGCTTGAGGCAGAGCAGGAATCCAGGGTGCAGGCAAGGAAGCTTAAAGAGCCTGAAACTCAGAATGGTAAGTGTAGTCTGCACTTGCCCCTGGTGCTATATAGCCGACTTGCCTCTCAAGCAGTGCTTGAGCCCCCTAGTTGTGTCACATGCCTGGGGACACAGCAGACTGCTGTATCAGCCATGTAATCACAGTGACAAGTAGGGATACACTGATAGAGAGGTTTTTTTGACCAATACCAATAGCTGACTTTTGAGGCATATCAGGTGACATCATCTGATTTCCAATACATAGCCCAGCAGCTTGAAGAGCAGTGTCTGTCTGGTAAGTCTGTTGTGGAAGCCACGTGGGGTGGGAGAACAGATCAAGGCCCCTGCAGTGAGGGAGTGGGGCTGGGGCAGTGGCTGCCCAGCCAGGGTGTGGCAGGGCACAGCAGAGAGTCGCAGCTTGTCCAGGGGGCGTAGAGAGGGGGTGGTGGCTTGTGCTACTGCGCACACCCTGGGAGGTAGTGTGTACCCCCAGATCTGGGTGCAGGGAAGGCAAGGGCTAGAGCTGTGCCAGGCCCTGCCTGGGTGGTGCAGGGGGCAGCTGGACAGGGCTGTGCTCAGGGTAGGCAGCATCTGCTTTGGGAGTGGGGCAGGGCACAGTAGCCACCCCAAAATTCACTATAGCCTTCCCAGTTTCTCCTCCAGGCACTACCCTGGCCCCAGCCTGCAGCAGCAGTAGCCCACCCTATGTGCAGATCCAGGGGCACATGCCCCTCATGCCCTCTCAGGTGTGCAAGGTCATATTGGAGTCAGTGACTGATATGGGAACAGCAGCAGGAGCCACCCCCTGGATGAGCTGTGGCTGTCCTGGGCCCTGCCCTACCCCAGCTGAGCAGTGTCTGCTCTAGCCCCTGCCTCAGCCCCACTCCCTCCCTCACTGCAGAGGCCTCCATCTGTGTCCCCATGCCCCTTCCCTCCCCCCTCCCCTTCCACCACACCAGACTTACCAGCTGGACACAGCTCTCCAGGCTGTGCTGTGCTACAGGTGCACACATGCACAGGGCATTTATTGGCCACATCAGGCAACAAAAGCTGATTTCCAGTACAGTAATTTTTCTTTATATCAGTGCCAATCCAATTGGACCAAGATATCAGTGCACCTTTACAAACAAGGAACTATGGTCAGGGAGATGCTTCTTTTACAGTTCTTCCATCTCTGCTCTTTGGAGGTTAGTACAAAGCAGTGCTGTAGCAGGACTACAGTAAATAAGATACAATAGTACAATAGGTCAGTGCTCCTAATTCTGCATCTTCGCTCAGTCCAAGACTGAGGTATTCAAGTAACCCCAGCTTGTGGGGTTTCTCAGGCTTCCTAGCCAGGGTGATACCTCCTCCACTCCACTAGTTTGTGGCAGGCTGAGGCTGGGCCTGAGTGCACTGCACCCAACATGTGCATCTTTTCTTACTTTTACTGATGGGGCAGTTGCTGGCTTGTCTGCCTAGTCATCCTGACTGTTTTCCTTTGCTAGCAATCCATATCGCCAGCCTCTTCTCAGTCTGATCCCTTGTACTTTTAGAGCCCTCTACTGGTCAGACTCTTTCCATCCTTCTCATAGTAGATTCTGATCCCACTCCACAATAAGGCAGAGCAGAGTTATTAGATATGTAAGAGTCCGTGCTTGGCTCCTAGGAGACAGTAAAGCACCTGCAGAAGAGCCTTCTTTAATAATGCTGTGGAGTAGAGGGTCTCTTCTACTCGCAGCAGGTGAATGGGGTGATGTAGTTGAATCTTTCAACTGTTAACCTGATTTCCAGTCCAGCTGTAGCAGGATGGATTAAATGACGTTTCTTTCTATTATGCATTGACTATTGCTCATTAGTACCACTAATGAGAATCCTTCTTAAGTGTAACAGGCCTTATTATTGCCCTTCACATTATTCTACAGCTGAAGAAACTTAAATCCTTCCTTTGTTTTTATCTCTAGGTGGTTCCTTTTCCTTTGGCTGTTTACATCCTTTTTTGCAAGCTTGTTCCACTTTACTACAATTAGAATTTCTTACTCACTGAATCCTCTGCTATCAATGTAGATGTTTTGCAGGATTGCTTCCCTGTTATACTCCTTGAGGTTAATTGAGCTGGAATAATCTAGTGCAGGTCAGAGGAAAGTAAGTACTAGGACCTAGTTGCTGTCTCTTTCCCTTTCCCCCTGCTCAGTTGTTCTGCAGCACAGTACAAGACCCCTCTGCCAGAATTCAGCTGCCTCCACTGCTAAAGCCACAGCTCTATAGGACTGATCCACAGGCTTCACAGGGGTTGGCAACCTGCAGTCCTTGGGATGAATCTAGCTTAAGATGGAAGAGTTGAGAAGAAAATAAACTAGTACCTCATAACTTGTTTTTTTAGTGCTAGTACAAGGGCAGGCAAAATACAGCCTGAAGGTCAGATTTGGTCTGCCAGGCCATTCTATCCAGCCCATGGGGCACCTAAACAGTTTAGAAAATTATTACGTGTCTGCTTCTGGCTGCCTGTCAAAGATAGTAGGAGCCACAGCAAGCAAGGCCAGCTCAGCCCTGCTCCCCCCACCAGAAGTCTCTGCATGCTCCAGCACCACATGGCCCTGGGCTGCGCTGTGGTAGCATGGGGCTGTGCAAGTACCCCAGGGCAAGGAGGAATAGGAGCGTGCATGTTCATAGGGCAAGTTTCACAAGCACACCACCATAAACATGCACCCACACCCTACATCACCATATACACACTCCCTCACTCCATACCCACACCTATCAACCCCCTCACAACCTCTTCCACACATATACAGTGGGGGGGCAGATACTTAAAACTTCATTTTAAGCTATTGTGCAATCACCTCTGTGTATGCTACACATGTAAACCAGGACAACAATTTTTTAAAAATTAAATTAATAAATGTTGTAGATATTTGATTTTTAGAATATAATTTGGTGTTTTTCTGGTTTTGAGATGGCAAAACCCCTTGCTGAAAGGAGTATTTGGGGAGGGACTTCTGGTGGCAAAGGCTGGGGATTAGGGGATGGGAACTTCCAGTCAAGATGGTGACCAGAGGGCAGGGCATCCGTCAAGGGGCAAGGCTATCCATGCAGCCCTCAACAGGTTGCTAAAACCCAGTAAGTGGCACTCTGTCCAAAATAATTGCCTACCCCGAGCTAGTAGGACCTACTTGCCAGGAGTTTAGAGTGGTAGAATCTCCAGACTAGTTTAAGAGTATGCAGCTGTGCAGGAAGCTTAGTTTGCTATTTGACTGGAAATACCTGAAAGCAAGGTAGTGACAGATCATATACAGAAAAAAAAGATGTCTTTATTAGCATTGTTACAGGCAATGCATACATCAGAACTGATCCTTGAAGTGTACAACCCCCAGCCAAGGTTAAAGCAAGAGAATCAGCAGATTGAGATTGATATTGTACACATGTGCAGAAACAGGATCTCTGGAGCTTCCAACAGAAGAGACTGAAATTCACTTTACAAAAAAATGTAAATAAAAATAAACACCCATTTTTTTTTTTTTTTTTTTACATTTAAAAAAGTGCCAGCTTCTAACAAGCTGGCAGGGCATCAAAAGTACTACAGAGGGGAGTTGTTCAATTGTAAATGAGTTCTTATAGGGTTTGAGTATTGCATTGTTTACACCCTGCATATGCCAGGCATTGTGTTTAAAGCTTAGTAAAAATATGCACCTAGGAGACAAGGTGGGGTTTAGATTTTCATGTAGTCAGTCACTGCTTATACTTTAAATCAGTATAATTAAACTTCCATCGCAGGATAGTAGTATCAGAGTGAATATATTCCCTTTGTTAGGCTTAATAAAATCAGAAGTTGAGTGAATGTGAACTAACTACACACAAGTCTGGAATCTTAACTGACATTAACGCAGTCCATTTCAGAAAAATACCCTCAAAAAACTGCTGGTTGTTTCTAAGTGGGTAAATGTTTAAACTAGTTAGCAAAATTAACCACCAGAATTTCAGAAGTTATTCCTTTGTGCATAGTTAAATGCTGCAAGATGGATTTCACATTTAAGGCAGCAGACTTAACAAGAAGCATTTTGCAGGAAAGGCTGTTTTCCCTTATAATACCAATCTTAATGCAGGGGAACACAATTTATTTGCTTCTTGCAACTGCTCTGTATCTAATTAGATAAATTTAAGTGCAAGTCATTAAATTGTCTGATATCCAGCATGGCTTCTCTTTCTGCCAATCAAATAAGCAATCAAGACTATTAGGACAAGTCCAGCAAGAGCTGCACCTACTATGATAGGGATCAGCATGTTGTTTTCATCCAGCTGGCATTCTTCCACTGGGAAGAGAAGGGGAAAGGTCATGTTAGGCACATGCAACATACTGATATTTACCTACATCACTTCCAACGTGTTAAGAGTGCCATTGAAACCATAGAAAATTGGGGTTGAAGGGACCTCCAGAGGTCATTTAGTCAAGCCCCTGCTCAACTATCCCCAACTATATAATCCCATTCATTACCCTAGGCAGACCTCCCTCCTACTATTTTTATATGAAAAAAGTCACAAGGAAAGTTTGCTAGACACCACTTAAAGCTGGTGGGATGCACACATCTACAGATCTTTGCTGTTACTAAGATTTTTGGGGAAGAGGGACTCTCAAAGCAAGAGGGAGAACATCTGAAGGTAGCTCTTCTAAGAAAAGAGCTCATCTTCATTCTATTTAATGGAACAAAAGTTTTCTGGACCATTTAGCACCCCACTGTGCACTAGTCTTAATCCAGAGCCTTTAGTCTTGCTCTCTATGGGAGCATCTACACATGTAATTTATGTACTGTAAGCTTACTGCACAGTAAAATACTTCACAGTATACTTTTCTTGGGAGCACTGTTCCTCATGGGTGCATGTGTAGACAATTTGATCCTAAAGGGAGCAATTCAGTGAAGCAATTCAGCTACTCCTGCTCTGCTCTGCTCTGCTCTCCCTACAGAAGCCAGGGGAAGTTCCAGGCTCCTCTGGGTGCCAGCCCCGGGCTAGCAGGGGCGTGGGAGTCAGGCCTGGGCTCGGGGACAGAGGGGAAGATGGGATGTGGGGGGAGCTGTCCTGCCTCTGGGGCAGCTGCCTCCCAGCCCCACATACCAATCAGATCAGGGTAAAGGGCTGAGAAATAGTTGCTGGGGGAAGAGACAATTTCCCAGCCCTGTACCCTGTTCTGATCAGGGTACGGGGCTGGGAGGCAGCTGCCCAGGGAGGGAACACTTTCCTTCCCACTTACTAGTGCCTAGGCAAACCAGGAGCAATATGCTTTTGGTCAGCTGTCTACACATGCACCACTGTGCAGTAGCTAATGTGCATTTAATCTACCTGTATTTATAGGTAGTAGAAAACTATGCATTACGCTAATATACTGTGCAGTAGCTGCTACACATGGTTACATGGTGATGCCTTACTTCTCCGTAGACTGATATTACTGAATAGGCCCCAAAATGTCAGAGACCTGAAACTCTGAAAGAAGGATGTAAACATATGCTTAAGTTAGTAAAAGCTTAAAAATTCTCAATGATTTTGCAGTTTATACTTAAAGTATACCTTGTTACTGATAGATCAACTCTTACCTGCCCCAAATTTGTCTCCGTCAATCCTGAAAACCTGGACCTGAACGTTGAACAGGTTGACAAAAGCTCCTTGTGTGACCAAGAGATTCTCCTCTGCATTACACATATAGGAATTTCCCACTGAAGCACCAAGCTCACTCATGCTGTTGTTCACAGCCTCAAACTGTGGTTCTGCATAGAGAACAGCATGTTATAGAGTTGTTTGCAATGTAAATTGATGCTGCTAATTCCTCAGGGTTTAGTAGTTAAGGAAGAAAACACATGTCACCCTTTCTACTGCAATCTTCATTATATCTAGACTAGGCTTATCCAACATACGGCCTGTGGGCCACCATATGGCCTACCAAGGCATTTTCTGTGGCCTGTGGTGCTGCGACAGGAAATGAAAGTAAACATAGTTTACTTTTGTTCCCACCCCTCATCCCTCCCCCAGCTCCATAGCAGCTTCCTAATGGCTGCCAGAGGGCTGGGGAAGGGACAAGGTTCCCACACGCACTGCGTCAGCTTGACATTGTCAACATAGTGCATGTGGGAAGAGGAGTAGCCATGTGCCTCTTGGGACAGGACAGGCCCAACCAGAGTGGCAGGGGCTCACAGCTACACTTTTCCCCTACCTGCGCTGGTCAGTCCTGAGTGGCACATGGCTCTGTCGCTGCCTCTGCTGGCTGGTGCTGACCTGTGTGGGTCTGTCCCATCTGGAGCAGCACACAGCTGAAACCGGATTCCCATGTGCTGCCAGGGACAGGAGGAGGCTGGCCAGGTCAGCACCAGCCAGAAGAAGTGGCAGCAGTCATGTGCTGCTTCGGGACTGACAGGTGCAGGCAGGAGGAAAATGCAGCTGAGCCCCTGCCGCTCCAGCCAGGCTTGTCCTGTCCTGAGCAGCACACGGCTCCACTGCTGCTTCTGCTGGCTGGCCCGCCTCCTCCCATCCCTAGAAGCACATGGGAAGCCAGCTCAGCTGCATGCTGCTCCAGATGGGACAGACCCAACCAGGTCAGCACCAACCAAGAAAAGCAGCATGCAGCTGGGTTCTCACGTGCTACTGGGGAACAGGAGAAGCCCAGCCGGGTCTGCACCAGCTAGCAGAAGGGGCGGCAGAGCTGTGTGCCACTTGAGACAGCCTCTGCTGCTCTGGCCAGGCTCATCCTGAGTTGCATTTTCCCCCTGCCTGCACCGGTCAGTCCCGAGCAGCAGTCGGCTCCGCCACTGCTTCTGCTGGCTGGTGCTGACCTGGCCGGCCTCCTCCCGTCCCCAGCAGCACATGAGAAGCTGCACACTGCTTTTCCTGGCCAGTGCCAACCTGGCTGAGCAGGGCAACATGTGGCTGAAGCTGGCTTCCCACGTGCTGCTGAGGGTGCCTGGCTCGGTTGGCACTGGCCAGCAGAAGTGGCAGTGAAGCCTCCTGCCTTTTGGGACCAGCTGGCACAGGTAGGGGGAAAGTGCAGCAGCACATGGGGAAGCCACTGCTTGATAGAGGATGGGATGGACTGGCTGGGCTGCACCAGGCTGAGCCCCCTGCAGCTGTGCTGTATGCTCCTTTAAGACTAAACAATATGCTCAAGAATAGAGCATGAATGATCTGGGCTCCAACATAAATTTGGAGCAGGTAAAAATACTGTCCAGTGTTTGGATTGTGTTTGTTTTTGTTTCTCATTGCGTGGGATTGGGGGTTCAACTTGTTAAAGATGTGTTACTAACAAGTTATTAATTCAATAAATCTTCTTGTAGATTATTCTTAAAAATGCCCATATTTTGTTGTTTTGATTAGTTTCTACTCTGGCTAATACCTTTTCCACATTGTCAGAACCTAGTAACTGAATGCCTCTGGCATAGTGAAAAGTTCCAGCACAGCAAGTAAAAAAAACCAAACAAACCAAAAACAAAGAAAACCCAAACCTGTCCAACGGTCACCCTTGTTTGTATTCTAATCATCCGTGCACCCATTGGCTGACCTCCAAATTATGCCCACTAGTGATTGGCTTGCTAGGCATATAAGAATAAAAGCAGTTTCTGCCCTCATTGGAGAACTCCATGCACATCCCAGAGTAAACTTGGTGGACTGATCACCCACCAATGACTCCCCATCACTGACTTCCCCAACGTATGCCCTCCCTTGCACGCTCGGTAAGCTGTTTATGGAACGTCTAGTCTCGCTTCAAGGCTTTTGCTACGTTTGTAACTGCAACCAAAGCCAGCTTCTTCCTATGCTACACACATCAGTGGCTTAAGTAAACAATCTATTTGTTGCCAATATGCATCTGTGCCTAATTCCACTCCACGCATCGAAGTACCCACCTAACATTCTGGGTTCCTGGCAAGGGCCCCAGTACTCGCCCGGGCACCCCACACATTTGATCTGTCAACTTGCATTATGCTGCTCTCATTCACTGAGAAGTGGGTAGAAGTGAAAGTGTTTATTTTAGTCAAGTGTTTAGTACTATTTCATTCTTGCTTTTATATTGTTTTTATTTTGGAGTTTAAACCACATTTCCAGACCCATTTTATTGTCACTTCTTGGAGCTTCATTGGTGTCAAATGTCATGTGATGTCATTTCCTGATGTGATACCACTTCCTGTGAGGTCTTTGAATATGGCTCGCAGGCCCACTGGCTGATAAAATGTTTGTGATCCAGACCCACATTCAAAAAGGTTGGACACCTCTGATCTAGACACTCCTTAGATGTGCTGTTAGTCTAGTTCAGGTGAGACATTTGAAAAACCCTTACTTTTGGCTTCAGGAGGCAAAGTTGTGCTCACGGTGACACCTTGCAGGAAAAACTTCTCAATACTTGTGTTCTTTAAAGAAAAAGACAAGCAATTATTTGACTTTTGAAAATACCATTTAACAAACTTAATTCTAGCCATTTAGGTCTTAGCTCAGCACACTATTTGAAAAGTTTCCAAAGCATCCTCTAGTTGAGGTGTTACAGCAGGGAAGGACATTCTAGAATGACACCAACTACATTTTTAAGAAAAGAAAACCATGGTGTGGAGAGGGAACAGTTTGCTTTAGGGACAGGAAAGGAGGCAATAAAGGGTTAAAAAGGCAACTTGGTGTCAGTCTGAAGTGGCAGCTGCATCACAGCAGCTGACTCCCTGGCACAAGCAGAGAAGTCAGTCATGAAACATTATCTTCTCACACACCCCTCTATCTCTGTGATAGATCCACTAGCGGAACTGGTAAAGGAGACAAGGCCTCTGTGATTATCTCAAGATCATGCAGTGGTTAGCTTCAGGGTACTTGCCTTGTTTAACAAAAGGCACAATGCTCTTCCTCTGATAGTGGTAGGATCCCTCTAATGCAAGGGTGTCAGAGATGTAGTCCATGGAGGTAAACCTATTATTTGGCCCATGGTGCACATGCATCTTGATCTGCAGCATGTGGGGCCAGTCTGTGATCCAGTCTGCAGACTAGCCCTGCACCCCTCATCTGGCCTGCAGGGCTTCATGAATTTGACATCCATGCTCTAATACATGCAGGCTGTGGAACCTGCACAGTTAAGGCTTATGTCAGGGGTTCCCAAAGCATTGTCCGTGAAGGGCCATTTCAAAAAAGGGGCAGTTCTGGATCATTAGCTGCTTAAAAAAAGAGGGGGCTGCAGGTGATACCTAGCCACACTGGGAACACCCGGCTTAAGTTAAAGCTGAGTTTAAGAGTCAATAGGCACATCTACAACTGTATTAATGCGCAGTAGTTACTGAGCATTTAATTTAGTTCCTGTAATGTGCAGTAGCCAGCACTACTGCACAGCAGCACCAGCACGTGCATTTTAGGTGACACTAATAGGCAGTAGACTAATTCTACTGCATATTAGCATGGTTTTTACCTGCTGCACTAATGCGAAGCAGAATTAGTCTACTGCGCTTTTAGCATCTCGTGTAAACGTGCCCAGTAGGTCCCTTGAAGAGCTGACAACTGGGAGATTTCAGGGTGATCACAACTATTTGGGTCAGCAAGCTGCAGGTGAAGTCCTTTCAAGAGGGAAGTCTGAGAATCAACTGTTATGGACATACGTTGTTGCTACAAAGGAAACAAAGCTTTACAGCTTCTAGCAACATGGTAAACTGCCACAGAAGACACCACAGAGTAGCTCAACAGTGTGTAATATGAAGGCTTCATTCAAATCCTTACTTCATGGGATTTGCTGAAAGATACATTCATAATCCTGCCTCACCTGGTGCAGGATCATTTTCTGAAAGTTTTATCCAATTTAAGTATTTCAAAGCAATGGAGCTGCTAGTCCTGCCACTGAGGGTGACTGTCTAGTGCCGAGTTGGGCAAAATGCGGTCTGGGGGCCTGATGTGGCCTGCCAAGCCATTCTATCCAGCCTGCAGGGCCCCTCAAAAAATTTAGAAAAGTAATATGATAGGCAGCTCAATATGGCCCTTGATGGCTTGCCAAAACTCAGTAAGTGGCCCTCTGCCCAAAATAATTGCTTGCTCTTGGTCTAGTCCATGCTCTTAAGGAAAAGAAGAAAAGAAAATGGTGGGGAGATTTGGAATATTTTTAGAAAGGGGCATTTCTAAAGCTAAGTAGCTCAGACATAACTCCTAGCTCTCCTGCTTGGTTTCACTGGCTCCAGAATGTATAGCTTAGAGAATTCCCCCACCCCTTCCCATAACACTGCTATTTTCTCAGGGCAAGATAAGGGGAAGGGAAAGCTTTCCCAAACATGGCCTGTTCAGAGTAATTTCAACCTGGAACTACTTGACAGCAGTGCAAGCTACTCTAGCCAAATACTCTTACCCGAACAAAATGGAAGATGAGCTTGGCTTTCCCAAAAGTCAAGTTCAAGAAGGCTGAGGAATTGTCACAGTTACCAGAGAAAGATGTATTAGATGGGATGAAATTCAGCACATCTAATCCAGTCTGTACATGAAAGAAAAGCCGATGGGAGAACTGTTAGTGTAACATTCTTTTCAACTCTTTTCAACTCAAAGCACCCTCTACAATTTCTCTGAACTTGGCAGCACCCCATTAAAAAAGTTTCACTCATTTTTAACTACAGAAAAATTTTAATAAAGCAATTCTTCTGTTGCAAAGAATGCTAAAAGCCCACATCAGTTCAGAACGATTTTAAGAGTGTGAATTCTCTGGGTTTATCTTGTTAATTGTGTCTATGTATTTGCACCTCTAACAATAGTGCTAATATTGTATGGCACCCTTAGAAGGATCTCATGGCACCCTGTTTGATAATCATCTTAGTTTTAGTACCAGACAACTTCTACCTGGCTTCCACTCAGATGTAAGAAGCAGGCTATTTTTTTTTTTTTTTACAGGCTGCTGTGTGTTGCATCAGTTACCAGTTGACACTAAGTAGCCCCAAGCTGAAGGAGCAGAAAGGTCACACTCCCACCCAATCTTTGCTGTGGTCCTACTGGATGCAGCCAAATCTGAGCTTTTAACTCAGGCTGCATTTTGTAAGCAAGGCAGCTAGTTCCATATTCAGAAGCTAGAGGAGAACCTTGGGCTGCCACCAACACTGCATTAGCGCCTTGCTTCACTGAAATGAAGGCAAACCGATAAACCAAACATTCTGCTTGCTTTGACACTAGGGAGAAAAAGCAAATCAAAGGGAACAAGCTCACAATGTATAAGATGACCCCTTAGAAATACAGGTTTCCCTTGCTTTATGTGGGTTCTGTATGTGCAAATTTGTTCTTACGCGATGACCCTTTTTATACCAAAAATCTATTATATGTGAGGTAAATTCACTCTTATGCAATCTGTGTGGTGGAAACTTGCAGGCAGTTGCTTTGTGCGGTGCATTATGGGAGCAATGAACACCAAAATATAGTTTCCTGTGTGGATCTGTGCTCCTTCCTTGTTGTCTGCAACACATTTCTGTAGTTGCCATCCCCATTATGATAGTGCCCTGTGCTTGTGTGTACTGGTCTGCTGCTGGTGAGTACCAAAACTGTCTTGTAAAAATGGTAGAAATAGGTCTGGGGGTCAGTACAGTACAGTACAGTTCCCTATCTGTTACATTGTAAAGTACTTTTTGCGAGTTCGAGTTATGAGCCGTTTTCCAGGAACACGTGTACAGCACAGAGCGAGAGAAACCTGTACTCATTTTAAAATGCTGAACTGTATCACAGGCACACTCCATTTATTTCAGACACTCCAGTTTGACAACTAACTGTGGGCTGGAAGTTTTAAGTGAGTGGGGGCTAACCCTTTTGGTAGGCCCTCTACATTTTCCTTGAGTGTCAATCATTCTGATCCCCTTCCCCTGTCTGATCTGTAGCTCTGCACTGCATTTCCTGCCATATCTCCTCCCCAGCCAGATGCAGGTCACATCCAGGCTGCCTGTGCTACGTGCATCACAGGCTGGGCACCCCTTTTTGAAGCCATCTGAACTGGCTTAGAAGAGCACCTGCACAAGCCTTCTGGGGAAAATTCTTTTGCTTTTGTCAAGCTACCTAAAAATTAACATCCATGTCATCCTTGAAGTGTGCTCAAATATTGCCAAGATAAAAGGCAAAAAATGACTATGTTGTTTTAGACCCATCCAAAGCTCCCTAGAGCTAGGAGAATGAGGAAGAACATATCATCAGGGGTCTGATAAATTGGTAGGCCTGACTGACAAATTTCCTCACACAACCAGCTATTTAAAACTTCCCATCGTTTGGTAGGTTAGAAAAATTAGCTGTTGCAGTGTGAAAATTTAATGTTGTAGAATTAGCTAATTAGGTTGCACAGAGCAGAGTGGTAACCTACAGCTGAAGTTGCTGCAGCATATCTGCCCCACTCTGGTTCACATACTTTCCCTTCCATCCAAGTTCACTCTGTTTTCAGCACTACACCATGTTACCTATAACTCTTCATATAAAACCACATGACCCCAGACAGGACCAGGGGGATCTGCTGCTGCATTTTGTAGGCTTTTTAAGTTAGTTTTTGACCAGTTCTTCAGACTTTCCAGTGAAAGTTTGCAATCCACCCTTCTGCTTCAGACACTAGAGCTAATAAAAACTGAGATTGTACCTAGGTTTTGCCTGAATGCCCTTTCCTCTGCTGCTTATTTCAGAGCAACCTTCAACCAATAGGCTCTGAAGAATCTGCAGCTTTTGATCTCACTAATGAGCCTTTCCACTGTTTGTCAGTGTAACAGGAGGGACAGCAGGGTTGCTGTGCTAGCCCTTGCCATCTCCTCTACTGTGCCAATCTTCGGACTCGAACCCTCCTATTCTCACCTGCCACAACTTTGATGATATGTGTTTTTATAGGGAGGCTACCTCTCCTCCACTTGGCCACAGTTGTCCTGCTCCAGGTGTCCTGCATATCTAAGCCTTGCCGGCCTTCTCTGTAATGCTGCCCCTCTCCAGGGGTTCTTCAGGCCCTCACTGGGGCCTCTCTGTAATGCTACCCCTCTCACTGGGACTCTCCGCACCCACACTGGGGCCTTCTCTGCAAGGTTGCCCTCTCATCGGGCTGGGCTCTGCTTTGGAGCTGGGGTCTGTACCCCCAAACTCCATGCCCTCACTGGGGCCAGGGTCCTCACTCTACCGTGAGTCCCCTATGAGGCCTCCTCCATCCCCTTATAGCCTCACCCAAACCACCGGTGCTAAACAACAAAATGATACAGAAACTTGAACCTCCTGGCTACAATTTAAACATAAGCCACCTGACTGTAACGACATTACTCGGACATCTTGGAGCTGCTACTCTTTACTCTGTTAGCAGTACCTGCAGTCAGGTTTCTCCTTGCATCACTGCTCCAGGAGCTTCTCTCTCTCTGGCTGCTGGCAAGGAGCTCCTTCTGTCTTAGATGCCAGTCAGGAACTGCTTCTGGCCTCAGCTCCCCGCTCTCATAAGAGCCAGGCCTTGCTCCTTATAGCCAGCTGACTGCTGGCAGGTGTGGGTCATTTGCTGCCTCCTGTTGCCCTGACAACCAGCACCTGAGAAGCCTTCCAGGCTCTCTCAGTAGCAGGCACCTTAGTGTCCTGCTACAGTCAGAATACAACTGCCTCCCTCAAACTGGGATTCCCACTGCAAAACCAGTCATCTTTTTTTTTTTTAAATGGTCTAGGTCAGGGTACTCAACTCCTGGTCCACAGGCCAGATCCAGTCCATAGCATCATGTCATGGGAGTCCCAGGGGCTAGATAAATCTAAAAATTTGGCAGTACTGCTCCGCTGCTGCCATATCTCCAGACCCTGGAGAGCCCCAAGCCCTGCAGGTTGGATCCAGTGTCTGATCCCAGTGCACAGGGTTGGGTGGGCGTAGTGCCAGACCCCATGGGCCAATCCCAGGATGCAGGTGACAGGAGGGGTAGCACCAGGCTCCTGAACCCCATCTGGCACAGAGAGGCCCTGCACCACTTATCTAGCCTGCAGGGCCAAAAGGGTTGAGCACCATGGGTCTAGGTGCCTATGCAGGAACCTACAGGTCTGATAGCAGAGCTTCACAGCAGGAGGAGAAGGAAGAAGAAGAGGGATGGGATCTGGCTGCCAGGCTAAGTAAGGACAACTGGAAAGAATCTCTAGCTTCTGTGGCAAAGTGCTAGTTATTATGAAGCCTAGTAAGTCTGTACATACTAAAACTCCACCTGCTAAATATTAATCCAGGTTGACTAAAGCTGTGTGAAACTGAAAAGTCATAATCAGAAATCTTGTATTCGAATGGTTTGGGGCCCTTTAACAATACCCCAAAAAACAACCAACAAACTAGTTGTCAAAGTAGTTGTCACTTATTCTGTCTTGGAGAATTTGAAAGTTTGTTCTTATTCAGATAAATACCAGAATGCGGTCTGGTAATAATGAGGCAAATTTAAGCTGCGTTTTCATTGCTTGTTTCCGTGATTCACCTCTGCTGTTCTTAAGTGTTTGCTATTCCCATGGTCTAGTGAAATGTATTGCATTTGAATTTAAGGCTCTGGCATATTTATCATCATAAAGTTGTGAACAGGGCCTACCTGTTTCCTTGTGTCAGATGGCATAAGAAAGTGTCAAGCAACACCTCCTCCACTCACTCCTGCTCTATGTAAAACACATGCTGATAAAAGGGTGATCTATCCACTATTAGAGGAGCGCTGGTTATGTCCAGCACCACCCATGTGCATGCAAGTAGTTTAGGTGCATACAAACATGCACCTAAACACACCCACATAACTTCTTTGGCATTTGATGCATGAGAAGTAAGGTGAATGTTTTCAAGACACTGATTTCTAGTGACATCCAAAAGGAGACAGACATGCCTCTAAGTTTCTTTTGTGGACTACTTGTGACACACAAAGGGAAAAAAACAAAATAAAACACGCATTTATGACTGGTTTGTACTTGTTCTACAGTCTCTGAATACTGGGACTATTCAGTTTTTAGTTCATAGTACAACTGAACTGAAACATAACCATGATTAAATACTACAGTTCTGTCTACAAATGAAGTATAGGGCACCTAAAATAATTATACTGGCTCTCCATATAAGAAAGAATTTTATGTTTGAACGCAAGAATAAAGAACACATACCTTTCCGTCTTTCCTTTGATAGGATATATTAAGCTGCAGCCCCATAGAAGCAAGGACACAGGTCCTGTTTTTACCAGTCACATTGTATTTACCAACTGCTGGGTTTTGCGGCAGTGTGGTTGGTGCTGGACTAGTAGTGGTAGGCACCTGGCTAGTAGTCTGCCTGGCAGTTGTAGTAGCAATGGTAGTCATTGATTTATCTCTGGTACATTCAGATTCTGGAGAATGAAGGAAAAAGAAAAAGTGACAAGCAGCAAGTAGAATGGCACAGACTGTAGACTAAGTGGTTTAAGTTTCTCTTTAGTACATTCTATTAGGAACCAAAAGATTTTAAATCAAAATTCTAGCTAATTTTATCCCTAATAATATAAAAGTGCCATACTGCATCAGACTAATGGTCCATCTAGCCCAGTATCCTGTCTCCAACAGTAACAGAACTAGATGCTATACAGCAGTGTTTCTCAACCCGTGGGTTGTGACCCAAAAGCAGGTCGCAAGAATATATGAAAGGGATGCAAACAAAAATCGATACTCCTTTAAAGAAGAAACATGTGGGAAACTGGCTTTTTCCTTGCAGGCTAGCAGAGTTCCAGCCTACAAGGGGCTGCTTGGGGCTCCCCCTGCCCCACACACCCACTCTCTGCCCCATGTACCTACCCCCCCCCAAACACTGGGAGCTGGGACCTGGGGGCAAGAGGCAGCATATTGGGTATGAGGGGCACTGGGTCAGGACTAGCCAATGTTTACAAATGAGTCCTGGTATAAAAAAGGGTTGGGAACCACTGTTATAGAGAGAAAGCATTGAACTAGATATCACTAGAATGAGCCATCAATAGCTGCCCTGGCATCCATCATTTATTTAGAGAAGCTAAAAGAAACATCTCTAAACGCAGCCATTCTGTTCAGTAGCCAACAACAGATCTAACATCCATGAATTTATCCAGGCCCTTTTTGAACCTGGCTATGCTCTCTACCTCCACCACCTCCCATGATAATGAATTCCACAAATTAACTATGCTTTTCATTTAAGAAGTTCTCTCTTCTTCTTTTTCATGTCAGTACAAAGCTGGTCAGTGTCACTTCTTTTTTTTTTCCCCCTAAGCACTCAGTTTTGCAGATTCTCAAAGCATAACTTAAAGAGGATGCCTGTGTCCTTTTTTTATGTTCTGAAAAGCAGGTCACGGTAAAACAGAAGCTATCTAGCCATTAGTTTGTATTTTCACCAAGGAGTGGATAAGAGTAAGCTCCATTTGCAGTACTGCAGCCAGCTTCCTCTGCTTGCAGATCACAACAAGGCTAATCTGTTGGCTGCCTGCCCAATGGAGATCAGCCTGTAAGGACCACCTCCTCTATCTGGAAGCCAGCCTTCAAGGAGCCGCTTCCTAATCTTTCCCTTCAGGTGGAAACCAGTTGTGACCAGGGCCTTATTTAATGGTTGTAAGGAGCCCTCCATTGCCTTGAAACAGTGGAGGCTTGAAGAGCTTCCAGATGAGTACCAGGCTAAGATTCAATTCCAAGCTCCAAGATAATCCAGAGGCTGCTCTGTATTGCTGGGTACTCATTAGTGGGAGCAACTCTTTATCAGCTCCATCCTGTTCCTTTCTTTCAGTTCCAACAAACAAGCCTACATACAGAAGTGGGTTATCCCAAGTCCAGAACAGTTCCTACTTAGGCATCATCAGTAAACTGCTCTTCTTTCTTTTCATCCAGGTCAGTAACAAAACGGAAGGAAAGTTCTCAGGATGTGTATGTGTGTGTGTGTGTGGGGGGGAGGCAGGGGCAGGGAGAGGGGGCAGTGACTGCAGCTCCATACCATTTGCCAAGAGCATTCAGAGACTCCTGGCAGCAAGTTCCTGGCTTTTAGAAGCTATTCTGCCAAGCTTCCCACACTGTAGCCTTTTAAACCAGCTGTAGAAATCCCAGCAAGGAAAGTACCACTATGCAGGATTATGTTTCAAAGCAAGATCAATGGGGAATGTTTGCAAAGAAGGACAAAAAGCACCATTATTTATCCATTTTATGTGGATAAGGGAGACTTGTAGATACAGTTGAATTACTGTATTTGTTTCATTACTCAACTCCACAGGAACTACTTCTAGAGCTTAGTCTATATGCTTTGCAGGTTACTGCTGGTTATGTGAACTAAACAAAGATTTTAGAAAGATATGCCATAAAATTTCTTCCTCCATAAATTTTATTGTAGGTTAGAGATAGAGAGAGACTCTCCCACACTCATAGTTAGGGATGCACCAATAAAGATTTTTTTGGTCGATACCAATAACTGATTATTAATCAGCTATATTGGCCAATACTGATCTGATAGCTGATATGCAGTCCGGCAGCCTGGAGAGCAGCAGCTGGCTGGTAAGTTCGTGGCGGGGGGGAGGGGCGTGAGAAGACCAATTGAGGACCCCATGGTGATGGAGGGAATGGGGCTGGGGCAGGCACTGCCCAGCTGGGGCAGGCTGGGGTGAAGGATGGAGCCATAGGCAACTCATATGGGTGGTATGGCTCCCCACCTCTGCATGGACCCCCGGGGGAGCCATGGGTGGCATGTGTCCCATGGATTTGTGTGTGGGGTGAGTGTAGGCTGCACCAGACTCCTCCCATTGCAGGGGGGGGGGAAAGAGGGGGAGGAAGGGGCTGGGCCAGGGCTGCGTTCAGGGTAGCTTGGGACAGGGGTTGGTAGCTACAAGATGAGCTACAACCACCCCAAAATTCTCTATAGCCCTCCCCCTCCCAGTGCCACCACTGCCCACCCAGAGAGCAGCCCCAGCCTAGCTCCACCCTGCACAGCTCACAGCAGGCAGCCTACCCTAGCCCAGTGCACAAATCTGAGGGGCACATGCCCCTCAAGCCTCCCCCAGGGGTATACAGTCACAGAGAGTCGTAATTAATTGGCGCACCTCTGCTTGTAGTTCATCTACAATAACCTCAGAATACATACAAAATGCAGGCATGTCATCTTGGGTATCTCTTTCCATTTCAGGGGGAAATGGGAGCAAGGAAGCTTGTTCTTCAAGTGGGAGAATGGGTTGTCCCCCTCCCTGGCCCACAGCACTTCATGGAAGGCCTGCTGGGTCTTGGCTCAGAGCAGCCAACCATTGCCTCAAAGCATAAGGGCATGCCATTGTGTTCTTCCATCTGCTGATCAATCCCCAAGGCTACAATGACTGCCACTACTAACAACTCTGTGTGTTGCAACCTTGTAAGTTTAGAGAAGAATCTTACTTCTCAGAAGTGTCAGCCCCTAGATAGAATCCAGATATGCATTTTCCTGGAGGTCATTTTAAGTTTTCTGTAATATCTAAGAATATATTCAAACCAGGATGCAGAGTTGTATCTGGCTAGCAGAGACCAGTACTGAAATTAAGCACTACATGTCACACTGATTCTTCAGTAGGGCAAAAGTTGAGCTGACTTTTTCCTGCAGACTTCCTTTCCAGAAGAATAATAGATTGCCATGAGGAGGTACTCCAGGTCTCCCTTTCTACAGTGGCAGCTTTCATTTGTAAAGTTGGGAGAAGGCAACCTGCCCAACCTAAAAAGGATGCATTAGAAGTAAAATTTCATGTATTAAACATTAACTGTGCCATCAGAATTGCACACTACTGACAAGGAGCCTCAGGAATAGAAGTGGCTGAACCAGTCAAGTCACTCAACACTGGTATTTAAATAAAGGAAAACCGTACCCAGATGTTACAAAAGGTGGGTATGACCCAGAATTTCTTTAACATGCGAAAACATCAGGAAAGGCAAGAGAGAAAAAACTAATAGGGGAAAGAGGAGGCAATACTATGTGGAAAGGATGGGATAGACTGGAGGTATGGAAATGGATACTAATCACCCTTATCCTGAAAGTTGGTCCTATTTATCTCCACTAAATATTTGTCTTATGACCTGTGGAGAGACTCGAATAATATTTTTACAATAGTCTTGTTGATATATTGCCAGTTTCTTCTGTTGAGATATTTTCAGGCAGGAGAACTGAACTGAGACTATAAACCCATTTCACAAAAGGCCACTTTACAGCTATTACACCAAGTCTCTTTTATTACTGATTTCAGGTTATGCAAATCACTAAAAATCTAGCATAAAGAAAGACTAAAGATTTGCTTGCTAGTATTTTTTGCTTTGTTTTTTAAAGGAAATACTTACCATTTACACTGAAGGTATTATTCACAAGATATGCTTCAAGCGTAACATTGCTAAGAGTGAGACTGACATTCTTCATATTGACTCGGTCTGTACCGATGCATCGGTATCTTGTACCCAAGTTGGCCTGAATATCAGTTTTTTGTGATACTTCCATTGTTCCTGTAACAGAACATTTACATTTGTTGTGACTATAATCTCTAGACAACATTTAATAGAAAAGAGTGTTATACATATATGCATTTAGAATAAACAGTGGAAAGAACCTTGAATTTTCACCTCACCTCCAGCTGAGGAACTGGGGAAGAAAGCTACATCAGACAAATTGTAACTGAAGGTTAACTCTTCAACTCTGTATTGGTTTGAGGTCTTCATGAATTTCAGGCTTAAGGACTGTCCCATTCCAAATCCAATCACGAGAACTGGAGTAGGTGCATCCCCTTTACCACAAGTGCTGTTGTGCAGTACAGTAGCAGTTTGTGGAAGTGCAAAATTTGCCATCTAAAGATGGTAAGATGAAACACACTTAAGAATTAGTAAACGCCTCTTTTAGTACTACTGCCCCCAACTTCCTTTCAATTACAGTAAAATCTCCATTAACCTTACAAGCCGGCATGCACTGTTAACCGACATGCCGGCTTGTAAGGAAAAGTGAAATTGGAAGTGCCCATTGTGGCACTACTGGTTTCTCCGAGCCTCCATGGCCCGGGGTAAAGCAGCCTGCGGGCACAACAGGCTGCATGGGGCCTCCCTCCCAGTTCCACTGGAGGGTCGGTGGTGCCCTGGATGCGGAAGGAGAAGCGGTGCCTCAAACAGGCAAGGATACCTGTTCCCGCATTCCTGGGGGATGCCAGATAACAGAGCTTTTACTGTATATCAGTGCAGAGCCAGACTCAATTGCTATGAAGTTGAAATGTTCAAAAATATCAATATTTCAAAATTAGGTGCCTGGCTTGAGTACCATCTTATCTGAGGTAGTCCAAACATGGGCCATATAATTTGCTGCTCCCTTTTAGTTTTCACCATTGGAAATGTGTAGTACTTGCTCAGATCCTCTCCTTCAGCAGGTGGAATGCCATTCACCAGTTGAAGTAACAACCCTTCCCTCAGGCCTGATGAAGAACGCCTTGCATTGAAAAGCCTGTCTAACTTTATCCCAACCATGTAGTCAGTCCAGCAAAAAGATCACTCCCAAAATGCCCTTGCCATTAGATTTAAAAATGCAATTTCAAACATAAGTGAGGTGGACATGAGACACCAGAACCTCTGGCTACCCACACTGTTTTTCTTTTTTAATCAGAATAAGCAGCAGGTGTGATAACAAACCCTAGTCCTTACCCAAGTTAAAGCAAGAACAAGTGCACTTCAAGAGAATAATCACAAGTCTGTTGCAGACAACTGAAAAATTCAGGGGTGCCAAACTCACCTGGAGCCCAGGCCAGAACCAGACAGACCATGGGGCTCCTTCTGAGCTGGATCTGGCCTGAGGCTGGAGGCCTGCTGCAATGGCAGCATGGTGGAGCAAGTCCAGAAGGAGCCAAGCTCACTGTCAATGGCCATGCCCAGCAGGGTAAGTGTCCTGGATTTTGTAACAGGCCACACCCTCCCCAACTTCTGAGCAATATAAAGAGGCTCCATGAGCCTAACAGTTGACATCTTTGGTATAAGTGATTAGTTACTGACAAGTACAGACACAGGGAGAAGTGTCAAACTCAACTGAAGACCTAAATGTACTTAACCTGATTTGGACTGATCAGCATGCAGCCAGCTATAAGAATAGCATACCTGACACTATACAACATCTGTATGATATGAGACCACCTAGGCTACTTGTGACCTAATGTAACAAGTGTGGCCTACAACTGCACTAATAGCAAAGTAGTGAATAATGTTTTTCTATCTAGCAGAGCCTAACATGGTTTTTGGAAATCCTGCAGGCTTAAAAAAAATACAACTCTCAGCTATAGTGAGATAACAAGCTATCCAGAAAAGCCCATCCAGAAGACATAGTAATCAAGGCATAGATTTCCAAGTGGCAAAACAGTATATTAGGAAACAATGCACAGACCTAATGTCAAAACAATTCTTTTCCAGAGGTCATTTAGGTGAAACCTAACTATTCAGCATCATGAAGGAGAGGCCCTGCAGCATATAGTCAAGGCTTCAGACTTGCAACTAGTGTATGTAAGGAGGTCTCTTCAGAGCCAGTGGCAGGACTGGGTCTTGGTGCCACACAGGCAGGCTGCAAGGACCAAGTCCTGTGCTCACTACAATGAAGGTACCTTTCATTGCTGATAGAAGCACCTGGATTACTTAAGCCTCCACAGGCAGTAATGTACTACTTTAGGCATATTCCTTTGTCTGTCAGTCTTCTGATATTTATTTCCCGATTAATTTAAGAAAGCAGCATGAATTTAAAGAGGGCTGTTTGCACAGCAGGTTTTCTTGGCTTAATGATTGTTCAGACTGTCATTAGAGACTCCTCACCCCTGTAAAAATACCACATGGAATTTGAGCTACTGCTCTTACCTCTTGGTGACCCTTGACAGGGTATTCCACTGAGAAGTTTACCAACAGATCAGCAATTATGCAGATTTTACCATTCTCTTTCACTTCAAATGAGAAGGAAGTCTGTAGAAAACCTGTTAACAATGGCAAGTGGTTAGCATCAAACTGAAAAACGTGTCACAAAGAAAGAGATGGTGTTCGCTTTAGACCCCAAGCAAGAAACACTGGCAGGAACAGCTCTGAAACAGGGACAAGAAAGAGCTCTGGCATTGGAAACTGACAACAAGATAGAATTCACAGAGGCTAGGAGTAGAAGTTATACATAAACGGGTTTAAATAATCAGAAACTGGTTTAAACCTGTAACAAAATGGAAGCTCAGTGCACATAAGCCAGTTTCAAAATGGCTAAAACTGGTTTCAAATAACCTGGTTGTATTTAGGATCAGATGCAACTGATTTGGGTCAAGCCAGTTTATGAAACTTCTGTCCCAGACCTCTTCCTGATTCAAGTTAAATCAGAGTCCCTCAGCATCCCAGCATACTTTGCAGCCCTGGGCTGTGCTGTGCTGTCTGCTCCAGAGAGCAGGGCTGGCCCCACCCCTCTGCTCCCTAGCTGGAGCAGTGAGAGCTGGCCGACAAGGGGGGAGGGGCAAGCCCATCTGGGGATGCAGCCCAGACTGCAGGGTGGGAAGTGGGGGGGTCAACAAAGGGTGGGGGAGCAGTTAAACAGTCCTCTCTCACTCAAACTTACTGCTGGCTGCTACTGTGGACTATACATTCCAGAGGCACCTGGAAGCAAGAAGAGGAAGTGATGAACAACCCTGCAGAGTACCGCTGCTGTGATTCTGGACTGCAAATCCCAGAGACCTCAGGGGCAGCAGGAACAGGAAGCAAATACACAGCCCATGATGGCTATGTGCCAGAGAGATGTGCTTTAGTGTCCCCTGGCTTCTGGATTGAGCCACTGCAGGCATGTGGCTGCATTTCTTGAATCAAAGGTAAATGCCTGTTTACTTCTGTTTCAAATTAATTTCTGCATCTTAAACTAAACCACAACAATTCAGCCTCAGGCTTTTTGACTGTCTGTACTTAAGCAGAAAGCCTGTTGTGGCATAATTTTACAAACCACTCTGCAGATACTGACTGCCACACTAGTTTGTCCCCCCCCTCCCCAGCTACCCCATAAGTACATAAAATCTTCAAGTCTTCCATGGGGAAAACCTTTCCTCCACAGGACTGTCAGCCTAGGTTGCATCTTTTAGCTTTGTAGGAGTCCCTTCCCTTCCTTTCCATTCACTAGCAAAGGAAAAAAGGATTTTTTCCCACCAATACACCTGCCTGACCCCCATCATTTGCAGCTTACCATCAGCCAGTCACAGAGGCAGAGAGGTTTTAGTTAAGTAGCAACAAGACAGGACAAGATGGATAAGAATATCACCCTGTTAAATAAAACAATACCTCCCTTCCCTCAGTAGGGAAGTAATAAAAGGGAACTCCCATTCGCCAAGGGACTGCTGACAGAAATTCTTTTTTCCATTACTCTCCATGGGAAAAATAGTTGTGTAAGGTAACCTGCCTTCTCTCCACAACCAAGCAGCAATTTCATTCCACCTCATCAGAACACCAAAGTATTTAAAAGATCACCTAAAAGGTTCGTTGACAGGCATGGCTGAAAAAGCTCCTCAGATGCAACAGAATTCATAAATAAGAGTTTATGCAAAGATTCTGGAATAGAATCAAAGGCTAGTCTGCCTCAAGCGTCTACAACAATTACACACTAATAGATACATTTAAGACGACAGACCTTTCCTCTGTCAGCTGCACACACTCCTCTCTACCTCAAAGACAGGAAACCACAAAAGCCAAGAATAACCCACATGAGATTTAAAAATGTTATTGAAAGGTAAATCACAGACTACTCAAGCATGATACTCTGGTTATAAACAGACGTCATCCTTGGAGTTGGACCAGGTGTTCCCAGATGTGTTCCTATACAGCTGATCCACTTCACTGGACAACAAAGACATTGCCTGTTGTCCTGCAGATGAGGGCCCTTGCTGCTCCCAGGGCTTTAGGGGCCCAATCCTGCAGGACAACTGAGAAACGAAGGAGCCAACTCAAGGAGCACATCTGCAAGTAGGGGAACCACTGGGTTTTCCCATTTGCAAAGACATGTGCTCAGTTAGGGTTTTTCCCAGACACGCACAATGCACTGCCACAACCTAACCAGGGGCCCCCAGGGTGTACCTCTGTAAGCAGAGAACCCGGACAAGCACTCCTAGGGCTTCAGAAGCCTGATCCTGCATGCCCCAGGAACACCCTTGCAGGGGAATTCCCAAAATGCACAGGATTAGCCTTCTGAAGTGACCAGAGAGGCAGCTGTTTGTGCTCTTCTTTCAAAGTCAACAGACATCCACTGCAAAAAAGCTACATAAGTTTTTACTACCTATTGTCATGATCACAATTTTGGGCAATTGTGGCACAAGAAAGGGCATCTGTTTGCTTGGACTTTGTGCTGCCAACAGCCACACTCAACACAGCTATAGGAAGAATTTGTTGATCAATTAATGAATGCCATTTAGATATCTTGGATCACATCCAAGATAAATCATTAAAGAGTCAATACTTGTGTTTCAGTTTTCCATGATTCTAGTTAGAATTAGACCTAAAATGATACTTGCTGTAGAATCTAAAGAAGTGAATTTGAAGCCCTTACAGTTTTGGCCATTACTCTGCAATCATTTGTGTTTGAAAGGTTGCTTTCCCAACACTGCAGAAAGCCTGGTGAAAGTAGCTATAAGATATGGCATCCCTTTATATCATGGGTAGAGGAATAAGACCAGAGAAGATGCAAAACATTCAGCTGCTCATTTTGATGAAAATACCCACCTGGTGATCTTGCATATTTGAAGGAGTGGCCAAAGGATTTCTACCAAAAAGAGATGATACTAAAGAATACAGACGTAAAACTTTGAGATACGCGGCATGAATGTCAAGAACTAAATCCTTTTTGGCATTTTTCCAGGTGTGGGTCAGAAGTCATATGCTAGCTACATTCAAGATCTTGGTGAGGGGAAAGGGTTGGGGGGGTGCAAGACTGAAGAAGCTCAATGGCTGAACTTTGATCCCAAGAGAAGGGAGGGTGGCACTATATGTTCATGGAGAAGATGGCAAAGGACAATTAAGGGCACCCAAGGAAGACAACAAAACAACCCCCTGGGTCTGATAAGGAAGAAGCTATTACTGGATTTGTGAAGCCAGTTTTAGGCAAGGCTAATTTTTTAGGGTATTTAACAATCCCAACTCATCTACCAGAAAAAAAGGCATTTAGACCAGTGGTTTTCAACTGTCACAATGCCAAAGAATCTGTGCACAAACTGTGATAAAAATACCACATTGACATGTTCAGTTTAAATAAGTTACTTCAAGGAAGGCTCAAATAATGGGTATTACACACTGCTGGAATGTTGCTTTCATTTGCTAACTGCAGACTTATTTGAGCACACCCCTTTTTCTGCTTATTTAAACAAACAGTGACGTGATCTTCAGTTATAAGCTTAAGGGATGACTGCTTCAGCAAAGACTGTTGCAATTTGTCAGGACCAAAGTACTGATTCCACGAAGTGAGGAGGTTATTTCTAGGGCCCCTGGAAGACGTTCATTTAATGACTCAATAGGATCTGATCCCCACTCCCAACAACTGCCAAATGCCACAGGTATCTGGCAGAACATGCAATTTTGGAATTGGGGGTCAGATCCTAATCATGTTATTGATATTCACCTGTGCGCAAAGAGTCTGGAATCATAATTTTGGGCTCCCTCTATACCAGCAAATTGCAGGCCAAGTGCCTGCATCCCAGTGTGAGCCAACACAGTCCAATGGCTGGGACCAACCATCAGCTGACTGTCTGTCTCAGCCTCAGGACCACAGTGGAGCCAATTCAAGACTCTGGTTGTAGTCCCTACCCCAGGACTGCAACCTGCAGATTGTTGGTCCCAGCTCCAGTTCCAGACTCCCAGATGATTCTGAGACTGAGACCAACAATCAGTCTAGTGTTAGATCCCAGCATAGTCCTAAGACTGGGACCAACAATTGGTCAATTGTTAGTCCCAGGACCAGGACCACACAAGTGCTGGAATTGGCTCTGGTTACCCTGCCTGCGTTCAACTTGAAGCCTAATGGAATCCCGTCACAAAAAAAGTTATGCATCTTTTGTGGAATATTTTGTGGCTGGTTTCCCATTTTGTCACTCTATTAATTCCTTGAATGTGTGTCAGGGTTACTATTTATGGCATGATTAACAGGTTAATTGCTTCTTAATTATAATGTCTGCCAGGGCCCAGAGGATACAATTAAATAGCTTTAGAGACTAGTATGGAGGGTAACCTGATCAGTACTGCAGAATACTCAGAAGGAACCCAGTTATCCTTCCATGGGAAATACTTATTGTGTTGGTGCTCCAAACAAGTACAGTATTTCACTTCCACAGCTGCAGGAAAGATTGTGCCTGCAGAATAAGAAGAAATTGCAGAGTGACCAGTCACTTGTCTACATAGAGCAGTGCAACTGGTCTCTATTTCCATCTGTAGTCTTCAACCAAGCATTTGTTGCATCCCTTAATAAAAAAAGATCTATTTTATGCTCAGTTGCCTTTGTTGTTCCATGACCCTAGGTTATTTTATTGGTCAAATATCATGTTACAATTTATCATTATTCTTTTGTATTTAATGGAGTTCTATAATGTGGAAACACAAAGGCTATCAGGCATTTCACTAGCAGAAATACAATTTTGTGACTAATTTTGGTAAATTTAATTGAGAACATATACAATATTATTAACATACACATAAACATACATAGCTGGGAAAACCCTGAAGACTGGAATCACCTTTAGGTGAAGCCATTCAGTTATTTCAAATAGATCTTTTTTATTTTAATCTCAAAAACAATTAAAACTGTTACTTGAAACAGCATATTCATTTTCAGCTGAAGAAATGATTTAAAATGTTAAAATACTTACATTAGGTCTAAAGAAGCAATATCCAGGCAAAGTTTTCTTTTATCAGCAAGACTTTGCTGGGGACAGGACATGACTGAATCAAAGGACAAACAAGATATGTAATCTGACAAGATGAAACATGACCATTAACACTGATTAATAATTTAGCTCTTCTTTGGTATTTCAAAACTGCAGTTCCAGGCATGAATTTAATCTGAGAAAAACTACCCCGATTTGCTATGTGCATCTTGAGCAAAGATGTATAGAGTGTGCATGTGAAACTGAGCTGCCTTTGAATGTTTTATCTGGGAACCAAGTAAGAGCCAATTAAAAGTTTAGAGACAACTTCTTCCTCTGCCCTGAAAGCTTCATATGGAACCCTTTCATAGGTACAGCTGACCAAGATGGGATTTGCACTACTAGCACAATCTCCTGGATATAATTTTTCCTCCAATAGTTTACAGTCTTCCTTTAATCTAGAAGAAAAAAAGTACCCGTTGCAAAAATAAAAGCACTTGTTGAAATAACTGCAGTTGTTACGTGCATATTGTTTCTAAAAAGAAGGGTCCCAGACTGCTCCTCATTCTCTTTCCTCCACAAATTAATGATTTACTGATGTTTCAGAGTTTCACCTTTGAGATATCCTGTTGTTCCAAAATGTTCTGTATTCTGTCTTGTATCCAAGACACCAAAGTTCCAAGATTAGTTTTTAAATTCTTATAGACTGCATCAGATAATTTTGTTTAGCTTGGATTCATGTTTTAGGCCGAGCTGGGATTTCTCCACAGTACTCTTGTCCTTTCACTTTAAGGATAGGAGACCTCTACAAGAATCCACCTCTGTTCAAATCCTATATTCTAGCCTGATTCAGCACATTATCACAGCTGCATTAGAGATCAATGGTACTTAAAGGCCACTATGCTTTGGGATGAGTCGACGTTTTATGGTAGCATTGGTAAACACTACAACCCTGCAATGGTCCAGCATATCACATCCACAGTGGTACATGCACCAAGGAATGCTCTCTGCACACACAATGCTTGCCACAACCTTTGCAAGTTTGCATGTGCCCCAGAATTTGTATAGATCCATGAACTAGGAGAGAATTGCTGACACTACCATTTTGCTTCCAACACCCCAAAGACATGGAAGAGCTATGCATGCAAAAACAGCATATCAGTTCAGCAGGAAGTTGCAGTGCATTGTCTATTAGACTGTAGGCACTGTGCTTATTCCAGGCAGCACTGCTCCCTCCATGAGACTGCTCCAAGGAAGATTTATTGTGTGACATGAGAAACCCAGAAACACCCATTCAGCTACTGAACAGTCTGGCCTACAGCCTTGGGCCTTCTCTGCAAATGAATGAACCGCTTCTTTAACATTCCCCCTCATCACCCTCCCTCAGCTCTGGCACTGAGCGCTCCTGTTTCTGGATGCAAGGAAAGATTCCCTTTCATCGTTCCAAGTGTTCCAGGTCACCCACCTCACTCTGGTAACAGCCTCTCAGCAGCACATGCAGCACTACCCCTGGAATGAAGGATGGGCAGCAACTGGATCACCACAAGAGGATACTCACTAAGTAAAAGACCAAGGTGTTGAGGTGTTGTGGGTCAGTGAATGTGGATGTTTGCTCTGAGGTGTTATATTCTGATATACTAACACTTATTTCCATGGCTGTGCACATGCTCCTATGTTACAGTGATGGTCAGTGCCTGCATCAAACAGTAACAAGTGTTTTTCTGTCTGTTGTAGACTACAGAAAGCAGAACCTGCAGCCATCTCTGCAAGGCTCTTCCAAGACAAGAGTTCTTGCAGACATCCTTGGGTTTGGCCAGGCTTCTCTTCTCAAGAAGAAAGAGTACCATATTTTCTTGCATACCCCATACCCCTAGTACCTTGTTTTGAGAAGGCATACTACATGGGGGAGGGGGAGGGTATGAAGGATTTTTCCAAAGGGTGCCTGACAGTGAAGATTAGGTCCTTCTGGAAAGACAAAATGTCCATGGAGTGTGGCTTTCCAGGAGACAGTCTGCAAAAGGCAAGAACTTTCTGGTATAGCAGTACAAGGCTGGGCCCTGGACTCTTGCAAGGGCAGTAGCAAGTATTCCTTTTTTTTTTTTTTTTTTAAAAACAGTATTGTTATTTATAGGAACTAATATAAAGAATTAAGTGTTATTCTCAAGCCACATTAAGATACTACAGACTGTCTGCAGCAGCTCACTTGCTCTGAGCCAGCTCAACTGCTACTTCACGTGCAAGTTACATGTCCACCCAATAGGTTCTGTAAATTACAACTGTCCATTAAAACAATGGACTCTGCCCCTTCTGCTTGTTGGGCCACAGAGAAATGGCAACCATTTGTTGCCATTTCTCTGTGGCATCTGCATGTTTCTATTCCAGGAAGCATCAAACTCCCTGCTTAAAATGCACACCTCAATTTTTGAAGAAAAAGATGTGCATGGTATATGAACAAATATAGTAATCTTGCAATCTGAAGCAGGGAGCTAATACCAACAATCAGTTTTCCAGGTGCAGTCTAGTTACATTCAATATGGGTTTTACACATGCTCTTTATGGGTATATCCGTATTAAATTTTGACCCAGAGTTAACTTAACATACAATCAAATCTTCAAGAGCTACTTGTACCAAGTGTAGGTGTAGACTGTGGAGGAAATCCAAGTGCTATGAATGCTCTATTGCTCCTGAGAAACGGCAGTCAATTAACTGCAGGCAAAAGAGTTGAATTTTGCGTTGGTACGCTCAGACGTGTGCATCAGTTGGACTTTATGGAGCTGATAATCTTTATGCTTCAGAAAGTGCTCTATGGAAGTAGTCTCACCACATAAGTGCATGAATTCCTTCCTGTCATTTATGCAAAAATAACCCCCACACAATGCAATATCAGAAAAATATCCATTTTAATTTTGTTGACTCATGTATGTGGAAGTGTTTTATATGGGCTCTTCCATGAAATATTTCAATAAAAATCTTCCCCCAGGTTTATAAAGGGATCAACTTAAACGAACCAACCAACCCTATATAGGTATCTCTCTTCTATTTAAAAACTTGGAAACAGTTATTTAGTAGCTGCATACTTGTAGTCTGACAAGTTACTGGGTAACTGCATCATGTTTTGTTATCTGAAACTTTTGAATCAGGAGCTTAGACTGGGATTTTCTTACTCTGGATAGGACTAAATTGCAGTGAGTAAGTTAGCTTAGACAGAGCTTTATGCTCCCACAGTTAGGCTGCTTCCAGATCCAGCTCAGGTACATTTACACTGCATCAGAAGCATGCAATGTATGCGTATCTCCTAAGATAACAGAACACGTGCTTTTCTCATGGACAGCAAACATTTTGGAAATAAAAATTAGAGGGGGAGAGGAAATCTGAGGGTAGTCTAAAACAGCTAACAGGAAACATATGGGACAACAAGCAAAAATCAGTGAACCACTTCCAACTTCTCATCCAGAACAGGGAGCACCTTCAGTCTTCATTCAGAAACTGTTCATGTTTTCCTAGAAAGTGTATGAGCAGCTAACTTGCCTTGCTGAAGCTTCTTTCTGAGAAGGCCGTATAGAAATTTGAAGTGCGGACTACTGTGCCCAAAGCCTTAATGCCAAAGACTGGTGTAACTGTTTCTTATGAGTTTCTCATTGTATAAAGCTTCATCACATTTGAAGTTGAATGTTCGAGGACCAAAAGAAAGGAGTGTCACTATCCTGTTACATTTTGCATTGAGAGAGGCTCAGGACTGTGTACTATGCAGCTTTCATTGTCAAAGGGTAGAGAAAGCAGAGCAAGGGGGAAAAAAAAGGTTGTTCTCAGCGTGTGACCTGTATCACAACTACGACTATTTAAACTATAAACATGCAAAAAAAAAAAAAAAAAACCAACAAAAAACCATGAAAACTTGACAAATACATATGCTTGACGCAGTCAAGTTTTGCTGTTACAATATATGTTTTAAGTAATCATGTATATTTCTGTATGAAAACAGTGCAATAATATACACAAATAGCTGTTCTAATGAATTCCTTAAGTAGGCAGAGGACATGAAGCTTTCAAAAGCGATGATGGCGCTAAGCAATCTCTGAAATTGTTGTTTAGTAATTATATTTCCTATCATTTCAAACATACAACTAACTGGCTAAAATTAAAATAACTACTGGAAAGATGCGCCAGCTTAATACCAGAGGCAAGAGAAACTGCACATAATGCTATCAGGTTTCTGGCATTAGACTTAAGAAGGAAAAGAAAAGAGCTCGTTTCATTAGAAATGTCATTTTCTATAGTTTTAGGCATTCTGTCCCTTCTACAATTTAGTTGTAACTTGTAGAACTGGCATCATAGCTAGAGGAACAATTCTTACTAAATCAGGTTGAGGGAAGAACACGAGGTACTGGTTACAATGAGCACCAAGAGGTAGTTAGTAGGCCTCTGCAAAGCGGCAAGTATTTGATTTGGATTCAGCCTATGCGGAGGTAGAGTAATTTAATTAGGTGATTCGAGTCACCATCTTGATTTGATCCAGCTGAACTGGATTTGAAGATTTGGCCACTAAACAGGCAACAGTCCTCAACCATGCTGGACATAGCTGCCTCCAGCTGCTAAGTCTGTTGTGGTGGGCAAAGAGGGGAGAGGTGTGTGTGTGTGGGGGTGTGGAACGCCCACACAGCGAGGGAGGGATTGGGGCTGGGACAAGCTGCTCAGCTGAGAGCAGGACGCGGGGAGACAGGGGCTCCCACCACTGCATGCCACTGGTCTGGGAGGGCAGAGGAGTGAGTGTGTGCCCCCAGACCTGTGCAGAGAGGGCTGGGCCAGGCTACGCTCCAGGAGGCTATCCCCAGTCACCTGACACCAGGCTGTGGTCTGTAGGGCAGGTGGAGCCAGGGCTGCGCTCCATCCTCTCACAGAGTGAGGTGGAGTAGGGGGTGGCTGCAGCCAATCTAAAATTCCCCATAGCTCCTGCTGTCGGCTCCGCTCTGATCTGGGTGCACACATCCGCTCCCATGCCCTGCCGCTGCTTGCAAGTCGGCTTGTCTGGGAGGTGTGGGGAGATTGGGTAAGCAGCAGAGAGGGAATAGCCCCCACTCCCAGTGCATTCTGCCACCCATCTGGAGCAAAGCCTGGCCCAGCCTACCTCGCACAGATCTGGGGGCACCCTTGCCCTCCTGGACTGGCCGCACACAGTGCTGCCAAATCTCCTTCGAATTGAATTGGCTACTGAAGCTTTGCACAGCCCTAGTAGTTAGCTGTGTTAGTCTGAAGTCAGGCAGAAGGCAGGGAAGATATGCATCTTATAAATTAGGTAAGATATACAGAGCACCAGCTTTTGTGAGCTCAAGTTCATCAGATTCATTGGATGCATCACTGTTTTTGCCACCTTTGTGCTCTTTAGATGCATCTGATTAAATGAATTCGAGCTCACAAAAAGCTGGTGCTCTGTATCTCTCTGTTAATTTATAAAGATGCATATCTACCCTGCCTTCTGCTATTAGCTGTATCCTCTCCAGTACAATTTAGCAAGGCTATTTTACCAAGGGGCCATCCCTTAAGTCCACTGTCAACTCATAAGTTTGAACCTAAGAAGCCTACTTCAAATTGAAAAAAAGAATTAATGATCTACTTAGCAACTGCATGGCTACTTATTACACCTTCAGGAGTCTTCAGCATGCTAATACACCACATTTCTTCCAAAGCCAGAAAAGCTGCAGACCATGCCAAATGATATGACATACTAAGGATTTGACAGCTGAGATGATACTGTATAGCAAAAGCCCTTTGCGATTGCATTTAAAGAAACATGCCTGTGTAAGCAACTGTGCCAATCAGGGGCTTCTATGATGCATTGTTTGAAATGCAGCATGCTACTTAAGGTTTTTTTATTTTTGTTTTGAAAAAGTCAAGAGCTTAAGATTTAGATAACAGGAGTTCACAAAGTTCCATGAGGTTCAGACTGAGGTCCTACATAAAGTGTTACCGATTTCTGATAATTGTTTTCCAAACAAAACTAACTAAATAAATCGCTGCTATCCCTCAATATGGCCTGTAACAGGGACTCAAGCAGGAGCCCTGTTACTTAGACAAGGTCAGGTCAGACTGACCCAATGATGACCTCTACCAGGTGGGAGGAATTACACATTCGAGACAAGATCAGGCGATTAGCCCATGAAACCAGCATAAAATCGGTGCTGGGAGACAGACTGATTGCCTCTGGGCACAAGAAAAAAAGTGAGAGAGACAAGAAGCCCATTTGACAACCTGGGAAAAGATGTCGGGACTACAGGACCCAAGATGAAAGATGTCAGGCAAGCTTTTTACCTTACTCCTCAGGCAATCCCAGTGAGTGTGAGGAGAGCCAAGACATGGCATAGCAGCTCGGCAGGGGAATCCCAAATAACGATAAAAACCCTGGGACGACAGGTGGGCAAGAGGGTCCCAGGCTGGACTAAACCCTGACCCCATATCCACAGCTTTGCCATATGCAGTGGTGCGGAGAGCAAGAGGATAACCTAGACTGCTCCGGGCGCGCTCAACAGAAGCTAGAGGCACGGGAAACACACTTTGCTAATAAGACAATCAGCACTTAGATGGTTCACTACTACATCGTAACTGGAGAGGCATCCAGTGTTGCAAGATCTGCTGGGCAACTCAGACACGTCTCACTAATGAGGTAATTGGTGAGACTTCTGTTTCTGTTCTACTTTTCTTTGGCAAATAAACATGCATAAAGTATGTACCATCTGGGCGGTTTTATTTGATCCTTAGCCATAAAAGACCACTGATCTCCTTTTTCCTTTTGATCTAAATTGTGGCAGGCAAATAGAGCGGGGAGACGCAGCTAGGATCACCCTCCTTCCTGCTCACAAAGTGGTGCACTCGCCGGGAAGCCAGTCATTAACAAACCCCGGCAACATGGAGTCCATGGACATGCATGTCCCAATGGACTGGCAGTGGGCGCACAGTATCACTCTGTGGCTCCCGCAGAGGCAACAAGCTCAGCTGGAGGAGATGGTAAGGGTGGGTGCCCAAGAAGCAGAGGCAAGAATCTGTCTTTTCTCTCAGCAGCAGGATTTATGTGAGGAAAATTGAGATGCAGCAGGTGTCACTGGGGAGAGAGGGTGACAGGGCCAGACTTCCCCAGATGATGATGTGGAAGTATATCTAGAAGCCTTTGAAAGGACAGCCACAGCTGCAAAATGGGACCCCAGCAGCTGGGTAGCACGGATTGGACTCCTTCTCTTTGGGTCAGCATATACTGCTTATTGGGCTCTTAGCAGGGTAGAGACCTGAGATTACAGGAAGGTAAAGGAAGCCATATTATACCAGCTAGAGTTTTCCACAGAAACCTACCGGCAAAAGTTCTGGGTCTGGAAGGGAATGGAGGGGGTCATCCCTGCCTGCTAGCACAAATGATAAGGAATTCAGCAGAACAGTGTTTACAGCCAGAGACTCATACCCTACAGGAAGTGGTGGATCTCATCATCCTGGAGCAATTCCTGACAGATCTCAGTAATAGCTCTCAGCAGTGGGTGCGACACCACCAGCCCAAGATGGTGGAAGAAGCTTTGCAGCTCACTGAGGATTATTGCCACTGCTGAAGGGGATGGTGAAGCTCCTAGGAGAGACCGACCAGGAGTTCCAGCACCAGGAACTTGACAAGGAACACCTAGCCAGTCACGATGGGTGAGAATACCCAAAATCCAGGAAGGGAACTTCGAATTTGGGACTCTAGAAAAGTTACACACTACAGACGTGGAGAAAAAAAGACATCTCCCAGTTCTGCCCACAGAAAACCCAGACCAAAACTTCTGTTGATATTACACACGATGAGAAAATGGATTGTAGTTTTGGACAACATAAGGGCCCAGGCTGTCGGAACAAACTGGTGGTCAAGGTAAAAGTCAGAGACACCATTATACCAACGGTGGTTGATACCAGTTGCTCCCAGTCAATGATTTGGGTGGATCTTTTTCCCTCTAATCTAGGGGGTCCAGAGAGTCTGGTAAGCATGATCTGCATCCATGGGGCTTCCTATACCTATGAACGCAAGGTGGTTCTACTTACTATACTCAGTCACACAGAAGACACTGGGGTGGGTCTAGCCAAAACCCTACCCTGCCTCATGCTTCTGGGAGTAGATTAGCCTTATCTCAAGGAAGTCATTGCTCGAGTCATCACTAAGAAAGGTGGAGAGTAAGTCCAAGACTCTGGAATGGTCTGCTCTTGGGATCCTAAGGAGGGCAAGCAAGATGATCTGGATATAGAACAACTTGTAGGCAAGGGGTATTTTTGGGATGAGCAAAGACAAGAGCCCCTGTTCCAGAATATCTAGCAGTCTCAACTGGCAAAAGATGAAGGAGAGGTAGAGGATCATGAGAAGGCTGAACCAAATCCATGGTATGAGGCAAGGAGGGGCATCCTCTAGCAGGTGGAGAGCCAAGAAGATGGGGAGGAGAGGAGCCAAATCTTTATTCCCCGCATGTATTGGGAGACCCTGCTGAGGGTTGCCCACACACTCTCTATGGGAGGGCATCTAGGATGGGATAAGATGGAAGCACATCTGAAATGGTGGGTCTTCTGGCCCGGCCTTTGCAAAATGGTAGAGAGATTCTGTGCAGAATGCCCCCAGTGTCAAATGACCGGAGGGGTGAAACCTGGAACAGTACCCTTAATATCGATGCCCCTGGATGTGGTTGGGCCATTTGCTCGTATTGCCCTGGATGTGGTTGGGCCATTTCCTCAGAGCAAATCAGGGTATCAATTTATTTTAGTAATAATTGATTATGCAACCTGCTTTCCTGAAGCAGTACTCCCAAGATCAGTAACAGCTATGGCCATAGCTGGGGTTCTGCTGAAGCAGATTGTGTGGGTGGGCATGCTCCATGAAATTCTTACTGATCAAGGAAAGAATTTAATGTCCAAAATCCTAAAAAGGGTCTGTCAGGTTTTGAAGATTAAGCACTTGCGCACCTCCATCTATTACCCTCAGACTGATGGCCTAGTGGAGCATTTTAATCACACCTTGAAAGGGATGATTTGGGCCTGTATTCAGGGGGATCTCCAGTAGGACACCATGATGCCTCCACCAGGATTGGCTTTATTTGATCCTTAGCCATAAAAGACCACTGATCTCCTTCTTATTCCTTTTGATCTAAATTGTGGCAGGCAAGTATAGTGGGGAAGACGCAGCTAGGATCACCCTCCCGCTCACATGACTGAACACCCCAACAGAGAAAGCCAAATAGATTGCTATGCATTTCACGCAGCTATTGTGTTAAGTGTGTACTTTAAATCTGGGTTCAGCAAACTCCCCTGCCCACAATCACTCTTGCAAGTCAGTGATTTCCAGAAAGTGAGTGTGAGAGGACAGTGGTTAAGCAACATATGCAAATCAAGCACTGAGAACCAATTCACCACTGACAAAGTTCAAAACTGCTAGACCAAAGTTGTAAAAAGGAATGTCTGAACATTGCATCAAGCACTCCGAGAAACCTATATTCCTCATTTTGTTCTCAAATCTAATTACTAAATAAAGATAGTCTTACTAATGGAGAATTTATTTGCTAAAAATTCAAATTTTTGCAGTTGAGTCTTTCAATACAAGATTATACATGAATGTATCCTTCTGCATGTTTCAGCAGCAGCAACCAAGAGAAAAAAGTAAGTTCTTCATCCTTCACTGCACCATGCCCCAATGTCTACCATACAACTAATATGCTCGCTGATCCTTTAGGTTTCTGCTGCAAGTGCTCAGTAGGAAATACTTACCAAATGTGTAAAATGTCACCAGATTAAACAAGCCACTAAGTTTGAGTGAAAAGTTTTCCATGCCTTGGGCTTACTGTTTTAAGTTATCTGTGCAATCAAGGAGATAGTTTGCGGAGTTGTTTGAGTTTGAGTTTGTTAAAATGGGATACTGGCCATGTGTATCCTGTCTAAATTTTAGTATTCAGCATTGTGTCACTTGATTGAGGTTCACAGCTATGTTTAAAGGGTGGCATTCTGTATTGTAGACAAACCCTAGAGATTTAGTTTTAAAAAGTCTTCAAAATCAGATTTTTTGTGATCTTATGGTTTCTTGGGCAACATTAAAAAAAAGTCTGAAATTGAGAGCAGATGTCTAGAGAACTCACTTGATGAAAGGGAGTTCTCCAGCCTGCAGGCAGATGAAGGGAGAGGACAAGTTAGAGCATCTACTATAGCCATTTCCTACCAACATAAGATCCACGCATCCCAAGTAAGGCTGTGACACAGAAAAGACTCTCCCCTTCCCCCACAAAGGTCTACGATTAAGTAGCTAATTCAAGGATGACAATTATGCAAGTGTCTGAAGGCAAAATTAGGTATGAATAGGTGCTTAAGCTACTGACAGTAGCCAGCACTATCTCCGCTACAGCTTCTAACTTTGATTACACTAGGGAAGCTGAACTGGTGCACAGTTTTGCTATTACTGACAAGGCTTCACAATAGTTCCTGTGCTACTACTGTGCTATACAGTATTTCATATCAACTAGAGCTTCATCCAGAAGCAGCGTAGAAGAATTACAAGTTTCTTTCAATGCCACATTTTTGTCTTGTGCATTGCGTTATTAAATAAGACCTATTTCTCTTGGCTTTCTTACCAACTCATGCATACATTTTCCTGTCCTCCCCTACTGTTCCAAATGTGATACTGGATATTACTTTTCACAGAAGCTAGCGATATTTTATGAAGAGGCTTTGTTAAGAAGCACAGGTCTTGAAATATTTACAAGACATCAAAAGATTAAAACTGACTTGCAATGGGCTCACGTAAGCCCTAAAAGCAAAACATGAAAACAACTGCCTGGAGCTAAGGCAAGTAACCTACTCCCTTCCGCATACTGCCAAGTCTCAGAACAATTATTATGGTGGCATCCCTGGACCCTAACCAGAAATTCAGGTTTTAATTAGTAACCTCTGTCACTGGGGTCTCAAAGAAGAAGCCCTTATTGACCCCATCTAGCTGCTTGGAAGGCAACAGGAACTATTCCGACTATAAGCCCAGACATCTTAGTGGAAAAAGGGAACTGGTTTGTTTTTTTTTCCTCTTCTCCTGTCCTTCATTGCTGGTTTCTCTCCTTACACGCTTCAGTCATGTTCAAACATAAGAATATATAGGAACTGCCATTTACTGATCAGACTGTAGGCCCATCTTGCCTGGTTTCCTGTGTCACATGGTGGCAGAGAGCAGATGCTGAAAGGGAGAGTGAACAGGGGATGACCAGGTTCTTCCCTGATACCATTCCTCTCACTTGCAGGCTCCAGCACTTAGTCTAGGAAGTGCTGACTCAGAAGCTGTGCCCCTAATTCTCACTAGCTCAATAGCTAGTGAGGCACCTTTCCTTCAAGAATTTGTCTAATCCCTCTTTTGAATCTGGCTAAACAATCAGCTCCCATAAAATCTTGTGGCAATGACCTTCACACTTAATTACATGTGTGAAAAAAAATCCTTTCATTAGTGTTAAAATTACTGCCTACTAGGCATCATGAGACTCCAGAAAGATAAAGTGAAAACAAGAACTGTAACTTTGCTAGTGCTGAGGAAGCCACCTACACTCTTCCAATGACACCACCACAATCAGATCATACTGGTAGGTCTTCTGCAACCATAACAGCTTGCAGGCTTTAAAAGTGAAAGATGCCTAAAGAAGCTGATACAAGCCCTATACATCTCCTATGAAGCAGATCTTAACAGACACTGAGCTCACCCAGGCACACCTCAAACACTCAGCAGCCACATCTCCAGGATAGCTTGCCACCAGGCTGGCACAGTTCAAGCCAGGTGTGTGTTGTACCAGCACCTGCACAGAAGCCCCAGCTTGGAGAGCTACAGCAGCATTTTCAATCTTTTTAGATTCAAGGCCGCCCCCCGCATAAAATACCAACTCTTCACTTTCACTCTATTTTTGATTATAGAAACCAACACAACAATTCTTGTGGCAAAAAACTTGGAAAGACCACAACCAGTCAGAACAGCTCAGGCACTAGTGGATTCCTAGTTGAAATCTCAGGGTGGGATTTGGTGAACTGTGGCTGCTCACTGCTACTGTACAGTAGCATGGGGAGGCACTAACTGTGATGTAATACTACTGTGCAGTAGTGTCAGAAAAAAAGAAATGTGGGCATGCAACTGCACAATAATGCTGGTTACTGAGCAGTCATTTAGTACTTGATTAAATGAGTACTAAGTGCACAGTGACAAATGCACAGTCCAACACTCGTGTAGATGTGGCCTGTGCGTAGGGTGCACCTCTAACGCTAAAAACAGAGCTTGTTTGCCTGGAAACTGATTTTCCTGGGTTGATTCATAGTTGGTAGGGTCAGAAGGAACCTGAGCAGATCACCAAGTCTGACCCCCTGCCACAGGCATGAAAGACTGCTGGGGTCAAACGACCCTGGCTAGGTGATTATCTAGCCTCCAAACAGACCAGGGAACAGTAATTTAGGCTAAAAACAGACAAGGAAAAATGTCAGCTTGAATCAGTCACAAGTACACAGTGCAAGTCCAGTTGAACCATTCACAAATACTTAGAGCATGGAGCTGAGCTGTCTGCAGGGTTTGGATTTGATGCAGCACAAAACCCTCAGATGAGAATCAAACCCAGCAGTCTGTTAGCAGGGGTATTCGGAGGTACACCTGCACTCCCCTCTGATTTCAGCTCTGTCTCAAGTTTAAAACCAACTGCCCTGCAGCAACATTTCTAGTCAGGCAGTGCTGAGGAAACCACTTGACTTCGTGGCTCATTAACAGGGATCCTGTTTTTCTCCGATTTAAAAAAAAATCTCCAATCTTCAGATTAAAAAAAAGTAACCCCACATCCACATTTCTCCAGGATTAAAATGAAACAAGATTAATCTATAGATATCTATAAAAAGATAGAGATAATGCCATTTCATTTTAATCACAGAAAAATGTGGATGTGGGGTTACTTTTTTTTTTTTTAAACCTGAAAATTGGGGATTTTTTTTTCTTTTAAATCAGAGAAAACCAGGATCCCTGCTCATTAACAATTTACCTGCTTCCTTTTATGCTCTTCAGTCCATGGGTGTCAAGGCCTTTTTCTCCTTTTTAACAGCCTTCACATTTCACCCCTCTAGCCCAGGCCTGAAATGCAGTAGCCTGGTGAGCTGGATGGAATAGGTCTGAGCCTGTACGCTGGAAACGCCCAGTTTTTAAGTGAGGTAGGTCTGCAACAGTCTGGACAATTACACTGTCTCAGTGGCTCTGCCATTGGCTACGAGGGAATTTAGCTGTGGGTGCCCAAGGCATTTTCAGACAGCAGAATTTGAGCAGAGCAGAGGCACTGCCCTGTCTTAGCCCCTAGGTGCCCTCCCTCATGGATGCTGATCCCGGCGGCCCAGCCTCTCGTTTACCAGCCGGCCGTGCCCTGCTCCTGGGAACAGCAGCTCCCCCCTCCCTGCCTCGCAGGCAGCTTTTACCTCCTTCCAAGCAAGCAACACTCCTAGTTTTTGGACTGGCTCCTAAATGAGTGAGTGAGCAAAGCTGCTTATTTCTCTTCCACATGAGAAAACTGCGCTGTGGCAACATTTCTCAAGCCACAGGTCATGACTCACTAGTGGGTTGCAAATATATATAGGGAAGGGTGGGAAACAAGCTTTAAAACCAGATTCCCCTTTAAAGGAGGGAAGAAACTGTGGGTTTTCCCTTGCCGGCTGGCAGAGCTCCAGCCTGCAAGGAGGAGGCGCTGGTTGGGGACCACTGCCTGGGGGTGGGGGGCGAGAGGCAATGGGTCGGGACTGGCCATGGATGTTTACAAGTGGGTTCTGGTACATAAAAGGCTGAGAGCGGCTGCTTTGTGGGACGAGGTCTCTCCCTCTCAGCACGCCCCGCTCCGCAGCCCTAGATCTGGCCCAGCGAGGCACGAGCTAATAAAACCGGCCGTTCGTGGGGGGCGGCTAGAACGCGGGGCGCTTGGGGGGAGCCGCCCTCAGTCCAACGGCCCCTCCCCCCGCGCCCCCATTGGCTCCCGGGCGCGGGCGTGGAACCCCCAGCAAGGCCTCCCCGGCCGGGAAGGGGGAGAACCCGCCTCTTACCGAGCAGCGCGGCAGCAGCGGCCAGGAGCACGGGAGCGCGGGGCCGGGCCATGGTGCAGGGAACGGAGCGCAGGGAGCAGCCGAGCCGAACAGAAAGTCCACCCACCCCCCCGCCTCTGGAAGCCGGGCCGGTCATATGGTCGCTGACGTCACCGCTTCGCTCCATCGTCACGTGACCCGCCCCTTCTTACCGGAAGGGGGGCCGGTAAGAGGGGGTGGGGGGGGAACAATTAAGGAGGCAATCGCGCGAGACTGGCGCTGTTTCTCACAGTAGCCCCGTACTAGGGATTAACACAAACCTTGGGGAGAGGGGTTGAAGTGCCCCAAAGCCGGTAGCACCAGCTCACCCATCGCTCCTGAGCTTGCGCACATGCCGCCTCTGATTGGTCGCCGCAGAGTTCGAGCGACCAATCAGAGCTGCCCTTGGGAGCCTTTAACCCCGCCTCCCCCCCTCCTCAGGTGGAACTGAACGGGAGGGACTGAGCTTGCAGCTCTGGGTGGCCCCACCCCCTGTGCGTCACGGCTGGAGGAGTGGGGAGCGCACGGCCTTCGACATTGGGAAAGATGGCAACGCGCTCAGCAATGCTGTGGCGTCACAGAGCAGGGAACCTTGAGTCATGCGCAGTGAGCCAGGATCCTCGTTTTCTCCGATTAAAAAAAAATCCCCATTTTTCGGATATAAAAAAGTAACCCAACCTTCACATTTTTCCATGATTTAAAATGAAATGCCACTGGAATATATATGCATATACTTATTTATTAGTGGCATTTCATTTCAATTATGGAAAAATGTGGATGTGAAAAAAATGGGGATTTTTATCAGAGAAATCTAGGATCCCAGATGATGTTTGCAATAGAGTGGCTGGGAGAGTCGCTGCCTGGGTCTGCAGCCCGCCATGACCCGTGTTCAGTGTGATGCTCTCCGTGGTGCCTGCCCAGGTGGCTAGATCAAGTCCCTACAGAGAATTTTGGACTTTACTTGCAGGGCTCTTTTGGGCCATGTCACCACTGTTGCTTGTTACCTGACACTAAGGGCATAATGCAGTGATCGACTGGGGTGTCGCAGCACTCTAGGGTGCTGAGATCCATTCAAAGGTGCTGTGGAGCAGCCCTTCTCCCCCATCCTAGCACTGCTACATATGCGAACCCGCACCACAGGATGAACCCGCAGATTTCACAAAGGAACCCACTGCGTTAAGAAAGTTCTGTCCTGCTGGGATGTTTGAGTTGTCTGCAGCAGACAAATTCTTATTTTTTTCCATAGTAAAAAACCCCACACAGAATCAAACAAACAAGGGAAAACTAGGAGCTGGGTTTCTCTGAGCTAGGCCTTGAGACTAAAAAGGCTGAGAACCACTGGCTTGAGCATCTGTCTAAAGCCAGTGGCTGGGAGTAGGGAATAAGTGAGCAAAGGAGCAGAATGTGTGGATCAACTCATGAACATTATAGAAAAGGTCTATCTGGTCAACATAACAGAAATACTCATAAGACCATAAACTGGCTATACATTTCTGCAGGGAGCTTAATTTTGGACACTTAATGGAGACTGGCTTTTGCACAGCAGGGGTTAAGGACAGGCATGGGGAGGTAGCAGCATTCAGCTATAAGACTGGCCAAGGTCAAAGACGAGGCACAAGCTAGCTGCCTACCTACAGTCATCCCCTGAAGAAGGGGCTGAGCTAGATTGCAGGGTATTGCATTCAGTTACTTTGTGTTTCACCTGTATTTTCTTGTGCTTGGTCTTTCATATGAAATGCTCAGAAACCCTGTGTAAAGTCTATCTGCCATGCCTCCTCTGGAAACAGATTGCAAACTAGAAAGCTCATAACCTTTGCTGTGGTTCTCACCAAAGCTTATACTATGAATCTATAAAGGTGCAAATCTATCCTGCCTTTTACCTGAGCTCTAGCAACTGAAGTCAGTACTAGAACTAAGTATAGGTAGGCTTCAGCTCTCAGGTGTTGGCAATGCTAGGGCATGGATCAGCATCTATGATGGCAGCTACAGACTCTTAAGATGGGGCAATGCCTTGGCTCCACTCACATTCTTAAGTCTTAAGACGCTCAGGACATCTATTAACTAAATTCCCTGGTACCAAATTGCAAAGTGATTGAGATGATGTAATTGTCCCAACTATTACAAATGTAACTCATTTTACATAGACCAGGGTTTTTAAACACAAGTGGGTTGCAAATATATATATGCAACATATATGTATGTTCCATCCAGCTCACTGGGCTACTAGCATTTGGGGGGCAGGAGTGGAGGGCATGGCCTCCACAAAATTTGGGGTCACTAGGCATCAGTGGCACTGGGGGTAGAACAAGGGCTGTGTAGATACAGCTCTTGCTCACCCTGCTGTTGGGCCCTGCTACTACCACCTAGACCTCTGCCACCACTGTCCATAGAACTACACCAGTGCTCCCAGACATGCCACAGCTACTGCTGGTCCCTTGGATCTAGCTCAAGAGGAGCCTGGAGGTCCAGATCCAGAATTTGATACTCCTATCATAGATCAAATGACAATGGTTTTGGTCACCAATGACATGGTTGAAAGTATAGCTGAAAAATTGCTTACTCACTTGTTCAGCATGCAAACAGTCTAGCAAAAAGCAGAATTCATAAATCTTAATTTTTTTATTACCGTACCAGTGAGAGTAACTTGACTAACAAATTCCAGTCCACTGGTATGTTTTTCTAATTACACAGATGAGAATTACCTGTTGATTATATCACTTCCTCAGGCAGACATAATTCACTGGCAGATGAAAATGTCTCTAGAGAATACTATCAGTTTTTGTAAACTACTGTTTTTGTTCATCAAAACTAGTTGAGTTAAGATTTTCATTTGTTGGAGTGAATGAATGAGGGGAGGGAGAAGTAGTAATGCTATGCACCATTGTTTAACATGTATCACTGGACTTCTGTTTGTTACTGCCAACTCCTTACTCTAATGATTCTCAGCTGTGGTCTTGCGAGATCCTTTGAACATCGACAAACAGTATTATCTCTGTTAGGTGTGCAAACATCTACGCAGGATTCTCAAGACAAACCCAGAGATTTCTAACAGAAATCCATAGTATCAAAAACATTCTGACCTGTTGTGGTCTTCCTGAGTTCTTTGCAACAGAAGGATTTACTCTTATTTTCTGTAGTAAAAAAACAAGTGAAAGCTAAGAATACGCATTTTCTGAGACATGTCTCAAGTCCAAAAAGACTGAGAAGCATTGCTTTAATCTGAAGAATCTTCTGCTCCATTAGCCTTATTATAGGTACCTTTTTCTTTCTTTCTTTTTACTTTTAATATTTTTGCAAATGTACTGGATGGATGTGATATGAACAGAAAACAGATCAGTCAGTCAGCAAACCTGCCTTTAAACTAACACTAAACTACAGATTGAAAAATTGATTTAAGTGCCACAGTCTCATTGTGGCCAAGAAATTAATATTTAATATGCAACAAAAATGTTTTATTTGAATTAATGGAAGATTGAAATATTAAAACAAGTCTACATTAAATTACAATGTTAAATAACTTTTAAATATATTTATTATACTAAAGATATGTGAGGTTTATCTTCTAATCATAGCGGAAAGGGAACAAAAATAATTCAAAGAATGCAATACAATGAATGATAGTAGATGAGAGGAGGAGGACTTTAACAAAGAAACTCAAGAGATATCTGTGTTTAACAATGTATTCTTGAGGGATAGTGATATTTTAATTTATGCACAAAATTACATTACATAAATTTAGTAAGGTACTTTTCAAGAAAATATTGCTTAGTTTAAATTCTCATTATACCATGATCAAAACTCCTTTGGTAGCTTTTAATTAGAATCAAACACACCATTACGCAACTCCTGTAAAATAAACAGAGGCTTGTAAATATTACCACAAAAAGTATCTTCCTTATAGTTACAATTATCTAACAGAGCTACAAGTCTTTCATTCTTCAATTCAAATCAACTTACATATATACAATATGTAACAAGGTACTCACAAAATCCTTAATCTCTCAAGACAAAAAGCTATGCTTTCACAACTTCAAGACTAAAAGTCTTTAGAAAACTTTTTTCTTTTTAGTGTAGAGCACACTGTACAGTAATTACACTGTATGCGACTCTAAAGGCAAAACTAGGTTTTACTGCAGGTTTTACATAAACAGTGATAAAAAATTGTTGTCCAAAAGCAAGATAGGATCTGTTGGATTCAATCTTCATTACCCCCAAAAGCAGGATCCCCCCACCCCCCAACCAAATATCTTAGCTAAATTATCATACAGTTCTCTATAGACATTAACACAGTTGTCCCCTTGGCACTTCAAAGATCTCACTTCAAAATCTGATTTATCCAAACCAGAGAGAAGTTTAGAATTATTTGAAAGAAAATTAAAATGTGATGATACTAGTATTCATGGTGCAGAACTTCAGAAATGTAGTGTATTTCAATAACACTTTGTTTGTACATAAGTATTCATGAATTAAGGGTTTTTAAAAAGATACCCAAACAATCCTTGTAGCTAAAGAATGCAGCATTAAGGGTCTGTATGAATGTGCAGTGAATAAACCTGACTTGTATCTCAGAGAAAGTTACACAGAAAAATGTTATCTTCCCATCCAACTTCAAAGATATTTTTAAACAAAATAGTAGAAACGCATTTGGAAGAACCCAAAAGAACAAAAGGCATAACTAAAAGAAATAAAAATGTGCCATTTAAAATCACTAAGGAGTCTCGACAAGGTTGATCCAATTACCATCTCCTTTGCTTCTCTTCCACAACAGTGCATGCAGCTAGTTGAATAATATGTATCAACCAGATATCTGCTAAAAGTAGAGTCTGGAAACAGCACAGTTATTCATTGTCCTGAAGATATATTTGTGTATTTAAAAAGGGATTCTCTCTTCATTATGCAACATAGTGATACTGATTGGGGTTGTCTTTGTCTCTCTCCATATAGTCTCTATCTATGAGAGATTCAATCCTCTTTTTCAAGTCTCCAGGCTACAAGAAAAAGATATAATTGGCATAGTCTTTAATAATGTAAGTGAAATATATATGGAAGTAAATGTTTATCTTTATTTTCAAACTAATAGCAGTAAAATAAAGATAACAACCTTTATTTTCAAAGTTGGGGCAGCTATAAACTGTATAACAAAATACACCATTAAATTAAACATTTAAACATCTATTTCTAAATATAAACTCCTGGCATAAAGCTGCTGACATTTTTGTTCCTTTCTATTAACAGGGGTTGTCAACCAGGGGTACACAGTGATGGAACGCTGCTACCCCGCACTACTGCCTCACAGAAGCAAGGGCCGCACAGACGCCACATTACTGCCGCTTGCCACCCCCACCTCCCCACTCCACGTCTGGCAGCTCGCCACCCTGCTGCATCCAGCTACTCACCTCCCTCCCTCCCACCCCAGGAGGTTTAATACACTTATTAAAAAGTAGGTTGTTGGGGGTACACTTATTAAAAAAAGGTTGAAAATCCCTATATTAACATATACACTTTAATATCTGAATTGGTGATTCAGCTATAACATTTTGCACTATTCTTCTTCAACATCTAACAAGGTTCAAGATAAATGGAAAAACTAAGCAACACTTTCTAGTATTCTGAAATAGTTTTAAGATGGTTCAAAGTTCACTTACCTTAACTGGAAATTTCAGCTGATTATACAATTCAGAAACAAGAAGGTTATGACCAAGCGTCTTTCTTATCTTCATTATTCGTACAATAGCAGCATCAATCTGATATTGTCTGTCTTGAAATACTCTTTCAGTTGTGCTCACCTGTTCCTCAACCTGAAGGACAATCAGAAAAGATGTATCAAGCCATCTTTCATCTTTATTTCCTCTGGGAATTTGGTTAAGCTTTAGAGAAGAATATAAAGCTAAGACATTAATCAGAAGCTATGTACATTCATGCTTTACCCAAGAGAGATGGACAGACACAAACCACTGTGCATCTAACACTAGGTTTCTGGGATACCTGGGTGTTAGAGGAAACAGAATGCATAAGCACGGTAAATTAAAATACTGTATGTACTCAAATCCAAGATGAGTTTTATTCCTCCCATTCAACATATGGGAAAAAAGCCCCTTATCTTGGATTTGAGTACAGAGCACAGGGAGGTGCTACTGCTGCAGTTCCCACACTGGCTCTGATCTGGGCTTGGGGTCGGAGCTCTAGCTGCTGCCCCTCCCCTGTCTGCCTCCCACTTTCCCCTGCCCTGCCACCTCTGCTTGGCCTCCCCACCCCTGCCCTACTTACCCTCAATCATGGCTCTGAGCCTCCTCCAGCCTGGGGAACACAGCACATGGCGACTGCAGCCCCTGCCCAGCCAGGCAGCAGCTCTGGCCCCAGCTCTGACTCAGTCCTGGGGCCAGGTCCGGAGCTATCACCACTACAATCACTGCTGCATAACTGGGCAGGGGTCAGAGTCACCATGTCCTTGTTGTCCCTGGTGAGAGCAGGGCTGGAGTTGGAGTCAGAGCTGTGACAGAGTAAGGGGGGGGCAGGGTGGCACACAGGCACCATAGGGGGGACAGAGGGTAGGCAGTGAAAGAGTGGGATACATGGCAGGAAACAAGATACAGGGAGGCACAGTACTGTGGGGGAGGGCAGACTCCAGGCAAGTAAGTGGGGGTGGGGGTGGGGGTGGGGGAGGAGGAAGGCAACAGGAGGCAGGGGTCAGGCCACTTAACTTTTCTAACCACTTGTTTCCCCATTGCCTGTGCTTTTCTTACTGCATTTTGGCCGGGGGTGAGGGGGAGATGAACTTAACCCTACAATAATTACATTCTATACATGCAAAATTATAATAAATTAATAATTTTTCATGAAAATAATCTAATTATTAGGGGGGCCATCTTAAATTGGAAGTCATCTTGGATTCAGGTAAATATAGTTTTATAAAAACTGAGCTTGGTAAATCAAACTGTAGTTTAAAAATCATTTACAATTGTTTAAAGAAATACAAATACAAATGAATTTTGCATAGAACTCTGACAAACAAAGGCCTTCTGAAATACAGAGTCATTTCAAGGTTATGCATTTCAAGGACCTGCCTGAACAGAAAGCAAGATAAATAGCTAGTCGTGCTAACCAAAGCGTGCTGAATTACTGAGCTGGGATTCAATCCTGACAGACAGCTGCAGCTACAGCAACAGCAACCACCAAACAGAAATAAAACTGGCTTGTTAGTAACCTCTCACCCTTCAGGTAAAAAACAGAACAGCTCATCTGTTAATGGCGTTTCTTCTGATTTGTTTATTAAGAAGAGAGGCAATGCCTTAACTGCTTTAGGAAACATTAAAGATGTACCGAAAGGCATGCAAGATCATATTAGTGTAGGACACATGCTAGCGGACAGATTAGAATGCAGTCTCCCTTCCTAAAAGGAAAACAACCTACTGTATCAGTTCTGTCAGAAGTGGATAAGCAAGTCAGTGACAGTTTAATCAGAAAGCATGCAAACAAGAACAATTTTAATACATACTGTTTCTTTCATCTGTATCTGGTTAATCTTGATTCTAAACAATCTATGCTTGAAATCACCATTAAAAATGAATTTGTCTTCATCTTCTACATCCTTGCCCTTTGGATTTTTAATTAATACTCGTGCTTTACCACAAGCCAAAGATTGCAAGGTTCTTCGCAATTCACTGTCCTCTGTAAACAAGTAAAAAAAAAAAAAGAAAAACTCATTAGAATGTTGAAAAATTACCTTTTTAATGTATAAAAGCAATTTAAAAAAATTCTCCCTTTCTTGAAATAGGTTGGCATTCATTTATTTTAGCTCATTCCCAATTATACAACATTTACAACTCTAAGGCCCCTTTTACACATGCAGGGAAAGGCGCAATGGGATCTAATGCATGATTGACACAATTGCACCTACTGCCATGCCACAAGTGCATGGTAGGAGGAGTAACTGTGGTATTGCACATTAGATCCCATTGCACCTTATTGCCAGTGAAAAGGAACCTGATCCCGAGCTTCCCCTGCACTGGCAAGAAGCAAGCTCCCACAGCTGGGAGCCGCATGCACCTCGGTTGATCCTCAGGTCCTAGGGATCAGGGCAGCTGCAATCCCCAGGGTCCAGAAGTTTCATGTACTCCCAAAGCCCTAAGGCAGCCATGACACCAAGGGCTCTGGGGTGCATGAAACCCATGGATCCTGGCGATCATGGCTGTTAGGATCCCTAGGGCTCAGGAGTTTTACATTGGGCATAGTGCACCCCTACCGCTAGCAGCCCCATCAGCTGATGGGGCTTCCAGCTGCAGGGGAAACCCTGCTACATGTGCATATTAAAGCTTGATAGCAACTAGCTATAAAATTAGTACACATTTTTAAGGTCTAACTTTATAGCTGGTTGGTGCTTTTTATTGTGTAATAGCTATTTTGCATGTGTAGATGGCCTCCAAGTAATTTTCCAATTAGCTAGTTAATTGCACAGTACCTGTAACATGTCAATGGGGTCTAAAGGCCCACCTTGCACTGGACTGTAGTTTCAGCATTGTACAAGACATGAAAAAAAACAGTCTTAACCTTGGAGGCCATATCCAGAGAAGCACGGCCATATGGTATGTGGTGCTGCAAACATGTCTGCGGCGCCACACACTGCACATTCAGATGTTCTCCATGCTGCAAGGGAACATTTCCCATGTGTGAGCTGCTGGTTTTTTTTTTCTCTACAGGTGTTTTTTTTGACCTCTCAGGTCAAAAACACCCCCCCCCCCCGAAAAAAAGCAGAGCCGGGCTGCCCAGAGCTGTGCTGTGGCTGCTGGCCAGGCTCCACACGGCAGAATCACTAATGCTGCAGCCCCAGGAGGCCTCCAGGACAGGCTGCTGGGGCCAACCCAGTGCTGGCTCCAGCCTCCCCTACCCAACCCAGGGTAACTTACTGCACGCCAAAGCACGCATGCACAGGAGTTTCCTGAGGACCAGTAGCAGCAGCGCAAGGTGTGCCACCACTACTTGTCCCCAGGGATCCAAACGTCCACACACGTGTGGACATGCCCAAAGAGTTTAAAATCCAAAGACAAATGCATTCAGACAGCTGGTAACTGGGGGCAGTATAGCTATTTGGAAACAAAGTAATATAATGCGTTCATAGTTTTATAGATGTTAGGGTTGGAAGGGACCTATTAGATTTTTGAGTCCAACCCCCTGCCCTGGGCAGGAATGAATATTGGGGTCAGATGACCCCAGCCAGGTGTCTGTCCAATCTCCTTTTAAACACCTCCAAGGAAGGGGACAGCACCACCTCCCTTGGAAGCTTATTCCATATTGTGGTAACCCTCATGGCAAAGAATATTTTCCTGATGTCCAATCTGAATTTGCTCTCTTCCAGTTTGTGGCCATTATTTCTAGTTAGCCTGACAGGTGCCCTGATAAACATTGTATTCCCTATTTCTTGCTGGCCCCCCTGATGAGTTTGTAGGTGGCCATGAGATCACCTCTCAGCCTCCTCTTGCGGAGGCTGAAGAGGTTCAGGTCTCCCAATTGGTCCACATAGGGCTTTTTCTGTAGGCCTTTAACCAGATGAGTGACCCTCCTCTGAACCCTTTCCAGGCCGTCCACATTCCTCTCAAAGTGCGGTGCTCAAAACTGGATACAGTACTCCAGCTGTGGCCTGACCATGCCACATAAAGGGGAAGTATCACCTCACTAGACCTGTTTGTGATGCACCTACTTATGCAAGAAAGGATGCAGTTAGCCTTACTTATTACTTCATCACACTGGTGACTCATGTTCATTTTGGAGTCATCTATGACTCTGAGATCCCTTTCTGCAGTTGTGCTACTTAGAGTGGTACCTACCAGGCTGTAGGAGAGTCTTCCTCCCCAGGTGCAACAAATGCACTTATCCTTTGTAAGCTGCATACTATTCTGTTCGGCCCATTTGCCCAGCCTGTCCAAATAAGTTTCTTACAATCTAATTTGTGTACCTCCCCCCATAGTTTGGTGTCATCAGCAAACTTGGACAGGGTGTTTTCTACCCCTCATCCAAGTCATTAACGAAGGTATTGAATAGTACCAGTCCCAGGACAGAGCCTTGGGGGACTCTGCTGCCCACGTTTCTCCAGGTAGAAACTGACCCACCCACCACTACTCTCTGGGTGTGTCCCAGAAGCCAATTTTCTACCCACCGGACTGTGTAATAATCTACACTGCAATTGTTTAGCTTATTTATAAGACTTGGGCATGACACTGTGTGAAAGGCCTTTTTAAAATCCAAGTAAATAACATCTACCCCTGTTCCTTTGTCCAAGCATTTTGTGACATGGTTGTAAAATGAAACCAGGTTAGTCAGGCAGGATCTGCCTGCTATGAACCCATGCTGATTGTCCCTTAGCATCATTTTACCTGCTGGTCCCCCACAAATGTGATCCTTAATAATTTTCTCAAAGGTCTTGCCAAGGATAGAGGTGAGACTAACCGGCCTATAGTTACCCGGTTCCTCCTTCCTCCCCTTCTTGAAAATAGGGACCACATTGGCCCTTTTCCAATCCTCTGGGACCTGTTCTGAGCACCATGAATGCTCAAACAGTTGTGCCAGTGGCTCTGCTATGACTCCAGCTAATTCCCTAAGTACTCTAGGATGAAGATCATCAGGGTTAAATACATTTAACCCCTCTAGGTGCCCTTTTACTAGGTCAGCTCAAACAGTTGGTAGGTTGGTATCTATACTGGTCTTACCCAAAGTCCCAGTGGGATGCGTTTTTGTATTAATGTCCAGGAACACAGATGCAAAGAAATCATTTAGAAGCTCCTCTTTGGCCATCCTATGTTACCAGTTGCCCTAGTTCATCCTGAGCTAGCCCTAAGTTACCCTCTACCTTCTTTTAGCTTCCTATGTACTTAAAGAATGACTTTTTGTTATCCTTAATTTTTGCTCCCAGCCTAAGCTCCATTTCCACTTTGGCTTTCCTCAGTGCTTTCCTGCAAGCTCGAGCCAAGCAGGTATACTCCTTCTTGGGGGCAGTCCTCAGCTTCCACAGCCTATAGGCCTCTTTTTCTCCCCTCCAGGCTCTCCTGGATTTCCCTGCTCTACCAGAGGGTTTCTTTGCTTTTTTGCCCCCTTTTATGTGTACTGGGATGGTCTGTGCCTGCAGGATTAGTCCCCTGAGAAATGCCCACCCTTCCTGGACTTCAGGAAACTTCAGCCAAGTTGTATATGAGCATGTATGACAGTGGACAAAAGGGGAATGTTTTACTGGACAAGCACCTGGCTGGGGTCATATGACCCCAAGCGCTCTTTCTGGCCCAGGGCAGGGGGTCAGACTCAATGATCTATTGAGGTCCCTTCCAATCCTAACAAATATGAAACTATAAAACTATGCAAAGAGCACCAGCTAGTAATTTCTAAATTGTTGTGTGTGAATCAGCTGAAAAACCTCCAATAAACCTGCTCTAACCTTAAACCTAGATGAAGAAGCATTAGAGTTCCAGTGGGTTTGCTGCATTTGTGTCCATACTTTTACCAATTTGGACTTCTACTGAACTGGATATATAACCTGTTTTAGGTGAACACTGTGTTGAAGAGATAGCAAAAAGTTCTTTATTCTACCAGGAAAAAAAACACATTTATGCAATAAATTTACAGCATAACTTACTGGAAATAAAAATTATACAGGATGGTAAAGACAGTGGATTATAAGAATCTTGTAATATGTAAAATGCAAAGTTGAAAGCAACTTGCAGGGTAGGTAGAACAAAATGCCAGTGTACTGACCGCTATCTATGGAAAAGCTTAAAACATGAAGATATGTTTCTGCCTAATTGCTGGAATCCTTTTTACCCCTAACACTATAAAACTGTCACAAAGTTCACTAGACTTAAGCTCTGCAAGAGACCTATGTACTGAAATAGGGAAGATTCTGAAAACGACTGTTAAAGTGCCCTGAAAGCTTGAGTAACAGGCTAACTTACTTATGTCTATTGTTAACTCTAATAGCTATAGAACAGTTTAGCGATCACATCTCTGCAGAGCTATCATTTAATACTTCCTTGGTATTCTCCGATTCAATATCCTTCTGTTCCCTTATTACAATTTACAAAAATATCAACCACAGTAATCAAAGGTAGAATTTTTTAAACATTAATCTCAGTAGCTCTGTTTCTTTGAGATTATACAACAACATTTACAACACTAAAGGCCCATCCTACTGTAAGCCTGGACAGTAGTTTCAACATTGCTGCTTCTTTGAGACGGGTTGTCACATTTGTTTTAGTCTCATTATGCATATGATTTGCATGAGCAAGATGGAAATGTTCACTGGAGCCACATTTGTGCTCTGCATGCCCTCTGGCTCTCTGCAGCAGAAGGAATAAAGGGCAAAGAGGCTGCTGCTCATCAGTCCCTGAACCATCAATATCCACCTGGTAAATGACTCCATAGCAGCAGGGAAGAAAAGACAGGTCACAGGTTATGAATGAGCAACGCATCTTAAAGAACCACATCTACTACATGATGATTCTTTCTTTAAATGGTCTGTCAACAAGTTTCCCACTTCTAATGACTCACAAGCAGTAATCTTGTGTCCTGGATATGGGTATCTGGAGTCTAATAAAATGGGTATACTACAGCTCTGTCAAAGTGGGCCTTGTACCTGAAGCCCTCTTATCTTGTAGTAAAGGTTCTGGGTGAAGTATGAACTGAACTCCAGACACCTGTTCTGCAAATCCCAGATCATTTCTTAGAAGAGCTTCATAGACTGCTTGAGCTGTAATGGAACAAGCCTTAATCTATATCGGTGAGTCTGAAAATAGTACCATGCTACCAAGTTTGAATACAGCCCATTTAAAAAGCTTTTGTGCAAACATAGGTTGGACTTTCTTCTTGTCAGAAAGACCAGGAGCAGAAGATACAAGTAGTCTCAATCAACTGAGTCCTTGACTCACTGCTTGTGTCTCATGATAATTAGGATATCCTGCAAGCTTGGGAGATATGCCAACAAGTTATACTGGCAGTGTCACATATACCAATCACAGAAACCAACTGCTTCCTAGCAGAAACACTGCAAGTTTGCCCTTCTCTGGTTACTGATGTAGCACATTGCTCCCCCCGCACCAGCAACAAGGAGTGATGGGATCTAATGTGCAATCCTACAATTACATCTCCTGCCATGAACGTGTGGTATGGCAGGGGGCATGACTGTGTGAATCCCACATTAGATTATATCGCATCTTTATCTGCATGTGTAGCAGAGGCCTATAAAACAATGTTTAGTCTTCATTCACAAATTCGTATTTATCCAGGAACATTTTCTATTTAGATACATGCATCTGTAAGCTGATTGTGGAATATGCCTTTAGTTTTCTTGAGCATCCTTATTACATGGTGCACATTTGTGTCATCTCACTGCTCGGGCTTCCTGTGAACAGTTGCAATCACTAAGGAATGAGGAATAGGCAAATCGCTTTGAAAGGGCTTGACAATACCTATCTACTTTTATTGGTGCCCATATCAAATAAGATGTGGTTTAACACAGACCTCTTGTTGGTTCCAACAAATTTTTATTTATTGGCAGTACAAAGCTACTGGGGACCGGGGAGTACATGATATCCAGAAGTTAGTTATTCTTCCTGCACTGTCTCTACTGAAATTCCTAGCCTTTTAGCTATTTACTGGAAGAGTTCCTGGAAGATTCAGGAGTCATTTGAAAGACTAGGAACAGGAGTGAGTGACAGTTTCACCAGGTGAAGAGGAGGCTGTCATTTCTGGGATAGGCAGAACTTTCCACTTGAATTGTATCCTTCAGTGGGTCTGTAAGAGCCAGGAGTGAACAGGGATACTGTACCATGGAGAATACAGAAAAGGTGATATTATTAGGCTCCTGATATTTTCTTAATTAAAAGTATCCTCCTGAAGCTTCCTGCATAGCTGGGTTATACAGAGGAGAGTGCAATAACTATGGGCCAACTTCCCTCCACAACACTTGGATGCAGATGAGAAGATACTACCTCCCTTCCATAATCTGAACTTTTCTCTTAACAATTCTAAAGCATCTCCAAGCATCTTGCACAGGAACTCGCATAGCAGATACAGATGACAGATTTTAAGAACTGCCTCTTTTGCCCACCAATATGGATTTCAGCGGACAAGTTGCTGCTAAAACACTGGTCATCAAGAAAGCCGGTTTTGCGATCATATCCTCCATGTCAGCTGGTAGTGTGGTAGATGCTGCAGGTGACAGCACAGATTACAGTGAGGCTACTCCTAGATGCTTCAGGGCTGTGTGTTTGGGTGTCAACACCAGCTGATTCTAAGCAACAGATAGAACTTTTTAAAAAAAATGTGACAACCCTGGAAGTCCAGGTAGATGGAAAGCTGAGAGAGGGTAAGGGCCAGTTTACTGATCATCTTCTTGTCAGGGTCAGAGAAAGCCTTTACAACTCTTTCTCAAAGGAAGTTTTAGTGCATGGTTTCCTTGTTTTTTGCTCTCTGAATACTGTTCTGGTATATGTACTCCACTGGACAGAAGAGGCATTCAGTTTCCCTCATTATAGAAACAGCTGTCACATAGGAGGGATAGGATTCGAATCCTGGGTACTTATCTATGCCATGTCCATAGAATTCAAATACTCCTACTTCAAGTTTGTTTCATTTCTTTAAATGCTCATAGGTTTAATTATACCATCTTAAACAAAAAAAACCCAATAAAAAATTAGAAGACAAGTATACACTGCAGAACTACAGAAACAGCAGGATTCTGTCTTGTTCCCCAGGTGGTAAGGCAGAACTGAGGGATAGGTAACATCTGTTCTGCCTTTTATGCCTACAGCTACAGAGCACCCAAAAAGCAAAGGGGGAGGAGGTGGTGTGAAGTATACCGATATTCAAGATCAATCCAATCTAAAGCCACATATATCAGAAGTGCATGTGGATGTGGATAATCATTTCAATATACTAAATTAAGAACACACTCCCCAAACATCCATAACTAACTGAGTTGATTTAGAAAGACCACTTTTAAATTATGATACTCGAAACTGCAATGGAACTTTGATTATCTGCTCAGAACAACTATGGCTTATTTTATTACTTCAAGAGGATTAAAAAAATTAAATGAGGTTTTTACAAGATATACCAGAGGTAGTCTATATATATATATA
>JAGPOW010003316.1:92226189-92263960 GCA_030014935.1 Caiman crocodilus
ATATATATATATATAATTGTCTATATATGTACACCTAAAGGCAGTATGTATGCATGTATGTAGTGTTAATGTTATCTACACTACCAGGTTGGACCTGTGAATCTGTTTTTTTGAGTGTTTAAATACTCACTGATTCACAACCAACTGACCATTGTAAATTACTGAAATTAACAAAATTATGCTGATCTAAAATGAAACCTTCACATCCACATAAAACATAGAGAGAGTAGGAAGAATCCAGGACAGCATGACAAAAAATTAATAGAGGCATAGAAAAAAATGATCTATGAGGAAAGGCCTATAGAACTAGGATTACTAATCTGGAGAAGACAAAACTGAATAGATATTTGATAATAGTCTTCAAATACCTGAAGGGCTATTTTGAAGATGGAGTTAAGAGTTTTCTTTGTTTTGGTAGGTGATAAGACTAGGAGCAATGGCCTCACACTTCAGCAGAGGAAACTTGGTTTAGAGATCAGGAAGAATTTACTGACTATGAGGGTTGTTAAGCATTGGACCAGGCTACCTAGAGAAGCCGTGGAATCCGTATGCTTGGAACTATAATAACAGGTTAGACTAGTGGTTCTCAACTGGTTTTGTACCAGGACCCATTTGTAAACATCAATGGAGAATCCCAACCCAGTGCTCCTCGCTCCCCTACCCCAGCCCCCCAGGGTGTGGGGCATGGGGCCCCCCCAAGCAGCCCTTTGTAGGTTGAAACTCTGATGGCTTGCAAGGGAAAAGCCACCGTTGCCCACATTTTTCTCCTTTAAAGGAGAATCCATTTTTAAAGTTTGTTTGCAACCTTTTCATATACTCTTGTGACTCAGTTTTGGGTTGTAACCCAGGGGTTGAGAAATGCTGGGTTAGACCAGTGGTGACTAAATCACCCAACTCCATGGCCATGATCTGGCATGTGGGGCTGGTTCATGGGTGTAATCCAGCATGTGCAACTGCATCATCTGGCCCACAGACATCCCAATCAGTCCGGAAACTTGGCAGCAGAATGAGCAGTAGCAGTGATAATTACCACAGCTCCTGGAGCTCCAGCAATTAAGACTTCAACTGCTCTTGCACTACCAAGAACTTCTGGTCATTTCATCTGTGGGCTGGATAAAAATTCTGTGTGCCACATTTTGGGCACCTTTGGGCTGGACAGACTCTTGTGTCAGAAGCCAGAGCAGCAGGCAGGAAAGTCCCCAGATCCCCCTGGTTGCCTATGTGAGACTGGCTATCAGCTGTCAGCTGCATGAGTGCCTTCAGCTGGCCCTGTTAACGTGCTTGGTTGTGGCTGCTACATACAAGCAGCAGCCCTTACAGTGCTCTGGGGGCTGTTGACCCAGACTTCTTCTGTTTAGCCTCAGAACTCTTGCTTCTCGATTCCTATTCCTAGTTCCTGATTCCTGGTCCTTGTTCCTGATCCTGGAGTGTCTCAGTTTGGTTCCTGATCTCCAGTTCTTGCTGCCCCCTTCCTAGCCTGCACCTGTGCCTTGCTTTGCCTAAATTGTACCTAATTCTTGCCTAACCTGCACCTGTCCCTTTTCCCTGCCTGAATCCTTGCCTTGTTCTTGCTTGCACCTTTGCTTAGTCTGAACCTATGCTTCCCTCCTACTTAGATCCTTCCTAGTTCCTGCCTGGCCCAGCTACCATCCTGGATTGCTCTTGTTCCTGACTTGGACGTCCCAGCTCTCAGACACCTGGTATTATGATCCCTTCAGCTCATGATCCCATTTAGTTCTTGGACTCCTAGTTCGTTGACCCTTGGTTTCAGCTCTTAGATTCACAGTTTTGTGACCTTTTGTTCTTGGCCCTCCCAGGCTTGTGCCCTTAATTTTGACATCTCACATCTAGGTTGTGCCTGTGACAACTTGACTGGGATGGTTTAGTCAGGGATGATGCAGTCTGAAGCAGGGATTTGGACTGCATTACCTCATGAGGTCCCTTTCAGCCCTATTTTCCTACGATCCTGAATCATACACAGAAACTAATATGAAAGTTATGAAGAAACAAAATATATTTTTTCATACCTACACCAGTAGCCATTTTAATTTCTTCAAAACTGAATTCATCTCCTTCATTAAACATAAGCAGTACTAATGTCTGGAAGAGTGAGACTTGAAACTCTTTCTTTCCCTACAAATGAAATAAAAACAATCCAAGTAACATCAGACTATACATTTTTCATCTATACAATTCCAAACATTAAAAAACTCTGAGCTGTAGAAATAATATAAGAAATACCTTCTAGATGAGGAAAAATTGATGTTATCACGAAGCATATGCTTCCCTGGAAACACACAGCCATAGCAATAATATAGAAATTCCTAATCTCTACATTGGTAGTGCAGTGAAAATCCAACAGGTTCCTATGGACTCAGTATTCCCTTAACAATCTATTATGTCTTATTTTTAGATGCAATAGGTAAATTGCTGACTTCCCTAAAGTAAATAGAAGTAATATTACTAACTTCAATGGGGCCGGTATTTCACCCTGTGTGTTTTAACAGAGACAAGTCATTTAGCAGAAAGGATCTCAGTAAAAAGCATCTAGTTTAAATTTAAGACTTTTTTGGGATTTTTTTTTTTAATTTAGGCCAATGATCACCAACCAATCTTCATTGACTGGCAGATTGTAAAGCCTCTGATAGTCAATCTCAGTCTGTTAGAGGCTCCATGATTAGGAGCAGCAGGATGCACGTGACTGGACTGATCCACACCCCCTGCCACCTGGGCCTGGGTGGGTGAGTAGGGTCAGAGCCCGGGCAGCTTGTCTGAGAAGGGCAGGTTGGGGGGGTGGGAGAAGGGCAGAGCAGGGGGCGATAGATCCTGGAGTGCCCTTGACTTACAAAAAGTTATTTTCACCATAAAAAGTTTAAAGATCACTGATTTAGGCAATTTTGCAGCTAGAGTAAATTTAATAGAAGCAAGATACAGCTAAAATAGGCAAGGCAGATTAATAGGAGATCTACAAATAGATACAAACTTTGTATATGTCAGCTATCAACTGAAACTGATCTAAATGTTGCATTTATAACTAGTTACTACTGACAAAGTGAATTTTGCTTTTGCTCTGGTACAATGAAATTCTGTTGCTAGTGATCCCATCAGACAGAACAAAAGCTAACGTTAACCAACATTTCAGTTATTTGATACCTTAGAAATTCAACCAGCATTTAACTTTTAAACACATTTATTAGGTTACACCACTGATACCTTTCAGTACAGTTTTGAAATGACAGAAGGCTTCACCATTATATCAGTGGGCCTCCAAAATACATTTTGAAAAAAATCCCCACCCCCTTCTGTTGGTTTCCAACCTGTTATAATTTTCTCTTATCATCACAAAATTACACTTCCTGTTGACACAGTCTATGCTGAAAGATGTTACATACTGTTGCTGTATAGTAATGTGGCTAGAGAAAACTCATATTACAAGAACATACAACAGAAAACCATAGCTGGATTTTAGTTTCCTCTGCAAATGGTGCTTTATTAATTAAAAATAAGACAAAGCAAATAAATTATTTAAATTTAGAAGCAGCAGGTAAAGCATTAATTAAGTAAACATACTTCCTTAAACTCTGCTTTCAGGACAGCTTGTCCTAAAGTGGTTTGCCACTGAAGTTTTCGACCACTGTGTTTTCCAAGGTAAAAGGTCTTAAACACCTCCTGAAGCTTAACCATCTATAAGCAAAGCAGTAACAAAAAAGGTTTATTTATGCTGTACCAATGTAATTTAGCAGATCGGTTTTCACAGAAACAGGTTTGCTAGGTTCATGTAAGTAGTATTTCAAGATTCAAGTTCACATAAAACTAAATATCAAAGGCCAAACTGTGGTTTCCTTGGTACCTGTTTAAATAGAATAAAACGATTTCAAACATAGCCACTTGCAATTCATATAGTTTCCCTACAACTAAATATATTTTAATGAAGTTGAAACAAAATTTCTACCAAAAGAGTAAAAGTACACTAAAAGGACAGTACTCTGCCTAAGCCCTGCTATAGTCTGTCCCCATACCTAAAGATTCAGAGGAAAAAAGCATGCTTTAAGGCCTAACTCCAAATCTTGTACTGATTACTATTTGCCCTAGTCCAAAGTCCTAAATTTGATTTTTTTTTCCTAAGACGAGCTCTGGATGTTTCCAAAACTTTGCATTTCTCCACATCTCCAAGGAGAAGTCAGTGGAGAGATAAAGGTCTTTTAGTTCCATCAAGTATCTGACACCAAAGGACAACTGATGAAAAGATCCAGAAGAATGAAGATAAGAATGCTTTTCCATCCTGTAAATCAAATGCCAATACTACAGTCACTTTTGGGCCCTGATTATCTACCTGCCTCTCTTTAGGGGTAAAGAAAAAGAAGGCACTTTACCATATTGTCTGGCATATAGCATGACAATTCGTTTTTTCTCCAAAAATCAGCTGCTGGAAATTGGGATGTGCGTTGTAAGTAAGGAAATATAGTAACAGCAGTTTCTACCATACAATGCCTCTGCTAGGGTGGGGGTGGTGGGAAGAGAAAGTAATGTTGTACATGCTGCATGGGGGGCTCCTTAGCGGCTGGCTGTGGACACACTCTTTCCCTGGCTGCCCATCCAGTCCAGCTCAACAAGAAAAGGAGTTTGGCTGAGTCAGCTAATAGACAGCCACAATGTTTTGCTTCCCTGCAAATGCAGCTATCTGCGTTTCCCTGAAAAATACCATAGTTACCAGTATTAAAGAAAGATCTTTTATTCTTCATTCTGCCTTACAAAAACAAGAAGGGTACCTTATTTGGGGAAGTTTTGTATGCAATAAAACATGGTATTGTAGGGTTGAAATTTAATGCTGTTAATTACTCCAAAGCATACCAACTTGAAAACATCATCTTTTTAGGATAAGCAATGCCTTTATATACATTGCCTTTTTTAAGAGCTATTGCATGGAATGAGATAAGGATCTCAAAGGGAAAAATGGCATATCATCCTCATCTCTTTTACAAACTGTATCAAAATTCATAATCATCAGGTGGACAAAATTAAGATTAGACAGACAACCTCCATTTTTTCATTTTCTAACAACCAAATGCTTTACTTTGCAACTTAAAAAAATTCTTTAATCTGTTTTTGGATCACAATTTTGTAAATACAACTATTTTTTTTTTTAATAACCAAACATACCACACCACATACATAATGTCACATAAAATTAATTTCCTTGTTTAGGTAGGTCACCAGGATTTGAGCCCAAGCCCTACAAACTCAATGCATTTCTCTGCCATTTGAATTTAAAATGGCAAATGGCAGCAACAGTAGTGGGTAGTTACACTATATGGACCAAGCAGTAGAAGGAAAGGTTTACATGTCCAGGCATAATTCTACTGCACACACCGCATAATAAAATTCAGTTCTGGCAGAGGCTGAGAGGCACTACGGTTAAGTGGATGAACCCCAGGTCTGTCATATTGCAAACCCACGTTCATTTCTAGTGCCAGACGTGACTTTGTGCTCTCTGCCACAAATAATGGCTTATACTTGCTTCCCTCTCTACAGTTACCAATAGACTTCTTAGTACAAGATAACAATAAAGTGTAAACGATTTTTAACACCAGCCAAAATAATTTAAACTCATTGTTTCCCACTTTCCAAACCCATAAACACCTTCCCTTAGGGCTCAAATATTTTGAGATTTGCAAACAGCAGCTTCAGAAGCCATTTTGTTTATATTGTGTCCAAAGACTGCATTTTGTGCAACTTCCTCAAACTATGCAAAATGTTCAGCAAGGTCTGGAAGAATAATCAGCACAACTGAAACGTTTAGAAATTTCAAGGAAAAAAACAGTTTTAACTACTTTACATATATGCAGTAGAATTTGATTTCTGGAGCGTAACGTGGTCAAACCTAACCAGTATAAGGCAGTGCAACTCCCCTAACCCTAAGATCATCTCTCTGCTCAATTAAAAGTTTGTGCTCCAAACCAGGCACACCAGCACTACTCAAAAACTGATGGAAAAATATTAATGTCAGCCATCTATCCCATATAACTATTTATTTTACACCAACCTTAGTCTAAGGAGTAGCTGTACTGTTTTAGTTTATATTAAAACAAAACCCACACATGGGATGTTTCATTGAAAAAAACTAGTATTTGCCAATATTCAAGAATGTTTAAAGAAAAAGGAGAGGAAGAGGGAATAAATGTTATGACACCCTGCCCTCCCAAAGTTCTATCCCTTTTTGTAATTTTCCAATTTACTTCCAAAAAAAGAGTAACAAAGTATGTAACAGCAACCTTAGTAGAGGTACTGCTATTTTCCCCTCATAATACATTTTAGAAGAAGAATTCAAAGACTCACCTCTGAAGTTAAGTGAACTTCCATGGGGGTATAAGTTGGCCAATATCCCATAGTTAGTATATTTACTGTCAGGTCTATACTGCCTGGATCACTCTGGTTCTGTACATACTAAAATGGAAAACCAAATGATCATAAAAAATCTTGCTAAAAATCCTTTTATTAATTATTCCCAACAGCAAACAAACAGTAATCAACACGTCTTTTTGTAGTAGTAAATCAACATGTCTTTTTGGTTGCTTAGTGATCCTTGTAGTTTTTGAACAGTGAATCATTTTGGTAATTTGTTATAGAAATAGATCTAACTGTAAGATGAAACTGAATTTATTAATGTTCCTTATAAAAAGTGTCTCTGAACACAATTCCCACCCTGGAAACATATCTCTGAAACTATTCAAAGCTGACTTCAGCAAGAGGTCATGGATAGTAGCAAGAAGAGTTTTCTGTAGGTGGTGGCTTCACCCAGAAAACCTGCAGTTACTACTCTCTCAAAGCATCCAAGATACACTTTATATTGCTAGCCAATTCAGAACACAGAGAACAGCTTGGAACAAAAAGACAAGAAAGCTAACAATAAAAATGCATGCTGGAGAATTTTCATTAAGTGACTCTGAAGTCAAAAGAGTTTAAAGAAACCAAAAAAAATCCCCCTCTAAGTCAGGGCAAACACAGCAGCATCAAAATCTGGACTATTTTATTCCACATGTGTGTTAAGAAGCTACATATTGCCACGATTTTGAAAGAAGTATGCACAGAAGGAGCTTGGGCTATATAGTCAGAGATCATAAATAAAACTGAAACATTTTGTCAACAAATGCAGGTCACTCGCACTCAGAACTGGTCAGTGTCCAGCAATAATTATCACATGAAAAAATGTGGTGTTAAAATGATCTTACATACCACTCCAATAAAATGGGTGTTACATGTTGCTCCAAAAATATGATCTTACATGTTGCTCCAATAATACATTCAGGCTTTGTCAACAGAACTGAAGCAAAAATCAAACAAAACTACCTCTCACAATTTCTCAGGAGATGCACTGAACTATGAATAGAATCTGCTCAAAACCTGTTTTGTCAAAGCTTAAGTTCAGACTACATATCATCCTCACTATTGCAAAACTGATCGTGCATATGCAACCAAAGTGAAACATACCTGCTTAAAATGAACCATGACATCTTTTGACAGTTCCATATCCTTGAACATGCCTTCCAGTTTGCTGGTGAAAGCAGCACCGCATTCTGTCACAAAATAAAAGCAAAGATTCCAAAGAGGGCATCTATACACATACTTTTTTTTCCAGAGACACGCTGGAGATGTGCCACTCTGTACACAAGCTGAGGTGAACTGCACTGCACTGCACTGCGTGCAGTTGTATAAGTGGCAAAATGAATGTCAGTATGCAGAAAATGGTGACTGTGCACTTTTGAACTAAAGTGCCTCAAAAGTGTTTTAGTTCAAAAGCATGTTGCTGCCATTTTCTCAGCGCTTAAGTGGCATTTTGCCACTTCTACAACTACATGAAATTGCAGCACCCCCGGCACTGTAACACACACACACACCCCCGGCACTGTAACACACACACACACACACACACACACAAGCAATTAAGGTTTAAACTTTAAGCAGACTGTTAAGTGAGGTTTTAAGAAGTGCTTAACCCCCACTCTGGAGGCCAATTTTGAAATGGGTACCTAAACAACCTGGCCACATTTCCAGAAGCACAGCAATCAGCAGCTCCTAAAGAGAACTGTGGAGCCATAGGGTGCTCAAATCTCATCTAGCTTGTCACTTTTTAAATACAGAATAAGGGCTCAGATTTGCAAATTACAGGTAGAAAAAAAACTACACATTTGCTGATGCCCACCATGTTTAAGCTTTGACAGCATTGACTTTTCAGCATCTACTGAAGCACTTTTTCCAACCAGCAGTCTTTTGGCCAAATCTTTCTTATAAAAGGCCTCAAACACATCTTTGCCTGTATGGAAACAAAAAATGGAAACAAGAAATCAAGCATATTCACTTCTACAGAAGCATCCTTTCGTTTTACTTCCTGATCAATGGAACAACGCTCACTATAGAGCTGCAAAGAAAAGTATGCTTACAATGTTTTTCTTTTATTTATTTGGATTTTCTTTTTGATGTTTTGGGGTTTGGGGTTTTTTTTCCAGTGTCCAGATGCAGCTGCTGCCTTCGTTTTTCCTCGGGTCATCAGCAATCAGCCACAATCATCCAAAAACAGAATATTTCCCTCTGGGTTCTGATACATTATTATACAAATTGGTCTCCTGCACATTATGGGGAAACCCCTTTTTTCATGCTTTTTCAGGCTTCTACACCCTTCTCACCAGGTCCTGCAAATGGTTCTATGAAACAGATGTGTTAAACAAATGCCCATGCCTTGCATAAAGGCTTCCTCAAATCTTTCCCCTTGATACCACCAGGATCTATTTAGCCTTTGGTTCAGAGATGCTATGATGTAATTTCAACTCTCAGACAGCAGGGGTTCTCACTGTCAGGATAGTCCCTGGTTGCTCAAAATATTGCTTTCTGAGACCCTTTTATATTTCTTCCCTGGACCTTGTCAAGAAGAACATAACATTGACACAGCTCCTTATCTCCTGCCCAAGAGTCTTCCAAACTGTTTCTGGTCTATTCTAGGACCTTTTTCCCATTAGAAAAGAAATCTGGCAGTACATGTTAGGCTATTTTAACTTTGACACTATCAGTAGAACAGAGGATTAAAAATTGCAGGAAATGTTTAGAAGCCACTCAGTTTATACATTATAAGCAGAACACCTGTTGAATACAAGCCCATGTATGTCCATTCTTACAGGTCCCAGGCCCGGAGATTGAATACTGAGAAACATGTGTCCTTAAAGGTCAATGTCCTGTTACCATCTATGTACTAGATTTCATATAAGAATATTAGTTTAACTAAAAAAAGATCAAACTTTTAAGTACAAAAAATAACGTAAAACAGCAGAATTGGTGATATCTTCATATTTAACATTTTAGAATTGCAGAGATCAAATATCTTAGCCAGACAAAGCCCCAGTCACACACTTTATTCATCACTTTTACTAGGATTCTGCTGTTTTTCAGGCACAAAGAATCATTTTGCAAATGATGCTATTCTATGACCAATGACAGTTGTGTAAATCCTGTAATACTGTCATCCTTCTAGATTCTGAGGGATAGCTCTACCACATGAGCAAATAAAGGTAAAAGAGGACAGTCCTGCTTACTTCCCCCACCTGCATGAGTGTTTGATATTGACATATTTTAGGGAAGTGCACTACAATAAGCTGTGAAATACTTTAGTGTTATCCTCTCAGTGCTATTATCCACCCTCTTCTGGCACTCTTGTCTAAGGGTGGAGTTGGGGAAGAAAAAAACAAGCCACTCCATGTAGGACTCTGATATACTCTGTCCGGGAAGTAAGAGGAAACATACCAGTGAAAGACAGGAAGGAAATCTACCAGTGAGCTTTGTGCCTTCCTCCTTAGGGGTCAATCTTTGATTACTGTACAAAATTACTACTAACATCATTTTTAGTCCCAAGCCAGAGAACAAACATGTAACTGGGTCATACTAATGAAATGAATATACATGAAATCTATGGGCAATGCTGTGAGCAGCAAGGTGTCTGTACTGAGTGATTAAAAGTGCCTCGGCACAGCCGTGTTCCAGCACAATGCGAGTGTTCGGTTGCAGGGATTTCCCATGCGGCAGAAAAGAGCCCTTGAGGCAAGAATCAGTTCCCACCAAAGCTTGCATCTGCATCGTTGTGTTCATGCTGCTAATTGGCCTATTCTAAATTATGCATATGTGGCGGCTGGCAATTGGCTCGTTAGCCATATAAAAGGCTTGGGAAGTTTCTGCCTAAGTGGGAGGAGAGAGCTTGGATGCACGTGGGAGACAACTTTCACGTGCATCTTGGAGCAGACTTGGAGGCCTGATCAACCACCAACGACTCCCCGTCGCCGAAATCCAGATGTATCCTGTGCCCTGCATGCTCGAACAACATCGGTGTGCCAGCTGGTTTCTGCTTTTCTGTTTTCTACTTGTTTCTGCAACTCTACGGAGCGTGCCTACACTGTATCCCAGTTGGAAGTAAAGTTTTCTTTTTGAATTCAACCATCAAGCTTGTTGTGCTTAATTCCACTCCATTGGCGGCCCCATCCGGCCAATTTCTCGGCCCCCACACAAGGAAGATCATAGTCTCATTACATGCATTTTTAAATGTGTATTCTTACCATGAATGAATCGAAATATTATCATAATTTTATCAAGTATCCTTTCCAGCTCTTCATCTGTTGCTTCTTTATTGCCAGCTCTCAACTTTGAATCCACATATTTTGCTACAATAAATAAAAAGTTGAAGAGCTTAAAAACAAAATCACTTTAAAGGCACTGTTTTAAGTATTTTCATTCCCAATATTGCTATATACATTTAAAATATAGGTAAAGTGCCAAAAGTTTATATTTTATCCCTCCCTCACATTCAGTGGAATTATACTAAAATACTGTGTTACTAGTGGAAAAATGTCACAGAACGGACCAAGAAAAAGATGAATACAACAAAAGCTTTAAAATGAATACACTAAATCTCTCAAATTGTTATGTTCACTACAAGAGTGCAAGAGTGTTACTTGTTGAGACACAATGCTTTGGAATTGTACAAATGTATATGAATGTATTATATGAGACACAGAAAACAAACAACACAAAGAGGACTGTATTTTTGTAGACCTTTACCGTACACCTCTCGCTCTGGCCAAAACTTAAACAGAAGCGATGCTTTCAAGTTAGTAGCTTGATAATGGCAGAAAGAAATAGGAGTAAGCCATGATCTTACTTGAGGATCTAAAAAGTCAAACAAATCTCCCTCTACTAATTCCTACCAAATCATATGACAGTGGGATGGAGAAAGAAACCATTGTAACAGCAGAGGCTACAGAACCCACGAATAGCAGCAAATCCATATTGCTGCTTTGCATATAGCAAATGGTATAAGCTTATTCTTTCTATATAAGGTTGCCTTTAACAGAAATCATTACTCCTATTGAGCAGGCAAAAACAAAAAAGAGAAAAATAGGAGGTCTGTCCCCCACCCCAGCCAGTGTAAACTGTCATAGCTCCACGGAACGGAAATCAATACAGCTAAAACAATGTATGTCACCCTGATATTAGTTATTTCAAAACATGTTCAAGTACATTAATAGGGCAGTGTGGCACTTATAACCTAACTCCTTCTGCATAATTTCAGACTAACATGGCTAACTACCTCTCTCAAGTACATTAATAGATACTAAATGATTAAGGCTTTCCTCTTCCTAATTTCTGAGGTCCTTAACAACTGTCTTCTATATAAAGATTGTCTCCCTATAATTTAATGCTTTTATAATTACTGGTCTCCAAACTTCAGCTCTGAGGTGAGATGGGGAGGTACTACTTCCTTTGAAGGGATGTTGGTCTATCACCAATCTGGGCTGCCACTCTATGTAGCAAGTGGAGAATTTATTAACAATATAAGCCTCATCCATAAAGCATCTAGACTGTTCTTAAGAAATAGTTATAATTCTTTTTGTACTAGCTATTCCATTTTTTTAGCTACTTCCTCCATTTCTGGAAAGTAGTCATGGGGTTTTCTAAGCAAGCACTACTTAATAAGCAGGATGAAGGAGTTGACAAGCTCCTTCAGGAGAATGAACATACACCTGACACAACACACCCAGCCTTTTTCCTGGATCCTGTGACACATCCAGATTAGCCTGGTATCCCAAAAACAAGCCTTGTAATAGGGTAAGTACTGCACTGCTATTACACTAGCATACCCAGTAACTTTATTTTACCATACTTTCTATAGGTCTTAGAAATATTTTACAGAAAAATATTTTTGTACCTATCAATTCTGCAGGCTTATTTGGTCTCTTGTTGATAAATGTTTCAAAGGATTCCTTCATCAAGTTTATAAATTTTTCATTTTTCTGAAAGCACACTTCTATGATATGGTCCACTTTATCCTTAAAATCTAGTAGCTCTTGCACCATATCCTTGTCCTTTTCAGGATTAACCACTATTGTTGTCCCAAAATTCTGTAAAAACAAACACTTTTGATAATCAAATACTTCAGTGCTACCTGTCTCCCCCAACAGACACGCACATCTTTACAAAAGTTTGCAATTAGAAAAATAAATATCATAGAGCTGCTTGATAACTGAAATCATAAGAACATTTTAAAAAAAATGATGAGATGCATTGAAATTTAAAATAAAACCTGGACACACATTCTTGGATTTCAAATAGCAGTGTTTAAAATTTACATTAAAACACAAAATAAAAAAACTACATAGTAGACATGGATTGTATGACACACACACTTACAGTTAAATACAAAGCTACATGACCATGTAAAAGAAATTATGTGGAAAGAGTTGCAAAAATGTTCAGTGTAATGGAAAAATCTGCATGACCTTTTTAAAATCCACTGAACTTCTACTTATTGGCAGAAATAGCCAGTTATGATTAGCTGTTTCAGATTGATCCAAGTTTCCTATGTGTCAATAAAAGCTACAAAAGTGAAAAAAAAAATTGTCACCAGGTTTTTAAAAAGCTGCTGCTTTGCAGGGACAGAACTCTTGCTTTATCTTCTTTTAATCCCACCTTGTTTCTGCTTTGCCTATGTGTCCAGTTGAGTTATAATACCACTGTCTATCATATCAGTCCATATGACAATATTTTGACTGACTGTGCATTTAAAAAGTAGCAACATTAGTACCTGACTTCTGTCACAAGTACAGAGACAAGTATAATTTCTCAAGTAAAAACATGGGTCATCTGTACAGTGGCAGCAGAAAGACAGATCATTATTTCTCCAATAACCGTGGCTAAGATATTTAGCAGTGACAAGAGAATAAACCAAAAAGGCAAAACAACTCAGATTTTCCCCTTACTACTAAATTATCCACTGTAGTACTTCATAGACAGTCCTTCATTCACTGCATGCTACTTCCCCTGCCCACAACAATCTCCCCGGCTTGGTTACAGCTACCTCTCTCTCATACTTACATGGGTCCTCCTGTTACCGTAGAATCTTGGATACCTCACAGTCTTTCATGGCTTACCCTCACATTTATTATCTGTGCTAGGGAAGTGGGACTAGTCCATTTTATGGGTGGAGAACTATGGTACAGAGAGACTAAGCAACTTGCTTAAATAGCATAGTCAGTCTATGGTAGACCATAGACCTGATTTCCTTTTGCACATCCCCTAGTCTTTAGCACAAAAAGACTCCTTTTGACTTCCTCTGCCCTAATACTCCTCAAGGGGCTAGTCCTTCTCCCTCCACAAACATTCACTCGATCTTCTAACCAGAGGACTTATTTCCTTCTGGTATTCTGGCAAGTATTGAGGGTCATCAGGGACCTTACCTATATAGAAATCTTCCACACTATTCAATCTTTCCCCCATCTGGGAAGAGACTGTAGAGCAGTTACAACCAGTAATAAGGTAAGTTTTGTTTCTAAAATGCTAGGTTTCTGATCTGTCTTTCCATACACTGACTCACAAGATAAGACATACGAGTTCCAAGAGTTTCAGTGCAACATTTTCCCAACATACGCTCAACCTCCAGTTTAAACCTACAATGTAAAAGGTCTACAAAGAAGGCTGGACAGGAGATTTTTTTAACTGTAAAAACAATTCTACTAAGCAAGGCTAATATGCAATCACAGTTAGTTATAGAACTGAACTACTGAATTCACCAGAAAGTAGTGCTTTCATATCTCTTGTATAAACCTTGATTGCTAGCAGCTTTTAAGTGAAGTAGCTGGCAAGCTCTTTGGGAAAGATACCTTGTTTGGGCTATACATTTGTCAAGTGCCTGGCAGAATGGAACCAATACCTCATTTTAGTTGGTTTAATTTTTTTTTTTTCATAACTCATTTAATTTTTCAGAACAACAGGGTAAGAATCTAGCCTGTTAACTGCTGCTTTTTATTTCAGTTAAACAAAGAACAACATGATCTACATTAAACATTGCTGAAGGATGTACCAACTACATACTGATATTTCACTGGTTTTCTATAAATGTAACTGGTGTATATGAGGCCTAACTTTAAGTAGATAGTTGTATATTTTGCACAAAACTTAGCTAACTTAATAGCTCAGCATTTTCTAACATCCCATGCAGCTCTATTTTTTTCAAAATAAAATTTCATTTTCAGGTCTGAAAAGAAAATATTTCCTAAATATGAATGTCAAATTGAAATGTGTGCGCTATAGTTTTTCATCACATAAGCTTTCAGGATACTGCTCAGCAAAATGGGTGCACTGACAAACCGAAACACCCACAGACTTGTTTAAAATAGTTTTGATGAAGTAAAACAGCTGAGTGTTTTATTGCTCCTGCCTACTTGTTCAACACTCAAACACTCATTCTACTGCAGACATCATAAATGAGACCACTGAGAGGTATTATTTTGTACTACCTTGATGTATTCACTCCAGTGTTGCAACAGGATCTGCTGCCCACCTTTTACCCGGCTGAACAGCTGGTATGTCTGTGTAAGTTCTGATATTCTGTTTTCATCAAGCAGGTTATCAAGCCCTAAAAAAGAAGAACAACAAATAGATTTTATTTGCATAGTAAGAATGAAATTAAAGACACAATTAGAGGATCTGTGAGCGCTACGAAATAATCAAAATTAATACATTATAGCCAATACACTAGACTTTGTTTTGTATATAAGAGCTATGTTCAGCACTGATAAATGTCTATGTTTACACCACCCGAAATGATTCGTGGCATATTTTCAAAAAGGGAAATTATTGTAAATTGAAGTACTTCCATTTTCCAACCATGTTCTGCCTACTACAGCCTTGCCGTGAAGTATTTTATTATTAATGACAGTTCTAGTAAAGCTTTTCCATCTGTGGATCTAACAGTTTTCTAAAGGAAGCCAGAAACTGACCCACCTAAGTTTTCAAGCAGTAAAAAAATGTGCACTGTGAAACCCTGTGAAAGTTTCTTCTGTGGTTAACCTTGTTTTTCTGTTAAGGATGTGTTATGAACAGAGAAAGTATCTGCTATAAAGTAGTATCAATACGTACCACCACAAATTATCTTAGAGTTCACCTCTATCTTTGTTAATACTCCCCATGACAACACAATTTCAACATTGCAGATGCTATTCCATTCATAAATTATATTATGTGAACATATTACAAATATTTCTGCTTGCCAATTTGCTTTCTCATCCAATTAAATGTCAAGATTCACAATTACTTTAAATTACTGCTAATTTGCAGTTTCAGATTAGCTGCTGAAAGCACAAAGCACCCTAATCTTACCAATACTGACATTGTGTGTTATACCTTATTCTACTTATATTAAGGCGAGGAACATCCAAATAAGACAGAGGAAAACAATTCAAGGATGATGTCAGCCAAGAAAGCATAAGTGAAATTGGCTCTCAGTCTTTAGTGCTTCTTCCACACCCAGCAAAATGCACAGTATCCAGGTAACTAAAAAAGGTAAAGTATAGTCTCTTGAAAATAGATCAGTTAGGGTTTCTTTTGATGAGATATGAGAAATGAAGAAAAGTATGCTCTGCCACATCACAATAGTTTCCAGTTAGTTCAAAGAGAACAAATGACTAAGCAGTATGAGAAAATCACTTTCATACTCATCTGTTCACTCTCATTTAACAACATTGTTATAGTTTGCAGTACTCTCCTTCAATATTATTGGTTAAAAGTAAAGCATGAAATATAATAACAGCATCCCTTTTACGCTCTGGCCCATGCAACGGTGTCAGACATAAGGCCCAAGGGCTGAACCTGGCCTGTGGAACTGTTGCATCTGGATCACTAGTAGTCTGGTGCTCTCAGCTCTGCACTCCTACATGCCCTGGGCACTGTTGATCAGCCAGAGATGCATGCTGCTATGAAGAGGTATGGCGTTGGGGGTTGGTGGCTACACCAATCCACGTTCAGATGGCTGCATGGAACAGCAGCTGGTCAGTAGTGGCTGAGGCCTGCATCAGTGCAAAGCCAAAGGCAGGCAGCAGCATGCAGTCACATTCGGGCAGCACAGGTGAGGGGGCATGCAGTGGTAAAGAGCCAGGAGCATGCATTGGCATGATTCTCTCTGGCTGCACATGGCTCTATGCTATTGCATACCTCTCCATCTCTGTGTCACTGTCCAGCCATAGCTCTGTATCACCTCACAGCTCTGGTTCTTTACTGCCCAAATGAAGTTCCTTGCAGCTGCATGCCCCTGGACTCGCACTGCTGCCCAAACGTGGCTGCACAGATCTGGCCTGGGAGGAGCCCCTGAGGTCCAGATCTAGCTCAGGGCCTGGAGTGAGCTTGACACCCCTTGCTTTAGCTAGTATAGCTTCCCCTTCCATTTTCATTTCCCTTTCATATACCTGGACCAAGCCGACACTGGTGGATATTCCATTGCAAGTTTCATAGGCAAAGGAAAGGTATGGGAATTTCCTTTAGAACAAGAAGACTTCATACAACTTCTTGAAAGCATTGCCGTGGCCCTGGAATGCTTTGTTATACTTACAATAAAAACAACCAACATCTAGTCAGTGGCAGTTGCAAAAATACAAGAAGAAAAGTTTCTCATACATACCCTGCACTTGTAAGCTTTTTTTTCCTTTATCAAACTGACTACATCACATGCCTTCTCCTAAGGAGCAAAACCTACAAAAGGCAGTGTCTTCTTCTACTTGCACTGCACACTAGGATGTTATAAGTGGATTACAATGTGCTCCTAGATCAAATGAATGCAGAAAGTTATGTAAGTCAATAGATGTTAGACTTACTCAATTTAAGCGCAGATACAGAAAGTGAAAGCTGATCTAAAATATAACAATCTCAAAATATAAACATAAAAACTATATAATATATATATCCATATGTTTATGGACAGTGAATCTATATTATGAATGCAGAAAGAGTTTAAAAGGAAACAAAAAAACCCCATATTTTTTCTGACCCAATTGTCTGCAACAAACATAATTGTGAAAGTTCATTAAGCAGTGCTTTAACAAGACAGGCTTGTAATTACATGGGTTCTGCTGATGTTTATCAACAAAATTATTGGTTATCCATACCCCTTTTGAAAAAGGCAGATGGACTGACTCTATTTATTCACTTAAATATGTTGAAGTTAAAAAGTAAAAAATCCCTAACAGCTCAGGGAAAACAGAAGACTAAAGAATGATCTCTCCTTAAAAGCAAACAAAAGAGTAAGTAAAGGAATAAGATATAGTGCAAGACTATTACACAAACCTGTCTAACAGCATTACACACTGACAGGGATTGAAATGACAGGAAAAGTGCTGGAAAGTAACATGTCAGTGGCATATTTTAACAGAAGTTTGGGGGTGGAAGCCTTCTGCACAGAGAACAAGACTGATACAGAAGTAACAGTTTCTGGAAATGTGTGTGGCAGCTGGTCACTTCCAGGTTAAACTAGCAGTTAGCAGTACTTAAAGGTCTAAATGAGAAAGTTGTTGAAGTCTGAAGCAATTAGAGAGAGAGCGAGAGGCAGACTGATCGCACAGAATTAAATCAAATAACTAGCCCTCAGACCTGGTAGAGAAGCAAAAAAAAAGTCAACGTCAAACATTCTGAGAAAGGTATATCTGTACTTTGAGAAAGCTAAGGAAAGAACAAAAAAGTAGAGGAAGAAAGAGGAGGGGAGAGAAGCAAGAAAACAAGAGGTATGATATTAGCTTCCTGGAAGATCCAGAACCTAAAAACTATCCAGAGCCACAGACAGAAAGGGAGACTGAGAACAAAGCATTTATAAGGTCTGGGAATATCAATCAAGCCCAGAAATCCAGTGAAACAAAGAAAAAGACTGTTCCTATAAACTTTTTAAATACAAGAGGATATTGCAGGCACTAATGTCCCAACAAATCTAAGATTGCCAGAGATACACAACAATGTATGGAAAATATATTGTGCATTACTTCAAACAGATATCCCCACTGAGATGTTGCTCTCTCAGATAGTATATAGTTGTTTAAATATATAACCACAAATACATGGGAAACTGTTACCTGCGCTGTGTAATTATTATAATGCATGAAAACCTACTGCTTTAGGATAGCATTTTTCAACCCATATAAAAGTGTTGAGAACAAACTTAAAAAATGGATTTTCCTTTAAAGGAGAAAAACTGTGGGAAACCGTGGCTTTTCCCTTGCAGGCTGCCAGAATTACAGCCTGCAAGGAGCTGCTTAGGGCCCCCCATGTTCCACACAACCCTGGGGGCAGGAGGCAGTGGGTTGGGAGTGAGAGGCACTGGGTTGGGACTGGCCATCAATGTTTACAAATGGGTCCTGGTACAAAAAACTTTGAGAAGCACTGCTAGTCCCAGGAGACATTAATTTAGGAGACTGCTAATCTCAGGACCATACACATTAAGAAATTTTATTATGAGACAATTATACTTAACCAAATCCTCCATAAAACTAAAATTAAAAACCTGTGCATGTTTTCCTACATATGATTTGCTTGCTCAATTTTACTTGGCTTTCTTTTTGTGGCAGTGTTGGCTATGGCCTGTGTTCTTTATTAAAGAAACAGTTGTGCAATCCACAGTTATTCCAGACTCTGAGAATCTGTCATTAATGGTAAATTACAAGAGCCAAATAACAGATACCTTTTTGCAGAATAGCAGTTAAGTGTTCTCCTAGCAGTTGCTTCTCCACACAAGCAATTAGTTGTTTCCTATGTAGGGCAAAAAGGTATATTAGAAATACTGTACAGTTCAAGCCAAATAACTTTCCTACCATTACACAGGTATGAATATTCCCATTTTTACAGGAGAAAGATGCCTATAACTGTGCAATCTGTATTTTAAATAAATCCAAAGACCACAAAACGTATGCTATTAAAAATGGAAATACAGATTCAGGTATATTTTTTAAAAAAGCAAGATCATGCAATTCTCAACAACTTTAGATTTAGATGTTTTGAAAAGTTAGTACAGTTTCAAAAAGTACAATACTCTTTTTAAAAGCACAAACTCTTCTAAAATGGAACTTCCAAACTAAACACTACACATGGGATTCAAAATTTAAATTTAATTCAAAATTCAAATTTTAATCCAAAATTCATTATTTTCAACTTCAGAGGTACTGCTTCTTAAAGTAGAGAATAGGAAATCAATGATGTTTGAAAAGCAAGGTCTTCTTGTTAGGTTAAACAGGTTGTGTTAGCAGAGCTTCTTGTCCCTTAATGTTTCACAGAGGGCCAAAATTCATTATATGTGTAGAAAGAAATCACTGATACCAGGTTACTCTATATAAACTGTAAACATTTATGCATGGGCTTTATAGAACTACTCATGTACACGAAGTAGGTATCAGCAGGAATAATTGTTGAATTAAACATTAATCATCCTGCAAATAAAAATTTGTAGAACCAAGGCCTAGTGTTAAAATCTTGTGATATGCAGCAACATATAATGCAAGTTAAAACATTTTATATGTCCTACAATAAAGGCTGTGAGGAATAAGTTTGTCATGTGAATTGAGAAAAGTTTATTTTAAAATTGCCATTATAACAACCAGTACATTAGAACATATAGGCTAGAAGACAGGTAAAAAGATGGACTACTATTTTAAGTAAAAAACTTGAAAAATGTTAACGAGAGATTCAATAGACAAACAGACAATTCTCTGCCTTCCTGCAGTTTGAGCTACAATGTCATTATCAGTGCACAAATGTTAATTGCAACTATTCTGATAACTCATGTGATATGTTAAATAACTAATATTTCAATAATTACATTTTATACTGCTAAATAACTCAAAACGTCCTTCCCTCCTATTTTTATCATAAAAAAAAGACTTTAGAAAGCAAAATTTATGACAGGTGATGTCAGTTATCAGATACCATCAATATAATTCAGCTTTCTTTGCAAAAATTATATTGCTTTATGAACAAATGGGAAGTTGGTTGACCTATGGTGAAAATGAGAACTTGTACTCACTGTGTACTGTGGTCTAAATAAGTTATAACTCTGTCACCCTCTTCTTCTAAACGCTTGCTAACATGGTGAAGATATTCTGGGACCTAGCAAGACAAATAATGCCATGGCTCAATAATTAAAGAAATTAAGGATGAAATTTTTATCATGATGATTATTGTAAACTGTACATTTAAGAGTGCTGATCTCACAATGATAAGAGAATAAAGGAGATAGAATAATTCTAGGAGTCAATTAAGCAATATACAGTCAAAATTATTTGATACTGAGAGTAAAAGCAGCACACAGCATGAATGCTCATAAAATTATAAATAAGTATATATTGGAATAAACTTAAAATTGCCGCTATTTGGACTGAAATGATATTGACCTAAAATAAGGGATTTATTTGACGTATACAACAGGGGTCCAAATGAGGGTAATTTAGTCTTAAATGGCCAGCTACATAGACTAATTTGGAAGACACTATGGTATAGACCCTGAGGGGGTCGTCATCATATCTGTTTCACGGAAACTACAACAATTTCCATAACCTATCTACCCGCATGCAGCAAAGGTGCACTTTTGACACAAGTGTGTTACTTTAGCACCAAATAAACTGTTTAAACCATGCATACATAAATTTGCAGAGTAATGGTTCAGTCCTTTAGTTTTCTTCATACCTTCTATCAGGTATTGAAAAATCAGTAAGAGACCTGTTCTCAAATTCCATAATTGTCAGACCAGTTTCTCCCACCCAAAAGTTTTTGAAGATGAAGCCAGCAAGAAACAGGGTGAAAAATGGCGACCTACACCACATTAAGGACACAGCATAGTTGTGGTGAGTCAGTTTTGATGTAGAAGTATTTTTTGCACTCTCCATACTGACTCTCTCAAATATTTTATATTGATATCTTTTGTTATACAATTTAGGGCTTACTTATATGACTGTAACTTGACAAAGAAAAACAATACTGCCTTAGTCTATTGAGTGATTATACCTTTTTTAACATTAAATGACTTAATTCAGAATTCAGCACAGAGATAAGAATGATATTAAACACATTAATTTTATTGGTGAAGTCATACTGACTATATCATTTAAATTTCTATTATTGTGATTTCTAGTGTTTGAGTTTATGCGACAACATTTTTCCATGCTTCCTCCCTTCTAATTGCATGCTTAAAGGTATGTAAATTAACTGGGATCCAATTCTTGCCCCAGATGCACCAAAGCAGCACTCACTGAAGTATCCAGAGGTTTATGGGCATATCTGAAGGCAGAACTAGGTCCCACTGTTCTTTAACATTAACATATCTCTTATCATCTTATGCACTACAATGATTTGACATAAAAAGTTCAGTTCTTCCCACAGCACTTTAAATAATGTGAAAGTGCTCATTTACATAGTAGGCAAGGTTCTTCGAGTAGATGTGGGAGGAGGGGAAGCCAAAGGTGAGTAAGGGAGACTATACAGACTCTACTTTGCTCTCACCCTGCTTTCTTCCCCTCTCCCTTCCCTGCTCTACCTTTTGTTTTCCTAATTTCTACCCATTTACATTCTTACTGACATCCTGCCATACTTTTAGCTTCTCTCATTCCTTGGAGTCTCAGAACAGCAGAGGCTTCCTATGCCTGCAGAAGGGTGGTTGTGCCTGAAAGCTTGCTAAGAACTTTTTTCCAACTACTCAGTTCGTCTAAGAAAATAGGCAGGCATAGTTCTTTGGGTAGATGTGATATCTTTTATTAGACCAACACAGCTACTAAAAAAACCCTAGCATTTACACAATTTGCATTACCTCTCTTTCTTGCATTAACCTTTGGCCCTCTGCAGCATATAAACAATTTGTCTCTTCCAAAAACTTCTGTTCAAATGACTCCTTGTAAACCTATGCAAGGAATAAATTACAAATGTAGTTATTCAGAAAGCTCATCAGTTACCATGATGAACAAATAAAATATGTGATACTTTCAATGATTCTACCAGATTAACTCCACTGGACAATAAAACTCTTTGTTTATTCTCTTACCAGGCACAGAATGAGCAAGAGCGATGCAAGCTTCTCTAGTGCGCCAGTATTGTGTTTTGATCATGGATTTGTTGTCTAATTCTTTTAAAATCAATCAGCTCACTTGCCAATATAATAGCACAGTAATGGAACCTTATGTCAGGTTAGTTCAAACCTCCTGCCAGCAGTCCTATAACAAAGGTAACTGCTACAAATAAGGACAACTTCAGAACATAGGCAATCCTCTTCAGTCAAATGCTTGAACTGGTCAGGATCATGTTAACAAAAATATTTTTCAGCTGAGAAATCTAGCAATCTGTCAGGCTGATCACAATGACAAGGTGAGGTATAGCAGGAAAGGTGGACTTTCCTTTTCCTCTTCCCTGGAAGCAATTCCTATTATTGAATGAGACAGGATTCAAGAAGGGCAACAAGCTAGTCCTCAACTATGGAATTCACTGCTTAACAAAAGCAGATGAGCAGGAATCTCATTATGTTCAAACAAAATATAAACTTCTAACTCATCTTTCACACAATAAGCAAGTACAACTGCTGGCATGAGGAGTGAGAAACAACAATCACTGTATGTATTTACTGAATAATTTGTAACACTCAAGTACCTGGCATGAAAAAAGAACCTAAATTAGATTAGGGTTCCTAATATAGAGGTTGAAGTACTGTTTCTGAAACAGTCTGAGTCATATCCAAACATACATGTTAGCAGAAGGATCTAAGAAAAGAATAATATCCAGCTTTGGTTAGTAGAGCAGATCACCAATCCTAAAACAAACAAACAAACAAACAAACAAACCCCTAGACTCTTTAAAAATGTGGGAAGTATGAAAAAAGTGATATGGCAACAAAGACTTTAATAACAAAGAGAGCTTGGGGAGGGGGAGGAAATGAACATACAAGCTAGACCCATAGCCAGGGAATTCATTGAACACGATGTGATCCAAAGCAAGTAACTGACAGAAGCTTACTTTATCCACTAGAAACTGAGACTAACAAGGGGATTATTTATTTTCAGACACAATGTGGAGGATTTCGAGTGACAGTTAAGATGTTTAGCAAGAACTGTAAGAACCAGGTTGGGTCTGTACTACCTGCCTCTCCTCTTAGTCTTCTCTACCATCTTATCTTTCCCCAGCCATGTTAAATACCAATTAAATTAAACTAAGAAGACCAATGCTAAATTATTTACTAAAAGACTCAATGGTGCCCCACACAGAGCACACAGCATGACTGGATGCTAACAGATGGATCACATTTACCCAAATCAAAAGTGCAAAATTTATTTCAAGCTGTTCTAATTAAATCCATTAAGTTACAGACAAACCACATGTAGTTGGAGATTGCTCAGAATTTGTGTCCTAATCTGTCCCTAGAGCCTCTGCTAAGAAGCTGTTTAAATGTGGCAATGGTTTTTATGTTAGAGGCTCTTATCCATCAAGATCTAGACTAAGAGGAAATTAATTTTGCAAATGCTATATTTGATGTTAGGATAAGACAAGTGACTGACCAAATTAAGGCAAAAATAGAAAAATATCTCCTGTAATGAGTACCAGGTTTAAAAACACCAACTTGAAGTCAGACCAGTAACTGGAAAACACTGCAAGGTTCTGTTATGCTAAAAACCTCAAGCCTGGTAGTAAAGTCAAGTCAACCTTCTCCCAGCCAAGGTGGAAACCCAGTATAGGGAACAGCAAGAAAAATTCCCATCGTGAACTTTGTCTCACCTCCAGCAATTTACAATGACAATTTAATGCAAGGATGCTGCCTCACTATCATTTAAGAGGTACATCAAACTTCTGCTGACAATACAAAAACAAATGAATAAGAAATTAACAGGCCAGGATATATTCAAGTCAGTCTATAAAAAGGGTTTGAGAGATAGAAATAGACAAAATAGGTTGTTGCCTATGAAAGCTCATGTCTCTCTAACTAGTTAGTCTCTAAGGGTACCTATACATGAGTGTGGAGGCTGCTCTGATGTACTGGAATTCGATTAATCAAGTCTGCTGAAGTATAGCACTTGCTGCACTCCAGCAGCCTCCTGGGTCTTGTGTATCAGTGTCCCCATGTTTAAAAATGGCAGTGGGGGTGCGTGAGCTAAAGCTTGTTGAATGAGTTTTAGTTCAAGCACCTCCATTGTCATTTTTTAGTGTGGAAGCGCTGATTGAGGAGACATGATGACACTATAATTAAGAAGCTCTCAGAGGTACTCTAAAGTGCTGCACCCCCCACCACGCTCAGAGCACATGTACAAGTACTCTAAGATGCCACTCTGCCCTACCTTCGTTTATCCCTTATTACGAAATTTATTTATACCTTGTTAAGCTGTCAAATATTATTACACTGAAAAACAAATAGAAAGAAGTATGTCAGTAGAATCCAACTTATTTTACTGAAAGCAAATCAAACATAGTAAATGCTCCTATTCCTTAATGATTTTAATAGAGATTAAAATGGAGGTTTTCCTAGGATTTCGTTCAGCTAGTAGAGCCATATACTTTTACCACCTAAAAGAGCCCTTCTATTTAAGATTCCTCACAGTTATGTGACAAGTTGTTCAACTTAGTTCATAGCTAAACACAGTACTGCCATTGCTACATGACACATAACAAAGAGCCAGAAATTATACAGGCATGTTAATGCAGGCCACAGTACTTTACTGTACAGTATATTATTAGAGAACTACTCCTGTGGATGGTGGATTCACATCTTTTATACAAGTCCTTTGACCTGGAACATCAGCATATTTACAGGTATGCAGAAAGAGACCTGCTGTGTTCTTGGTCTTTTTTTTACTAGTATAATTCTCAACATTAACTATAAAAATGAATGATGCTATAAAGCCTCACTGAACAATTTATGTACAAATACTCTAAACCCAATCATGATCTCAAAAATTTGGTCACAGTTTGAAAGTGCATCGTTATTAGGGGAAAAAATAATATTATTTCAGAACACAGAGGAATCAGGAAAGGTTCAAGATGCATCTCTGCATTTAGCTGTAGCTGGTATTTGTAAAGTTTGTTATACTTACTTGTAAATCAGACAGCATGCTCAACAGGCTTCGCAATAAACTTCTGTCGACAGCTTCACCATTTCGTTCTCGTTCAATCAGGAGGAGGATTCCATCAATGGTCTTGTTTTGAACTAATTTATCACTAATAATGTGATTTCTAAAAAGTTCTAGCCCCATATCCCTGTACAAATATTGAAAAAATTAATACATTAAAAATATATATAGTTTAATTTACATGACCCAAAGATAGTGACATACTTTTAAAAGCTACATCTAAGTTTGAAAAAAATAATTGTGAAACTTCTATTAACCTTTCCTGATAATGAAATGTAAATGTAATTTACTGCAGGAGTCAAATAATTTACAACCTGTTGAACAGTTTACATAAATTCTTTAGCACTGGTGTCTTGAACTGTAAAAAGGCAAAAGGTACTTATTTGCAGGTTATCAAGAATATTACTACAATTTAGATCAGGGATTAGCAATCTAAAGCCTGGGGGCCACGGAGCCACTGGATCCAGCCTGCTGAGATGGGGCTCTGGTGGTTTTGGGTGGTAAGAGGCTTTCGGAGAAGCAGCAATAGCAGGCGGGTTCTGGCATCTGCCCACCCACCTCTGACCCAATGTGAAGCATTCCAGCATGCAGCTGAAAAAGGATGCCCACCACTGGCATAGCAAATTCAAACATTTTTAATGAAAAAAAGCACATAAAATTAGATTGACTACTGTGACAATTTGGGAAATCTATGTATGAATTCGTTTTGTGATTCTGAATTCTCTATATGGTCAGCCTTTATGATTATGTGTTATATATTCTCTGCAGATGGTAAGGGTGTGCAGGAATGTGATTTTCCCAGGATAGGGATCACAAATATTAAGAAAGTAGTAGTTAGCTGTATTAGTCTGAAGTCTGGCAGAAGGCAGGGCAGGATGGCACCTTAGAGATTATGATGTTCAGAGATGTGAACTTTTGTGGGCTACTTCTTCAAATGTTATGAAGGGACTTACAGACAGCAGATACTAAACGGAAAGGAATAATGTAATTTAAATACAAAGGACAGGGAGAAGGGGAGGAGAACAGAAGAGAAGGTATTATTGAGAGAGATGAATGTGGGTTGAAGAGATCAAAAAGGATAACAAGGGGTCTATCCACCTTGAGGAGGTGGCCAGCTGATTGTGTGTGCAGGTCGTAGAGCCGGCTGCCATTTTTGAGTGCTTATTGTGGTGACCCCATTGGCTGAGGGGCCCCACCCCACCTTTACTGCCAATTGGTGGAGAGGGCTGTCCATCATGTGGCCCTACCCCCACTGCTGATTCGTGGAAAGGGGCAGGACCACATGACAGGCAGCCCTCTCAGCCAACCAGCAGCCAGAGGTGGAAACCATCTTGCCAGCAGTCCTCCTCCTCTCCTTCCCCCTGGCAGGCTGCAGTGGCCAGGAGGACTGCTGGCTCCCACTGGAAGTCAGCATTTTATTTTTAGTAAATTCCTCTTCCCACAGATTACGAGGACATCACCTGATTTTGTGATTTTCATGAAATCCAGACAATCCAATCACAACTTGGGTAGATCCCTAGGGATAAACAAAGCAGCTAATACACTAAGGGACACAAAACTTGTAAAAGCTAGTCAGTGTAATGGAATAAGAACCCAGAGTCTCTGTTGAAACTATACATGGGTAGGCTGTAGCCTATGAAACTTCACACCTCTCTGAGAAAGTTAGTCTGTAAATTGCTGCCCTGCCCTGCAAAAAATCAGCTGACTAAAAAGAAGCTTAGGGTAGGAAAGGGGACAAAGGAGACCTTGTTGAGTACATGCCAGCAAAGCCAAAGGAAAATCACGGCAGAGGTCAGAAAGAGTGTGGAGTAAACTGACTCAGAGAATAGCATGCAAGTGTTTTACCTGAAGTATCCAGTTCTAACTAAAGTAAAAAGTAATTATGGTAGAAGTTTTGAAAAGCCCTTGTCTGTTTTAGCTTCAACTATCATGTATACCTGGAGAGGCAAGCAGTAATCTGGAGTGTCCATAAGGTAGGAACCTGGGAAAATGTACACTGAAGCAACAGAAATGTCTGGAAGAGTCAATGCTAATCTCAGATTCTAGCTGTCAAAATGCAGGTCACAGCTCTCAGACATTCATGCCAACAGAAAATATGAGATTGTGCCTAGAAACCAATACCCTAACTCAGACTCAAGGAAGCTTAAAAGTATTATTGGGCCAACATGAGAACTAAAACATTGTAGCCTATGTCCAGCTGGGAGACAGCCTGACCAGGACTGTGACAGCTATTAATTTATGTATACTTAAGATCTCCAAATACACATGCACTGGCTTTCTTAACACAATTAAATCAAAGGTGATTTCACCAAAACAATACAGGCAGTAAGTTTTAGAGAGTTCATACAGAAAAAGAAAAACCACAGGACATTTAAATATAAAAAGTCCTTTCCAGCCTTATAGCTAAAGCAAAAGCATACATGAGTGGCAAGAAAGCACTACAACTCTCAGTCTTCCACCCAGTTTTCACCCAAACAGATGGCTTAAGTCCTTGTACAACCTCTACTCCTGTTTGCTGCCATCACAGGGAAGTGGGAATCCCACTGGCCTGTGGAGAATGGAAAGCAGCAGGCTTACTTGCCAGACTGTCATTTCCCTAGCAGCCCCACTGATGTCAGTCTGCATCCTGTGAACCTTCCCATCAGTCCACAGGAAAGAGGAAACTGATGAGTGCAGGATTCAGATAATCACTATGGCACCAGGTAGGTACAATGGTATTTTTCTGTGCCAGGACCAAACTTTGATTTGTCAAACTTCTGAACATTTGGTAAATAATAAGAAAGTAGAACTGGAAGGGATCTCAAAAGGTCATTTAGTCCAGCCCCTTGCTCAAGGCAGAATCATCCCCAACTAAACCATCCCAGGCAAGTGTCTGTCTAACTTGCTTGAAAGTTTCCAAAAATGGAGATTCCACAACTTTTCCAGATAGCCTGTTTCAACAGCTGACCACCCTCATAATGAAGCTGATCTGACAGTAGGAGACTGGCATATAGCAAGGTGTCAAATTCATAGGGCTGCACAGGCTGGGCAAGTGAAATGGGGCTGGCCCATGGGTTGGCCACACACTCCCTGGCCAACATTCTGGACTGGCCTGAGAGGGTGCCATGCACACTGGATCAGGCATGTGGGCAGGGGAATGAGGCCTGGTAGCAGCTTCCAGCTCTGCCATGGCCCCACACTGTCACTGTCCCAAGATCCTGGCCCTGGACGCAGCTTAGGAAGCTGTGTGGGCAGGGTGTGCTGGTAGTTGGCAGGTGGGGAGCTGCATCCAGAGCTGGGGCTGGGACTGCAGGGCAGGGCAGAGCTGCCATCCGCTCCCTGAATGCCCCTGCCTGCGGAATCCACACTTGTCACAGCATTGTGCAGGCAACGTATTGTGGCTCTGACCCAGCCCCAGTCTGAAGTGTCACCACCCCATGACTCCAGCCTCTCCCACCCCTCCTGCTCCTAAACACTACTACCCAGGGCCCCATCCCATACAGGGAGTTTTGGTGAATTGTTTTTTTTGTTGTTTTTTTTTTTTGTGGGGGTGGGGGAAGAAGATGCTGACTCAGCTTGCAACAGCTCAACAAAACAGCCTATGTGGCTCTTGGGCCCAAATAATTGCCCACTCCTGTTTTAACTCTATCCTATGCTGACACCATGGAGAGGACAGTAGAGCAAGGAACATATCTTCAAAAAAACAAGAACTAATTCCTCTAGATTCCTTTAATCCTCTAAAAATCTTAAAGCGTTTTGCAGCTGGGGCAGACTAGGCCCACATTAACAGCAGGCTTGGGGAATCAGCCCCAGGTTCTGGCTGGGGGCATTGGGTGGTGTTGGGGCTGACTGGGACACAAGAGCGCTGAATGTGCAGAGCTGTGTGGCTAGGCAGCAGGCAGGGGTCTGACCACCAGTTGCCTGGGCTGACTGCGTGCAATTTATGCCTGATGTCACCATCTTCATGAGTGTCTGATTGCAGTTAAATTACTCCACCATAAGACAGTAGTCCCTCAACAGTACTATCTCATGGCATAGTTAATTAAATTACTGTGCCCTAATACTGGCACATGTAGACAGTGATGCTTTACTGCAGAAATAATTAGTGAATTCCACAATAAAGTGCATGTGAAGATGCACCTAGTGTTACCAAAAGACAGAGTTAACATTGTTTGTGCGCTGTAACTGGGGAATTTCATTATCTTAACAGGTTTTAGTTTCTTTTATGCCAAGATTTAACTCCAAATTTCCTGACTTTATAATACTCATTTTGTAGAATATTATAATATTCCTTTATTTTACCAGGCATTATTGATCTTTTTGGTCCAAGGAAAAAAGTACACATGCACACTGATCAGTTTTACATATAACCCTATACATTTACAGGGAATGTTACTGAAATGAGATGTGCTATATATAACAAAGGTAATAATCTGAAATAAATGCTTAAAAATTTAAACTACATATTAAGTTTTAAAAGGTACTTATATAAATACCTACCATATAGAAGGAAGCATTGAATTCTGAAGTACATATGTACGATCCAAAAATAAGAAAATACTTCTAATCATGATCTGGAAATAAAAGGTAGTGATTGAACCAATCTGGCTTTTTATCTGTTTGCAGCACACAGGATTGTATTTTATATTATTAAGAGGTGTGGTAATGAATCAACTCGTAAAGTGTACTTTTATCATTATGATTTTTCATACATTTAATCAGGTGATTTTTATGAAGGCCTATTACAAGTTTTCGAACAATTTTGATGTCCACAGTGGCTAAGTACCAATTATATTTCTAGAAAGCCTGTATTCAATTAACATACTAAAAAAAAAAAAAAAAAAAAAAGCTATTAAAATGGTATAAATTATTGTATTATCGCTACCCACCAAGTCTCCAAAGCAGTGCAACCATTAAGTTTTCAGCCTACATTCTTAAGTGGCAAACTATAAATAGTATTTGTTTAGATAAATTTTTTCCAAACACACCATTTTTATGGTGAGGAGTGAATGACAATGCAGTGTACCCTTTTACTATGAAAATCAGTCCGACATAATAAGAAGAAAATAGGTTTAAGTTTATAAAATCTCTCTCTAAAACCCTTTATCTTCATTTTTCTTCAGAACTCACACTCTTACAAAGATTACTATTTTTAGTTAACTGGACACTTTCTCTTTCTATTGGTCTAGTAAAAATTTTTCTCCATGTCTCTCATAGCAAGTTAAATATGAAAAACAAACTCCCACTTCGTTTCCACACTAGAAAATGACTTAGAAGTAGTTCAGATAACTAGGCAATGCAAGGCTGCACTTTGTTGGAACAGAGAAAAAGCCCTTCAGTACTGTCATATTATTTTCTCTTTGTTTTCTTATAAACTCAGAAAGGTTTTTCTGAAACATTTTCTATTGGGAAACATGCTTAGTCTGACTAACTATAGTTAATCTAACCTGACTTTTCACAGACAAGTGTCTGTTCCTATTTCAATGAAATATTGACTTTCTTTTTAGAACATTTTAAATTCTTTTTGGTCATCCAGTCTTCCTTATTGTTTTCCAACATTATACCAGGTAGAAAAAAAAAAAAGTGGTTTCTTCCTCACACACTTCCTATGACACTGAAGAAAGAAAATGTAAGAAAAGAGAAAGGAAAATCTATCCTGAAAATCTAAAAAATGAAAATGGGTAATCCAAATAATTTTAATTTTCATAAAACAAACCAAAACAACATTACATTTAAACACTTCTCATTTCAAAATAGTATCTAAGCTAAGTGAAAAGTCTTTTGTTTTGTTGTCAAAATTCCTATAGAAAAATCTTTGAAAGGATTTTTTTTCTATAACATTTTGCCTTGCAAAGAGGGAACAACAGTTTTTCCAACTGGTTCTTGCTGCTTAATGTTTTAACCACCTATCTAACACCTCTGCAAGGTACTGTTATTTTCTCTTCCAAAAATTAGAAATGATAGTTTAAAAATTTAAAGGTATTTCCTGATTTGTGTCTTATGCTTTGAAGCCCCACAATATTTTTGCCAGTAATCAAAACTAATGTAAGGGAAGTTATCCATCTTTAGATTAAAGAATTTGAGAGTTTAAAGTTATTTCTGTTTCTTTTAATGTTAAAGGTTAGGTTAATGTGTTCAGGAAGTAACCAAGGATTGCGAAATGTCACTTAAACAACTTAGACATACCCTGAAACAAAACTACAGGGAAAAGAAGAGCACACACAGTTTTCTGTTTTTGTTTTTAAGAAAATTCAGGACTGAAGGGCTATGACATCTTCTGCACTTCTAATTTTTCTAAGGCGGATACTTCCTGCTTAGTCACCAAGGAATGAAGTATTATTTTAATCCTTAACTTTTACTGTAAATAAGTTATTCTAATTTCCCACCCCTCTCAGCTATAAAAATTATCTAATATTTACTGCAAGGGTAAAAGCTATTGAAGAGCAAGGAGGGGGAGAAAACAAATGTAGGGAAAGGCAGATTGGCAGAGGTGGATAGTGAAAGAAAAAAAAAAAATCAGTCAAGTTTAACCGTCATACAAGGTTAACTCAACTAAAACCTGTGTGTTTTTTAAAATTACTCAAAATCAAAACCAGAAAATAAACACACATTCTTATTACTTTTTGCCTTCAATCATACAATACAGTTAAGTACACATACATTTTGAGTAGTGTTCCAACTGTTTGCCATTATGAGACGATACATGGCTGCAACAATCAAAAAGGCCAACCAAGCAGCCATGCAGCATCTCCAGACAGGCTCTTGCAAATACTATAAAAAATGTGACAATACTATGAAAAAGCCACAACCAAATGTTACCAGATTTTTCCCCCATCAGATTTCTTTTATGAGCCAAGACTTTGTATTATGAACCGAGTATTCAACTTACCATTTGTCTGCAATGATCTTGCCAGCATTTATCTATCTTCTTTAAAAATAGAAGACTGTCCAGAAAATCTGTGCAGCACTTATTAAGGAAAACCAGATTGTCAACACCTTTGAAACAGGCTACAAGTGGTTATCTTTGTCAGCTCTTCAGAAAAGAAACTCAAGTGATATTGTGCGGGAAGTCAGGAATTAGAATTCAGTTAAATTCAGCATAGGACTAGGCAAAAGCATCACTTAAGTTTCTGAGCAAATGCCTCTCTCTGTATCCACCAGATGGTGTAAGAGAGAAGCATTGCTTAACTTTGACAGATTAAAGAGTAATCCCATCTGTGTCAAAATCAATCCTCCCAGCAATTCAGCAGAGTTGACAGCAATATAAAAAAAAAAGCTGTTTATAAAAACATTTTGTACTATGTGTAGTAGAGATGCCCTTATATCCCTTACAAACAAAGGACTTAAATAACGTGGAATATAAACAACATATCTGGGGCTCATTAAAACACTGTGAGGAATAGTACCCTATATCAGGGGTCAGCAGCCTACAGTCCCTAGGCCAGATCCAACCCACAGACATAAGGTTTCAGTGATAGGGCCTCTCTTGTGCAAGCAGTGGCAGTAAAGGGTGCGTTCCCTGGGCTGCAGCAAGTACCTCTCCCCATGATGTGATGAGGACAAGTGGCTGCTGGTTGCTACAGCCCATCCACCTCTGACCCAAACTGAGTCAGTCATTTGGCCTGCAGCCTGAAAAGATTGCTGACCACTGCCCCAGACAGTACCAACTGTCAGGTATTCACACAGAAACTGGTTTCAGAAGAGCTTTACACACATTTACAATTTACTTCACTATCTATCCAAGCAGTCCACATTACAGCTACAGTTGAGTGCTGGGCTTCCAGAGATTAGAAAGTAAAATCTATAATCCTAATTTGGAGGCAGGAGACACATTATCTGCATAATATTCACCTGCAATAATGTTTTTTTTTCCCAGGAGTTAAAAATTCACTTATGCTAATGAAAACTGTCTAAACAAGGTATAAAATTTACTCAAACACTGTTAATGCACTGACAGTAATGAAAATGTTACCAATATTTTATTGAACCATATATTAAAGTTACCCATTTCAGGCAAGCAGAATTCTGTCAAACCAAATTTAAGATATGTAAGTGTTCAATACAGAATATTTATCAACTCTTTTGATTAACTTTGTTTTATTAACTGTTGTATTACTTCAAAAAGTAAATCTTTAAAGATATATTTGACTGATTTTTAATGTAAGACAAAGGATATTCTCTGAACTGAAAGATTTGTGCTTTTACATGTTCTTCACAGACTTGTCGCAATTGCTTGTACAGTGTAGCAGATACTTTATAAGAGCAAAGATTTTCAACAGCCTATAAAAAACAAAGTAATAAATAAACTCTAAAAATCCAAATAATGCTGTTTTGTTTGGATTGTATACCAACATAACAAATATAACAGAAAACAAAAAGAAAATGTATTCATCCAAACTAATAAGGATAGTAAATATATGGTTAGCCAAAATCTGAAGAAACCCCCCCCCCCCAAATTTAATGGACTTCTATTTCTGAATCTTAATGATTTCAGTAACGTCAGACATCAGTTAGGACAAAATAGGGCTGTGCTATGCCCATCTATCCTAAGCCACTCTTTGCTTGTCCTCTATGATATAAGTATGGTAAGTTAAGTTTTCCTTCTACAAGTACCATTCATTAGATGGATTCTTTCAGCAAAACTCATATTCATTTCTCTCACTGCCCAAAGGCATGCTTTCCATAACAGACATTGACTTAATATTTAACACATGAGCCATGTTTTTCAATTTTCTTTTCTGGATGGATTTGGACGTACAGTGTTGAACTCTGAGGCATCATCAAATTTGTTATAATTAATTCATTTAATACTTAAAATTTTTTAATTAAAAAAGCGTTGGTGGATTTCCAGCTTTCACATCCGTATGAAAAAAAGGAAATAACATCCGAGGTGAAGAGACAGAGTTTGGTTTTTAAACTGAAGTTTTCTGAGGACCAAATTTTGTTTAAATGGGTTGAATATAGCTGTGGTCTTCAAAATTTGTGACTTTATTTTCAGAGTTAATATTTGCTTTGGCTTAATTCCTCTCTTTCAGAATTCTATATACCTTCATTTATATAAACTTAAAATTTGGATGCCTGAAAAGAAGTAATGATATTGTTGCACAGAAAGGACCAAAGAAGATCAATGTTGACTTGCTCTGGTAGATTTAACTTTTAAACCATGTTCTGTTCTATTTGAAATCACTGATGTAGTGTATTGAACTACATTTGATCTTCAGTCTTGCCATATACATTCTAGTTATTTCAGCTGTTACCTCCTCAGTATGTTCTACCACCCTGAAGAGCTGATCCAAATTTATTTGGAATACATAGACTGTAGATCTGATTTGATTCCTGGGCCCCTGAAACACTTATTTAATAGCACAATGTAGTCTGATCAGTGATCCCAGCAACTGCACCTCTTGCCGTAACACACATGCATGGCAGGACACACTTTTTTGGGATCAGATCCCAATCATGCCATTAGTACTTGCCAGTTCAGGGAGAGCTGGGCTTTCACCATGCACTGGCAAATTGCAAACCTGGTGCCCACAGCCCTATGGTGCCAACCCTGACTAACAATCAGCTGATTTTAAGTCCCAACCCTGGGACCACAATGGGGCAGAATCATGATGCCAGCATGGTCTGGGACTGACAATCAGCTTATTACAGTTCCAGACCCTGTGCACTAAGATGTTGGAAAGCCTTGTGTACAAGGTAGCTACACGTGTCTTTAAAGTCCTGGTGCAAGGGGGCCCCAATTTCAGGGTTTCTGTGGGCAGGATGTATCAAGTGCCTTGCCTGCAGCTCCCTGGGTGCTGTGGAGCAAGGCAGTCAACCTGCTGGGTCTCGGGGGACTCCACAATTCCCAGAGCCCAGCATGGTGCTTGCCTTGGCCCATAGCCCTGGTGGGGTCTGAAGACAAGGCATGTTCTGGTACCAGACTGCAGTGAGCCATAGGAGTCACCAAGACTTGGTGGCTCCCCAGCACAGGGCAGACTGGCTCCCCAAGACAAGACACACTGAAAGCAGCAGGGTACAGCAGGGCTGCACCACACAGCTGACAACCTTCTGATATGGTGGAGCTTCTTACAAAGCTGTGTAAGACAACCAACATCAGATGCATGGGGGCTACCTTACTACACATTCATTTTAACATGTGATGGATACCAGCTACAAAAATATTACACATATTTTGTAGAATATTTTTGTGATTGGTTTTTCATGTTGTCATGTCATTAATTTGCTGAATGCATGGCAGGGTTACTACTTATGGGATGATTAACAGTTAATTGTATCCACATAAGAAATTGCTCTCTGAGCATACCTTTGCATGGGACTAGTACTAAAATAATTGTAATCTTTCATTTTAACCTTGATTACAGAATGTCTTTTTTTGCTGAATATTTATTTTAACAATGTTTAGATTTTTTTCAACTCAGCTTCAGAATACTTGAAGAAATGCATTCACAGAGCAGTCACAGATTGTAATCTTACATATTTTTTCTGCATACCATCCTTAGGATATGGGCAATACTTGCCCATCTGCATAGCTAAAACTACTGTCCAGCCTCTCATTTTTGTTACCAGAACTTCACTCTCTATAGCCTCAACAAATACAATCCTGATAAATATAATTCTGCATTCATAGCTACGATGCCTGATCCAAAAATTATTTTTCTAAGCCATGACTTTGGCCATGTTATCTATCTCTGCAATCCACTGGTTCCTCCTTTTCTATCAAACTGAGCATAAGCTACAGCTTTACTTCATGACCTAGTCACACTCTAAATTTCATTTTGTATTTATTATCATGAGGTCATTTTCCAGCCTCTAGTCACCCACTTGTTATGTTCTCTCACAGGCACGGTTAAGCATGCTGCCCCTTATTCTTGGGCCAAGAAACTTCACTGTAAACTTCAACAATGCAATGCCACACTCCTCTTGAAATCCCTCCTTAACATTCTCTTTTGTAATGACAAGAAGCTTAATAACTGTTAGGATGCTGACACACTGAGACCACAGCCAATCACGTTGTCCAATTGTTTCCTTACATTCTCCTCATCATATCGTTGGCTCTCTCATCTTAGAATGGGAATTCTTTTGGGAGGGTACTGTGTTTTTGTTTTGTGTCCATACAATATCTAGTAAACTTAAGTTATGATCTGACTGGGACAACAGTAGTGCAAGCAGCAAACACTCAGGCATACACATGTACAAGCAGGATAGACTCTCACAAATTGATACTGCAACCGCAGATTGCTAAACTCTCACTGAGCCCCAAATTTTGCTGGCACACTATACAGTACGCAAAACGATCAAGTCCATGTGATGTATATGTCTGTGTAATAAGAAATCTACATAAATTATGTAAACACTTCCTAATTTATTTCTAAAATCCCCAAAGGATATTTACAGATATATATAAAGTATACAGATCTTACTGAAGTAAAAGATGTAAGCTAGATGTAGTACTTAATGTCTGCATGAATGCACCATTAAACTTTTGCTGTTTTCCCTGTGAAAGAGACTAAGTTTAATCTACTGCTCGCATATAGGTATATGAGGCCCTGGTGTCAACCAGGATGTGGGCAGCCAGGTCTGGACAGATGTAATATTTCAAGTTCTTCAAATACCTATGGGGCACTTCAAAGAGTAAGTGCCCCAAAGTAACCCTGGATAAATTAGCAAATATCTGAAGATACTTCAACTTTGAGGTGCTTCCAGTTACAGCTGTGTGCACTATAGAATGCAACAGGAGGTTACTTGGCTCTCCAGCATTCAACAGTTTTCAACTGTCTCCCTCAATGACAGATTAGTAGAGGGATGGGGACAGAAAGCCAATAAGCAGCAGGCTACTTAGTGGTTGGCCATCCTGAGGACTGAAAAGCAGGAATCTCTACATGCCTGTCTGCCTCTACACTTCCACTTCTAGTGGGGAAGGGGAGGAAGGATGTGAGGTCTACCAGTTCCATCAAGTGTGTAGGGCCTCGGACTCTCAGTGTTGTCAAGAGTGGGCACTTAGTTGTCCTTGCCAATCTCTGGAGGCAAGGCATCGTTGTCTCCAACCCAAGTGCACAGTGAATGGAACAATGTGCACTGTGGGTGGGGAGGGAGGGGGTGGAGCCACAGGGTGCAGACAGAAGTGTAGCTCCCAGCTGTAACTCAGAATGATTTTTGGTCTCGGGGACGATCTGGTTGCAGGGCTCTGGGTACGCGACTCCCTGGGAGACAGCGACCATCGCCTGATAGAATTTGCTGTCCGGCATAGTAGATACGGCCCACACTAGGACTAGGGTCCCAGATTTCAAAAGGGCCAATTTTGGAGAGCTCAGGAGGCTAGTTGATGAGGCACTGAGGGACTGTAGGGTTGAGGA
>JAGPOW010003316.1:92264060-92299272 GCA_030014935.1 Caiman crocodilus
TGGCTGGGGTCCTGTGACCCCAGCACTCGTTCCTGCCATTGGCGGGGGGTCAGACTAGATGGCCTGCTCTAGGCCCCTTCTAACCCTAGTTACTATGAAGTAACTGTCCACATATAATTAAAAACTAAACGGAACAAAAAGATGGGCCCTACCAGAAAGACGAAGGGAAGAGAAAGGAAGGTAGCAGTACTGTTATGGTAGTGACATAATGCTAAATTAAAACTTATATAGAACAATGAAGCCCCCACATGAATTTCTTAGATCTTTTACAAAGCATCCTTTTCCATAAAACTCAGATTGTACAACACAAAGGCTTGCAAGATGAGGCCACTGATCACACAATTAAGGGTTTTCAAAATCACACAGAAAAGGAAGAAAAGACTGGATGCTGTTGTCACTAGTAAGGCAAAGATGAAGTAGCTGTTTAGGTCCCTTCCTACCCTAAGTACTATGATACTATGAATAGGAGTAACAGTGTATTTCCCCTTTCTGTGCTAAGTATTAGAAACCCTTAGACCTACTTTAGAAAGCACATATCTTTAGTTTTACCTTCAACTTAGTTAAAAGCTCAGATAAGTGAAAAACAATTAAAGTCGGGGAACAAAATAACAGTTATATTAGAGGGTTTTTAAAAAAGCTCTAGTTGATTATTTTAACAAACATGTTGGGCTCAGCAACCATTACTGCAAATTCTTGCCAAGTACAGAATCAAATCCATATTTATATTAAATTTGAATCTCATTTCTTGTCAAACTAGAAAAGTAATAGAGGACTACAGCTTTTGATTATGTGGCAGATCAGGTTGTAAGCCTACATGCTGGGCTTGGTAGGCTCACAACCTCCTTTCCAAAATGATGGGTAAAGAGACAAAGAACAGAAGCTAAAGGAGTTACGCATACCCAGATTCTTCCCTGTGGATGGGATTAAATCCAGAATGAGGCAGTTAGGACAATCTATAACTACACAATATTTCTCACCAAGGCTGAATTCAACCTTTCATTTCCCACCCAAGCAAACAAATAAATGAACACAGGCATATTTAAGAATCTTGTTAATTTGCAAAATGGATCCATTATGAATTAATGAACTGTAAGTACATACTAGGAGTTTGCAAATTAACAAGAAGAACAATAAATTTGGTGTTTGCTTTTGTACAATATAAGCGATCTCTAGCCTTTCCATTCTTTTCCCTCTTGACAAAAAGCACATGACTTTGTTGATTTCAAGCTCATGCTAATATAATCTTATCTCTCACCTTTCAAAATGCCAAGTAACTGGTCTTTTGGGGATTAAGAAATTAAGAAAACTTTATGATTTTTCAGCTACTGAGCTTCAAATCTTTGAATGTGACACTTACACAACTGGAATTTTGCAATCCTATAAAACCCAAGACATAAGTAACAACTATCTAAAGTTACTTATGAAAAAGACTAACTTACACTTCATTTTCAAGTTAATATAGTGGATTTAAATGCATTTGAGAAGGATATGTTGTTAAATGTGCCAAATAATCTTTGATAAAAAGACAAGCACCTGCTTACTTGACCAACAATTATTTTGAGGTCTTTGGATTTATTTTGTTTTTATAATGCTGTAATTACTGATTTTTATAAAAATGTTATTGCCATAAAGTACACATACTGTAAAGTAAGAATATGGATGAAGACAATAAAAAATGAAGACTATTTAAGAACAAAATGAAGAAGGTGGAAAGAAGGATATAAGTCAAGGATATCTAACTCCTCTTATCCCAGAAAAGTTCTAGCAATGTTTCCCCTAATTTAGTAACAGTTTTAAAGTCTTAGCGGCTGTGCAAATATATCAGAATATGGATCTGGTAGAACCTGATAGTAATTTCATCTGCACAGATATTTTTTCTTGCTCCAAAAGGATTTATGACTGAAGCTTAATTATAAGAATGGCTCTGGTAAAACAAACCACAATTTTATTACTGAGCAGAGTATGCCTGGATGACAAATGGACATAAATACTACTTGCAGTTTAAATTATGGAATATAATATCTCATTTGATATCTTGAGCAGGCAAATTGTGGGAGAGTACCACCACTCATCCCTTTTCTCTCCCACAAAAGCTGGTCCCCCAGTACATCTCTGTATGCCTCAGTATAACCTGCCAGTTACATGGGCCCTGATAATGTTCTCCATGGACCACCAAACAGTTTCCCCAAGGATCATATTTGGGGAACCACTGATCTAGAAAATAAGAAATGTCTTAAGAAAACAATACTCTCACAAACAGTAGCAAGATTAATTGATCTTTAACATCTACATTTATAGCACACAAACAAAGCTTGCAAATTTACATTTGTCTGACTAAGAATATTCCAAAGCAACAAGTGTCATGTTATACTGCTCAGTTTGGCATAAAAAATAAAATAACCAGGACTCTTACCTGGTAGAGCTCTTCAAGGTTGTATTTAATAGAGGTACTACTTTGTATAGCTCTCACTGCTTCATGAAGCTTCTGCCATGTGTCCTGAGTGTAATTATCAGGCAATTTAGGTCTTTCTGCAAAGACAAATACAGGTAGAAAACTGAATACCTAATCTACATGACTGGTTTTAGGCATCTCTTTCAAAATGCTTGGTTAAATTATACCAAACAACATGTACTTTCACAGTTTAAGCTTGAAACAATATATTTTTAAAAACAACTAATATTCACAATTCCACGAGAGATGGTAAAAGACACTAAATGCCCTTTTAAAGATGTATATCCAGCTATATCCAAAAGACTCGCATAAAAACCAAGGCTTCCTTAGTGATATCAGCTGAGCACAGCATCCTCCTTCAGGTGTCCTTAAAAATGTTTTTTTTTTAGGAGTGTGTTCAAGCCTTAGGTTGATGAAGGTGCTATTAGGATAGGTAGAGAGAACTTAATAGTGATGTAGAGTTAAATTTTGCTTTCAAGGTAAAATAGGTGTCTTGCAGAATGGTACTTTGTGCCCAAAAGCTTGTCTAAATCTCTCCCAACTGTACCGTTGATCCAAAAGATATCACCAAAAAAACCCTTTTTACTTCTTGTATCCTGAATTGTCACAGCTAAAAACAATATGCCGGCCCTACAACTTTTTTCTCTCAGGCAGCTGACATTGGAGGCTTTGCTCCACAAGCTTCTTTGCACAGACCATCCTCTTCAGATGAATGGCTCCTACTGAAGAAAGTGGAGGTTCTGTCCACATGGAACTTCTTGCACAACATGGACAAAGCATGTTAACAAGTAGTGTTGAGATGATATTGTTGCCACAGCGGCCTAGAAAAAATGTGAGGGGCAAGAACTCCTGTGGGAGATCACTTTTACTAGCTCAACTGCATGGTTGAAGCTTTTGGGGATCCCAGTATCCCTTCCCAAGGCTTCTGGGAGAGAAGATACTACTCAGTTCAATTGTATCTGCTTCTCAGAGGCCTGAGGAAACCAACTGTAATCCCTGAAAACTGGCCTCTTTCTATCCCAACCATGTAGTTCAGGGGTAGGCAATGTTTTTTGGCCGGAGTGCCAAAAACCCCCACAATGTCTACCTTGGAAGGTGTTGGAGGGCCGGCATGCCAGAAAAACAAAATGAGGCTGAGGGCGGGGGCAGTGTACATGACAGGACGCATGGCATATTAAATACTCATAAATGTTGCCTTTGTTGTATATTCCTTTCTTGTTGAGCATGTTGCAATGACAGATAAAAAAGAGACAAATAAGAGAAAGGAGAGTGAAAGAAAGAAAAGGGAAAGCAGAGAGAGAACCACATGCACAAACAAACGGAACCAGAAAACACACAGAACAGACACGGGCACACACACATCCAGAACCAAACACATGTATGTGCACACAGACACACAGAGCCAGATGCGCAGGCACACGGAGCCGGGCTCCTGGGCCACCGGACAAAGTCCGCTCCAAGGCATGCATGCACCCACTGGTAAGGAGCTAATGCCAGAGCCCGGAGCAGATGTTTGCAGGCTCCCGGCTGCAGCCAGCCCAGGCTCTGGGTAGCTGCTGCCAACCATGGCAGGGCTTGCAGCCGCCCAGCTGCCTGCTGGGAGCAGCCCAGGCTTTGTGGCTGGCAGAGGCTGCCTAAAGCCCAGGCCGGCAGTGGCGTGCCAAGCAAAATGGCCTCGCATGCCATACTCGGCACACATGTCAAGAGTTGCTGACCCGATGTAGTTAGTTGAGCCAATAAAAGATACTGCCCACATATACACTTTCCTCTCACATATTTCCTGGGCCATCACAGCACCTCAATGCAACTTGGACTTTTTAACACACTGTCCATGTTTGTGAGAGAATATCTCCATTTGGATAAGCATCTCAATTTGGGCAGACCTTCCACCTTCTTCAACAGGAATCCATCCATCTGAAAGGGATGGTATGTGCGAAGTAGCTTGTGGAGTGAGAGCCTGTGTCAACTTTTTGAGAGAAAAGAAGCCATTGAGCTGGAGTGTTGTTTTAGCTGTGCCGGTTTGGGAAATATGCAAGAAGTGAGGGTTGTTTTTTTGTGGTAACTTTTACTGGACCAACAGTACAGTTGGGACAGATGTTACACAAGCTTCTGTGCACAAAGTGCTGTACTGCCAGACATGTGGTTTGCCTTGAAAGCAAAATTTAACACTACATCTCTATTAGAATCTCCCTACCTAACCTAACAGCGTCTTCCCCAAACTAAGCCATGAATATGCTCTTAACCAAAGCACCTTTTTAAGCAAGGACAGGTGAAGAAGGACATGTGTGTGAACCCTCCACCACCTTCCACAGGACCCCATCCAGTGGAAAGGGAGGGTCTGTGCAAAGTCACTGGCAGTGTGAGACTCCTTCATCCTCTGAAGTCCAGGGCGCACGCGCGCGCGCGTGTGCACACACATAGACACACACACGCAGGGCCCCACCTGCTGCCACTTTGTCTGAATGCAGCTCCACTGAGAAATACTCTGAACATGAGTTAGAGCAGCACCCAACCAATGCTACCTATATTAGCAACGAGCTTTGAGTTGACACCTCTCTGCAGAGCCTTGAAACGAGGGACCCCCCAAAAGCTCCACACACACACACTTCTGCTGCAGAACAAGCTGGAGTTGTCAGGTGTACAATAATTATCACATTTGTGCCATAATGTCAATGCTTGTACAGTGTACAGTCAACAATAGTAAGAGTGCTCAAAATGTATGATAATTTTTTGAGGCAGCTAATTGATGCAGAATATGTAAAACCCAAGTCTCTCAGGGAGTCTTACCTTGCTTTTTTTTTTTAATTTTGGAAAATTTTTCATATTTCAGGACAAATCAGCCAAGTCAGTTCTGAACCCTCTCCATTGAGCAAAACTCAACTGTTCAAACACCATCTGTGGGGCTACAATGGGCAAGAATCCTCCCACCCCAGACTTTTCAGCCTGGGGCTTCAGATACTCCCAAATCCATTGGCAGACATCCTAGATGCAGGTCCATCCAAACCCAAAGGGCTTGGAGTTCAGATGCCCTCAAGTCTAACCTGCCTTTAGCCAACAGCCACAGGAGCAAGGTAGGGAGGAGCCCCCCATTTCCATAAAATCAGCAGGTAGGCAAGATCCTCCTACTGGAAGCTGGGCCCTGGGAAGCTAATTACAAAACCGGTAGGACATTCTGCCTGCAGTGCATTGGACAGGGGTGCATCCTCCACTACACAATGCCATTTAAATCCATCTTGGTCTGGGTAACAGACCAGTGCAGTGACTACGCTTGATCTTAGCCCATAAGAAGCAGCGTCTTAACTGACTTTTGGGTTGGTTGTCAGCACCTTCTTATGACTGGGGATCCTGGTTTTCTTGGATAAAATCCCCAATTTTCAGTCTAATAAAAGGAACCCCAAATACACACTTTTCCATGATTAAAATGAACCACTCTCTCTCTCTCTCTCTCTCTCTATATATATACACACACACACACACAAACACACATCAAAAACATATCTATCTACCTATATATATTTATTAGTGATGGTTCATTTTAATTGTGGAAAAATGTGAAATCATTTATCTATCTCTAGATATATCTCTATCTGTCTCTGTAGATGCACAGAGATATGTCTACAGATAGAGATATATCTATAGATTGGGGTGGGCAAAATTTGGCCTGTGGGCCAAATGCGACCCTCTAGGTCATTTTATTTAGCCCGTGGGGCCCCTACATTTAGAAAACGAATAGTTATCTGCCCCTGGCTGCCTGTCACACAGCCCTCAATAAGCAGCCCTCTGTCCGATATAATTGCCCACCCCTGCTATAGACAGATAGATGGATAGATACAGTGGTGTTTCATTTGAATCGTAGAAAAATGTGGATTCTGGGTTCCTTTTCTTAAACCCAAATTGGGGATATATATTTTTTTTCAATCAAAGAAAATCAGGATCCCTGCTTATGTCCACTTGCCTTGAAATACAGAAATGCTTCAGCTTGGATGCCCCACCTCGCTTCCCCACAAGAGAGCTACAGCCCGCACTAGAAAGTCTGGAAGAAAATAACTTATTTGCACGCTGATTTTTCCAGCAAGCACCACAGTGTTTTGCTCCCGATGCGATAGTCGCACACTGAAGCTTGGCAGCGCGCCGACATACAGTACAGAGGGCAGGGGCCCTTTCGGCGGGGCCCCAGGAAGGCGCTAGCCCCAAGGCGCGGGGGGGGGAGGGGAGAAGCCCCAGTCAGAGGGGAGCTCCCAGCCGGGGCTCGGCTCACGGGTCCCCGCGGGGGCGAGGGCAGGGGGCCGCCCCGCACCCACCTCGGAAGTTCTTGATCACCAGCTTCTTGGAGGCGGCGGCGGCGGCGGCAGCACCCCCCCCCGGGCCGACGCGACCCCCTGCCAGCGCCGCAGCCTTAGTGAGACCATTGGTATGGCCCACCAGCGCCGTCAAGTGCGGCTTCTTGCGCGACTCGTCGGCCATCTCCGCCGGCCTCGGCCCGCCCCCCCGCTACCGCCCCGCCCGCAAGATGGCGGCCGAGCCCTGCCCCCCACAACGGCTGACTCGCGCCGGGGGGGCAGCGAACGTGTTCCCAGATGTCGTACAGATGTGTGTGACCGTTGTACTTCCACGGGCGGGGGTGGGGCGGGGGCCTGGGCTCGGGGACCGGCTGCACAGCTGGAGACCCCCGTGTTCCCAGGCCCCGCCCCCATTGCCCTAAGGAAGCCCCGCCCCCCGGCCCCAGCGCGTGGAGTAGCAAGCCCCACCTCCCGCGGATGAAAAGGAAGGGGGAGGGGCGGGGGAGCCGGCGCTGCACTTTCAACAAAAGAGAAGCCCAGGCGAGGGGGTGGAGCTAACTACTGTAGCCAGGTGGGCCTGGCGTAGATCACGTGGCTCCCGCGACTGGCCTGTCAGCGCGGGGAGTTGGTCTGCTCGACTGGCTTAAGCGCTAGCTTTATTTGGCCCCGCCCCCTTCTTGCCCCACCCACATGTGACGGAGTACGGGGTGCGCCAGGGGAAGGAAGAGGGATGAGGGTGGGGGTCATGTGAGAGAGGTGGGCTTTCGTTGTGGCCCGGAAGCTGGGGGTGCGCGGCGGACCCGGGGGGAGCCGGCGTCTCACGGGGAGGCTTCTCCAGCCCGGCGCATGGCGCACATCACCATCAACCAGTACCTGCAGCAGGTAGGTGGGCGGCCCGCGGGCACTTGTCCTCCTTGTCCTCGGGTGTCTGTTCATGCACCCTGTATACTCCCACCCAACACACACTCACATACCCAGTGTACACGCACGTGCACATGCATACACCCACTACACATCTACACGCCCAATACATACATGGGCACACACATCCCCAGTATGCACATGCACATGCATATACCTACTGCACACATGCACACATATACGCAGTATATATGCACGCATATGCCCACTACATTCTTTGGAGTCTTAGACCAGCAGAGGTTCCCTATGTCGGACTAAGACCAACTGTGTCTGAAAGCTTGCAAAGAACTTTTTTCCAGCTTCTCAGTTGGTCCAATAAAAGATATCACATCTGCTCAAATAACCTTGCTTGTCTATGTCCTTGGATCAACATGGTTACAGCCAGCAACTCAGATACCCACTATACACGCATGCATGCGCACATACGCATGCAGTATACACACCTGCACATACATGCACCCACACAGACCCAATATGTGCGCATGTGCATGCAAACACATGTACATATGCAGCCCCTCTGAAGTCTTCCTGAGGGGTGGTGGATACTTTAATGCAGGGGTGTCAAATTTGCCTGGTCTCTTGGGCCACAGATGAACACGGGAGTAGTCCATGGGCCACATGAACAGCACAGGGCTGGATCGGACCCTCCCCACCTCCACCCAACATGCTTCTGTATACTGAAGCTTCTATATTTAATTTATTTTTAAACATTAATAACATTCAGATACATTTAAGAGATGTGATTCCCTGCACTTAAAATATCCTCCATTTCAGGAAAATAAATCATATAATGAAAATTAATAGTGTATCTTTATTCTTGGAAGTGTAAGTGAAATTGTTAAAGACAATTTTAGAAGCTTTGTACACTTATCATCCAAAGACAATGATGCTATAACATTGTTTTGTAAGATCTCTGGTTTACTTTGATCTTTGTAAGCAAGGAGAAAAATGGTGGTGACAGTGTTGGTCATCCACATAATTCACAGAATTTCAAGATGTATTTTCTGGACTTAAGTTATTTGGAACTAATGCATGAAATACTAATTTTTGAAAAGTCATTGACAAGAATGTATATGCATCTGCAGGAAAGTGGCTTTATTTGATACGTGGCAAAAGGTGGCTAAGTCTAGAACTTATTCATAGTTGTTAGGGTCAGGAGGGACTTCAATAGATCATAGAATCCGACCCCCTGCCCTGGGCAGGAAAGAGTGCTGGGGTCATATGACCCTAGCCAGGTGCTTGTCCAGTCTCCTCTTAAAGACCCCCAAGGTAGAGGAAAGCACCACCTCCCGTGGAAGCCCATTCCAGAGTCTGGCAACCCTCACTGTGAAAAGATTCTTCCTAATGTCCAGCCTAATTCTGCTTTCTATCAGTTTGTGGTTGTTGTTCCAGGTTATTTCAAGCGGTGCCCTGGTAAACAGAACATCGCCTATTTATTGCTGCCCCACCCCAGCTGGTGAATTTGCAAACAGCCACATGATCACCTCTCAGCCTTCTCTTGCAGCAGCTGAAGAGATTCAGGTCCCTCAGTCTCCTCGTTGGGCCTTACCTACAGGCCCTTAACCATAAGAGTAACCCTCTTCTGGACCCTCTCAAGTTTATCCACATCCCTCTTGAAGTGTGGTGCCCAGAACTGGACGCAGTACTCCAGCTGTGGTCTGACCAGTGCCGCGTAGAGGGGACATATCACCTCCCTGGACCTGTTCATGATGCACCTGCTAATGCATGATAAGAGTGTGATTAGTTTTACTGTTTACTTCGTCACACTGATGGCTCATGTTCATCTTGGAGTCAACAATGACTCCAAGATCCCTTTCTGCTGCTGTGCTGCTGAGAATGTCCTCTCCTACCCTATAGGTGTTTTGATGATTCCTTCTCCCTAGATGCAGCACTTTGCACTTGTCTTTGTTGAACTGCATCCTATTCTTTTGCACCCAACTTTCCAACCTGTTCAGGTCCGCCTGGATTTGATCCCTTCCCACCAGTGTGTTTACCGTAGCCCATAAGCTTGTGTCATTCTTTGCTGTTCTCTTTTTTTTCTTTTTTTTTTTTTTTTTACTTTTACCTGTCTTGTTTAGGTACAAGAGGCCATTGATACCAGAGATGGACTTTTTTGTGCAGAACTAGTATCATTTAAGCATCCTCATGTTGCAAACCCTAGACTTCAGGTAAGGAAATTCGTACCTTGCCAAATCGCAGCCCCAAATCCTGCAATATTCTTTGTGTGGGGGATACGTTTTCATCGACTTTGGAGAGGCTCTTAATGAATATGAGTTTTTTCTCATTTGGATATGATTTCTTGATGCAAATAGGAAATACGTGTTAGATGAAGTAATGTCCACAGAGAGGAATGGCAAGGATAATAAATAAACACAGAAGAATTAAAAAGGCACAAACCTACAAAAAAACCTCTCATACTTGAGAGAGGAAAATGCACCTAGGATGTGATCTGGGGGGAAAAAGTTGTCTACTGTTATGTAAAGCCCTACAGAATTTAAAAGTGAGAAACCAAGACTGTTCAGAAGAAAATTACAACAGTTTCATTTATAAAACATTTAACTAACAGATAGACTTCAGTAGTGTGAGCTCCTCACTACAGTTCCTTAGGAATATTTAAAGTATCTTTATTAATAGTCTGTAAAACCTTAACTTTTGTGGGTCACTATGTAAATTTTAAAACTGCAGCTATCCAGATATGTGGCCAGAAGAACATTGCCCTGTATCCCATTAGCAATAAGATGCATTCATCATTCTTTTCCTGGCTACGTAATAACCTAAAAAATATACAATGATCTCTAGAAGAATACAGTGGAATGTAGATTGTAAGATCTATTCATGTCCCCAGCCTACATTTTTCTCTCTTCCTTTTTTTCTCACCTGCCTTGTCTCATTTTACCTTGCCTTCTTCCCTGAAAAATCTCTTTTTAATGAGCCAAAGTAGTGGCTCTTTCTGGTTTTGTGTTTTTTTTGTCCCTTCTCACATTTTCAGCTCTTCAGCTTTCTCCGTGACATGCTTCTTCCCCTTCTTCCCCAATACTTTACCATAGGGGTGGGTAGTTATTTGGGCCAGAGCCACTGAGAGAGTATTGGTGATCTGTTGAGGACTGGTTTAACATTCCCTCATACCCCAGCACCCCTGCAGCCTGCAGCACCTCACTAAAACTCTCTTAGTGGCTCTGCCCTGGAACTGGCACCACACTGTAGCTGCCCAGTGAAAATAATTTGGGACCCGTGGGTGCAGGGCAGGGTGTGCTTGGCCAGGCAGTTGGGATGGGGCCAGGGGTGGGGGGGGGCAGGATCTGGCAGCAGGATGGGCAGCTGGAGCTGGAATTGGAAAGTGGTAACACTGCAGGGCTGGAGCTGTGCTCCACTCCCTACATGCCTCTGTCTGTCATGAGGATGGACCATGGCTCTGCCCCAAGCCCTGACCCCATACTACCACTGCTCTGTGATCCTAATTCAAGCCCTGGCCTTGGCATTAGTTGCACGTTCTGCTCCTGGATGCCACTCTCCACCTGCCCGTGGCCCCGTCCCATCCACCTGCCAAGCATGCCCTGCCTGCATGGGCCTGAGCTGGTCTACATGAGACCCCCACCTGCATACTCCATCTGGTACCTCCAGCAGTGGGTGCGGGGCGGATGGGCCATGGTGCCTAGGTGTGGTAGTAGAGACTGACCCACCACCAGCTGGAAGGTGGGCCAGTGGCAGCTGGAAGGAGTTGTGGAGGCTGCCGGGAAGTGAGTCCAGCCACCATGCCCCACTCCAGCCCTGCTGTGCACTCTGAGGACAGTGAAACCGGCCATGCCACAGCCTGGAATGCACCCTGCACCTGGGCTGGGCAGGGGGGACACACTGCAGGTCAGATCCAGCCCACGGGCCATAATTTGCTCACTCCTGCTTTACTATCTATTCTTGAGTTTTTACTTCTCCTTTCTAAGGATCTTCTGAGGTTCTGATGCCAAATGAAAATTTGTATGTAGAAAAATATCATTATGTAAAATAATTCTTGATAAAATATGCCTATGGCTTTCTATTTTTGGTTTACCTTACCTTGCGCTTTAATGCTTTGTTGATTTATTTATTCTATATCTAGCTTCCATCTCCAGAGGAAAAATGTCAACAAGTTTTGGAACCACCCTATGATGAAATGTTTGCTGCTCACTTAAGGTGAAGATGGATTGAGAATGAGAAAGTTTGAATTTGGATGCATTTAAAGGAAGGCATTGAATTTTTCTCTGAATTGATCAGTTATTTGAAGTGGCACTGTCAGCCTCTTTGGTCTGAAAATGTTTTTCATACTCTTGCTACAGTAACCCCTAAAATTGCAACAGAAAAAATATCCCAGACAGTATTTACTGATTTTTCTATTTTTAATTGCATTTTCTAGTCTTAGCAGCACATGCATATAATTACTGTCATATCCTTTTATTTATACTGATCGTCACTCTCCTTTTCCAGGTCCCAGAAGAGGGTACTTGCTTGTAATAGTAACAGCAGTGATAGAAGTGGACAGGCAGTAAATAGCAAGGAAAAGAAATATTTCATAGAAATAGGAAGAGGTAGTTATAAAACTATAAAAATTAGTTAGGCTACTCTTTTGGACCCAAAATTATTTTGCTGAGTGTTTTTATGTTTTGGGGTTTTTGCATTTACTAGAAGTCCAGTTGACTGTATCATTTTACTTTTTGATGTCATTCATTTCAATAACTTGGTAAATTTTCCTTTTTAGGTTGTTTTGAATGGCAATTGTAGAAAATTTAATTCAAAACTGGGGAGGGAGGTTAGTGGCATGTAAAGCCCAGGGGCCAGGAATGGCGGCAGGGATAACTTCTCCAGCCCTAATTCTCAGCCCTCTTGGGCGTTGCCACTGTTCAATTGGGAGCTGAGGGTGGAGACTGCAAAGAGAAGCTAGCAGGGACTGGGAATGGGTCTTGAGGACAGCCTCCCTGCTCTATTCCCAGTTCTTACAAACACTGTTTACTTGGATGGCCAGGGTAGCATTTAAAACCCAGCAGCTGGGAACTAAGGTGGGGACTTGGGGAGGATGGGGGTCCAGTTCCAGGCACATATGCCGCCCCTTGTTGCACTTGTCCTGGTGAACCAGAAGAATGGCCCCCAGTCCTGTCCTGCCAGTCAGCTTGTGGGACAGGGGAAAGGGTCCCCACATGGCTGGGTGTCAAGGAGTCAATGTTCTCCTTCCCTCCCTCTTCCTTGGAGGGAGGGAGTGAGGGAAAGCAGAGGACTGTGGGATACTGGGTATCCTCAACACCTGATAGACATGCATAGCCATTACACTGTGTGAAAGGGGAGAGTTTTTAGTGGTTGCAAGAGGTAAACTTTCCTGCAGAGGAGACATTTTCTTCTGTAAGAAAGCCCTTGAATGGCTGTGTGGTGCTTTTGTGCCTGGAGAAAGACTTTTCTCCTGACACAAATGTCATGGCTATACTGCAGCCTATATTATTGGTTTCACCAAGAAGCAAAAGGAACAATCTTTAAAATGTGTCTTTCCTTATGTTTTTCTTTTTTCCTTTTGACAGATGTACTTATGCAGTGGGAAACCATGACTTCATTGAAGCATACAAATGCCAAACTGTTATTGTCCAATATCCTTTTCTATCAGTCCTCTGTTTTGTATCTAGGATAGTTCCATATTTATTTGAGAAATGGAAAATCATCCTGATAATTTAGAAGATGCAAATACAGTTTTATTTCAGAATATTTCAATTATATAAACTTAAACAGTGAAACCTAAATAAGTATTTTCCCTTCTCTGTATGTCATGCTTCCAAGCTAGAAGAGTACTAAAATATACAGGGGCCTCCTAAAAGCATTTATACAGACCCTAAATCCCCTCTGTATCAAGGTGATGATGTTACTGCAGAGAACTGCTATCTTGAGCTTACCCAGTTTCATACCTGTGCTTCTGTAGAGTCAGGAAAGGAGGGAACAAGCAGCAGAGCTGCCCCTCCTTACTCTCTCTTATGTCCCTGAATCCTGATCCCACATCTACTATGTTTTTAGCTGATGTCTGTTTCCAAAAACTAGAGCATAGAATATGGTGTCTTTATTTGTGCTGTTCAGCTTTGCAAACTGTACTGTGTTAAGCTCTCCTAAATACAACACATCATTCCTGCGAGCATTTCAGGCACATAAAGAAGAAAACTGGTAAGTATTTCACAACAAGCATTAGTGACCAGACAGATTGTTATTAGCTCGTCATAAAACTTTACCATAATTCAATTAAGATATCTCTATAAAAAAACTTTAATTTATAATTATGCTTCATCTGCATTTTTATGCACAGCAGTTATTTGTAGGTGGTATGTGACTCATGGGGACCCCTCTAGATGTTCACGTAAAGGCATTATAGGATCTGATGTATGATCTGCACAATCATGCATCCTGCCATGCCACATGTGATAGGATCTGATGCTGGATCCCACTATCATGCCTTATTGCTGGTGCGGATAGAGTCTGGGATCACCATTGTGGGTTCCCCCTACATGGGCAAGTAGCAGGCTCCTGCAACTGTGAGTCCTGTAGTACCAAAATCTGAGCCATGGCAGCATTGCACAGCAGCCAAGACAAAGAGTCTTGCAGCTGTGGACTCTCTATCGCAACAGTGTCCCATAGCTGGGGAGGTGCTGCTATACATGCAAATTAGATATGGATAGAAACCAGGTATAAAGTTATTGACATTTTCCAGCTTTAACTTTATTGCTGTTTGGATTTTTTTTTTTTATGGCATGATAGTTACTTTGCACAGGTAGCTGATCTAAATTAATTGCACAGTTAACCAGTTAATTGTATAATACATGTAATGTGTAAAGGGGGGGCATAATGTAAGCCAGAAATTATCTTTTTGTAAAAACCCAATATTCTAAATTAAATATGTAGTGCATTTGTTTTCCTTAAACAAGCTACTGAACGCAAAATGATATTCATTGGAGACTTAAATTGTAGAGCAGATTTTTTAAACATATTTTTCATTCACTGTAGAGATTTATATGTCGGCCTTCTAAAGAAACTTTCCTCCTTCTAGAGACTTCCATAAGGAAAGAAAAGCGAGATGTTTATGGAGATGTATAAACACCAGTTAGTTTAAAAAATATGCAGATGTTATGGTTTTGTTGCGAGAGGTTCAGTTAACTGTCTTTGTTTCTCTAGGGCTTTGCCCATTATGTATGCTGTAGCACTTGACCTTCGAATTTTTGCTAATAATGTAAGTAGTTGTAAAACATACAGTTACCATTTCATGAACTTCATCCGTCCATAAGAAATTTAAGTGGCTTAAATATTTTAAACTTCATCAGTCAGCCTAATTTTACTTAATTTTTTTGGAATTGTGTGTTAATAAAACAATGCATGCTTATAATCTCATGCTCTATGAAATTCAGTAGATATTATTACCAATGTAGATTGCTCACTCTGTCCTCCTCCTATGGTTGGCCCTGAAGTAGAGAGGTGCCAAGAACTTGAAGGACATGGAAGTTAAGTCTGGATTTATGGTTCTAAAGACTTCTGTTTGGCTGATTTGTCAGCTTCACTAGTTATTCTATTCTTGGCCCCTTGATTAAGATAGAATTTTCTTTTACATTAGTTGGAATTTCATAGGGACTCAGGTTACAAACCCACCATCCTTGGGGTAGCTCCAGAGCCCTGAGTTTCTCCCTGCTGTCCTGCTTCCTGTCCCAAACCAAGGTTTGTCTCTGGGTGTGGCACAACAGATTGAGGAGGTGTCACAGCAGGGTCCTACAGGAGAGCCGTGATCTCCTGAAGGCCGTCTACCCATGCCAAGTCTGGCCTAAGGCACCCTCAAATTCTTGCCCGCCACGTCTTTACTGTTAAGTATATATGGGAGGCTGCCTTTATACCGTCCTGGGCACGGTGTATTGAGGACCTCTGTTCCCCGTGATCTCTCGACCCCACTGGGGTGTCTCCCTGTGTAATGGGTGCCTTCCAGGCACCCTGGCCTTAGGGCCTCGCATGGCTCCTACAAGCCCCCAACACCACACCCCAAGCCTCGCTGATGTCTTGGACGTTGGAATGTCAAACTACATACCCGCTCTCTCGAGCCTTCTATGCCAGTGCCCCTCCTGGGCTCTCTCCGTGCCCTCTCCTGGGGCTTCTTACTCAATAGTGCCCCCTCTCTGGGGACTTCTCATCAGCGCCTCCTTCTCCAGGGCTTCTCTTAGTGAGCCACCGGTCTTCTTGGCCCACTGCACGGCTACCCTCTTCTAAGGCCAGGCATACCGTGCTGCTATTTTGAATCGGGGACCACCGCAGCACTTGCCCTTATCTAGGAGGTGCTATGCTGCTAACCCCCATCTCTCCTGGGGTCCACCGCAGCAGCCAGCCTCTGGCTGGGGTCTAATGCCGCACTTAGCCTCCAACCAGTCTCGCGGTACCTGTCCTGGGCTTCTCACAACGATTCCCCTCGTGGGCTCTTTAAAATACTGCCCCCTGCCTAGGGCTTCTCCCCACATGTCACCCCCCTCTTTGGGCTCGCCATGCCCCCACAGGGCTCCTCAATAATGCCACCCCTCATGGGCCTTCTCAATGCTGCCCCTTCTTGGGCCTGGGGTCTCTGCACCCCGTGTTGCTGCGCCCTCTCTGGTGCTAGATCGTGCCCTCCCAGGCGCCAGGGCCCCACACCCTGTGGGGCCCTATGAGGCTGCCTCCAACCCCTATAGCCTTGCCCAAACCACTGGTATAATCCAAACCAACAAACCAAAATGCAAGCCTCCCAGCTAGAATTAAACACAAGGCACCTGGCCATGACAACACAAGCCTCCTGGCTATGCCTCCACATCATTGCTCCAGCCTCTGGAGCACTCATGAGCTGCCCCTGCCCCTGCCCCTGCCCCTGCCCCTCCAGCTGCTGGCAGAGAACTGCTAGCCTAGCCTCAGCTGTAGGCTTTATAAGGGCCAAGCCCTGCCCCTTAGGGTCAGCTGACTCGTTAGTTGCCTTGGTAACCCTCAGCTGTGCTGGCTATGGACTGCTGGGGCTTTCCCCAGCAGCCTTCTCACTCAAGGAGCGGTGGGTGCAGTGAGGTGTGTCAGGACAGGAGGGAACAGGCAACAAGTGATAGGGAAGGAAGCAGAAATCAGAGCAGCAGATTGGACAGGGAGCAGGAATCAGAGTGGCACTATAGGAGTGTGCAGGGTTGTTTGTGGCATTCCTGTCAAATGTTGGCCCCCACTGGACTTAGAAATGCTTTGAACCAAATAGTATTTTCTTGTACTTCTTATTGTGACCTCATTCACTTTGAGACTCTAAACTTGATATTCCAAGTTGTGTGCTTGTACCCAGAGATTACCTGTAGAAACCTGATTGGGCTAATTAGGACAGGGGATTTTGATTTACTGTATTGACATTTTTTCATTATGAGGGCCAAAGAGTACTGGAATGGTTGCAGCTTCAGTAACAAGGATATCCCTCCATCAGCACCGGGTTTACCTTTTGGGAGTCCCCAGACAAACGTTAATTTATGGGCTTCTTTTTGTTTATTTTATTAGACTGCTTAAAAACTAAAATGAAAAATCATTACAGTGATGCATCCAGCTGCCCTAACACAGCCCTAAATCTCCATTTTTTTTTTTATGTATTTGTTGTTATGATAGTCACAAAGCACATAGATCAGGGGTTCAAACTCCTTTCTCCTAGCCGATCTAGTCTAGACCATGGGGCTCCTTGCAGGTCAGGTTTGGATGTGGCAGTGGTAGTGTGAAGGTTAACAAGAGTTGTTGCTTACTCTCTGCTGTTGTCTTGTACCACCAGTGGGGCTCCAGACCCCAAACTTAGTGGTAGGCTCTGCCCCCAAATTTCCATTCTGTTTGGGAGTCCTGTGGGCCAGATGACAGCTCTCAACCATGTTTTACACCCTTAATAGAGGCAAATCCCAGTCCATATTGGGACCAGTTGTTTCCTTTCATTTATCCTTGTTCCTAGGTAGAGGCCTACATTAATCAATATACAACTTTTAGACCTCTTCAGTCTCAGTATTGCCAGCTTTCATGATTTTTATTTTCAGCATTGGCATATAAGTGATGTTTCTTAAAGCTTCAGCTTCTAGAACCGTATGATTGCCTGAAGGATCACAGTAGTGCTATAAAGGTTTCTTAATCTTAAAAAAGTATCATATTAAAATGTCACAGTTTTAAGCTGAGCTAATTAAAGCATAACCTGTCAGTTAAAGCTGTTAAAGCCATCCTTTTTTTTTTTTTTTTCTGAAGTAAGATATTCAGAATTTTAAGGAGATACTTTAATTCTGTGTTACAAAAGTTATGTCCAGGGATGCTGGTTTTTGCTGATTAAAAAAAATCTGTCTACCTATTGATTTACATTAGAGGCATTTCATTTTAATCATGGAAAAAGGTGGATTTTGGGGTACTTTTTTAATCTGAAAATTGGGGATATTTTTTAACAGAGAAAACCAGGATCCCTGGTTATGTCACTTGCAGGATTTTGGGGTGGCAGAAGTGACAAATTTACCACTTATTTTACTTACCAAGATAAGTGTTTAAAACACTAACCTTTTGTTTTGAACACAATGAACCTGGAAGTAGGAATTCACTGTATGTTTCTCATCTCGTCATGCTAGGCAGATCAACAGTTGGTGAAGAAAGGAAAAAGCAAAGTTGGCGACATGTTGGAAAAAGCAGCAGAATTGCTGATGAGCTGTTTTCGAGTCTGTGCTAGTGACACGTGAGTGAAAGATCCTTCCTAAATTGTACACCAACTCATTTAAAAAGTAAATACATTTCCAATTTTCAAAGCGTAAATATTAATTTATTTCCATTAAGTCAATATCTGAGTGAGCACAGTCAGCCCTGTGGCTTGGATCTTTTTCTTTTGTTCAGTTCCCCTGTGATTTACTATAGGGGTGGCTTCTCTCTTTCTGTCATTTTTAGCATGTGTTGGAGAGAGAGCTTGATTGTTTTTTTTTTTTTCCCCCCCCCCTTGGCTCCTAAAGGAGACCACTAATTCTTTCCTGCCCCGTTCTGTTCTAGAGTTGTGTACCCTATTACTTAGGGATGTGAAAGAAGGAGTCTTGCCTCAGTCTTCAGTTTTCCACTCATACACTTTTAACCTGGGGAAAAGATTTCTTTGTTGTTTTTTCCTTGCTTCTCGTATATCAGGCAGCTAGAATTCTCCGGTACATGCTGCCTATAGGTGTGCAGAATACTCTTTGCAGGAGGTCACCATATTGTCATCAACTTAGACAATGTTACCATCCACAGGCACTTAAAATTGCTGCCCCCTCTCTCTTATCAGTCTTAAAACCAATGCATCCTCTTAATATATCTCTTTACTTGCCCACTTCCAGCAAATACCCATAATCAGGTCTTCAAAACCACGGTCAAAGGCATGACCCTAATTCCAATTTGTGTATATTTTAAGTACAAATAAATAGTCTAACAAAGAAGCTGTGAATGGACTTAAGGTTGTTCATTGAAATGAGTTTGAGTGTCTGGTTGTGTAGATTGTTGGTGTTTGTATGTTGGATGTGATGGAGCCTTAAGGTACAGTTTTTGCACTTAGTAAGGATACTATTGCTGTCTTCCTTGACAATATCCTTGTAATGGTGTTGATAGAGAATACAGTTGAGCAAAACTTAAAGATGGCAAAGATCCTAAGTTTGAAAGGGCACCCTGTTTTGATGGTGTTGTATGGTTTAATATATGAGACTTTCATTTTGACTATGTTACTGGTTTAAGAACACTTGCTCACAAATATACACAAAGAGTCCTCAGAAGCAAAATCATATCTTCACAAAATGTTCCTTTTGTATTGCTTTTTGTAACAGCCGAGCTGGCATTGAAGACTCCAAAAAGTGGGGCATGTTGTTCCTGGTGAATCAGCTGTTTAAAATTTATTTTAAGGTATGAACAAAATCTAATGACCTGTTTTTTGGGGTTTTTTTACATTTCATATTCTAAATCAAGTCCACATTTATCCATTGGTGCCACATTAGTATGTCTTTAAAACATATAACTCTCTTCACAGATCAACAAACTTCATCTATGTAAACCATTAATTAGAGCAATCGACAGCTCAAATCTGAAAGATGAATATACAATGGCACAGAGAGTTACTTACAGATATTACGTTGGACGCAAGGCCATGTTTGACAGTGATTTTAAGCAAGGTACTGTATGTCAGCAGGGCAGATTTATACTCTGACTGCTGGGACTGAAATCCAGCTGACATGTTTTGTGTGCAAGTCAAAACCTGTTGTGGAAGGAACAGTTGTTCCATTAGCATAACTTACATTTGGTGAATACAAAAAACATCCAAAAGGATTTACTGCAGGCTGAGCCTGATTTGGGTAGGGATTGCATTACACTTCTAACTGCAATGTCTGCTCAGTTCTAAAATATCTGTCTCTGTGGTGTCTTTTTTTAGTTATCTTGGTATATGTTATACACACACACGCTACAATAAGTATTTTTCAGTATGAGTATTCAGCAAGATAAGGACATTTGGTCTTCAGTTCCTGCACAGAACTGATCAACTGAAAAAAAAGAATCTCTGAAATGTTAGAAGTGTAAACTTCTTTTACAAACAAGTTACGTTTAATCATTTTATGAAGCTTTTTAATTTCGGGGAAAAATATACTTATTCATGGATATAAAACTTCAGTGGTGGCAGTGCAGACATTAGAAACAGTCCCAGTGTCAGCACTGTAATCCCTTGAGAACTAGAAAAGAAATCTAATTTTATCTAGAGAAATACAGGAAGCAACAAGTAGCAAAAACTATGGTGACAAAAGTAGGTTTTAGCCTCCTAACTCGTAACTTTGGATTTTCTGCTTGTATGAGTGGTTACAGTGATTCCATATTTTTGCTGAACCAGGACTAATTTGTTAACTACTTTTTCAGTTTTAATGGTTATATGTAGGGCAGTTTTTATTTTAAAAGTGACTTTAACATAAGCGTCTTAGAAACTGGGCACATCATAATGTTACTATTTTTAAGTCTTAGGTTACTGTAACTTGCATAGTACTTAATACTAGTTTTCTTCAAGTAGGAATATTTCTCATATTCCTATTGACCACACTATGAGCTGTAGATGAATCCTGATTAATCCTTCTTGTGTGATATTTATATAAAATGCTTCTATACTTCATTGATACCCCTTCTTTACCACTCTGCTCGCACGGCATAGTACAAGAAGCCAGAAAGAAAGCTTGAACATAGATATTTCGGTTTCTGGTCTTAGAGCAGACAAACTGTGTTTTTTTTTGTCCTCCCTAGCAGCAAAAAACCATTAAAGCATTTTTTTTGCTGTGTCACTCTTACCACTCAAACACTTCTGCAGATATTTACAGGCACACATTGTATGTTATATGATTCCTTTTGGTTTGAAAAACCCTAACATTTATTTTGGAAAAAGTTTATGGCATGTAAAAAATATATTATCTTGAAGTTCTCCTCTTCTGTAGCACAGTAATTCTACTGAATTTACATGGAAATCTCTTTTATAATGTGGTTTGATTGTCCAACTGCCCCATCCAAAATATACCAACACAGCCTTAGTGACCTTTTAAATAGAGATCTTGTTTTTATTGTGATTTCTTGTCTAATGAATGAATTGATCCTTATTGCATTTATGTGTTTGTTACTGTGCAATTTTGCCTGACTTAGTTCCTGTGCGAATGCTTTTAAGTTATTAAAATATGAGAGAAATCTTTTGACAGGCTCAAATCACAGGCTGTGTCCACACAATCAGGGGTGTGCATTTGCAGCAGCACTTTGGGTTACCATATGTCTAGGTTTTCCCAGACATGTCTTCTTTTTTGGCCCCCTGTCCTCACATCTGGGTGAATTCTTAAAATGCAAGCAAATGTCCAGGTTTTTACTTTGCCTCTGCTTTTCCCGGGCATGAGCAGCTTGGATGCTTGGGGCTGGGAGCAGCGGGCAAAGTGATTGGCTGTCAGGCATCATGGGCTGTGTGTGTGGGCCCCAGCAAGCTGGTCCCAAGGGGATGATGGTGGCTGTGGGTGCACAGGGAAGGGTACCCACAGGTCTGGGGGTCAGTGGCTTAGGAGTGAGGGAGGAGGCAGGACACCTGCATATCACTGCCTCTCCCCCACAGTTATATACCTCTTCCGCTCTCCTCCCAGCCCCTACACTCCCACCCTGCTCCTCCATCCTACATATGTCCTCTTTTTTGATCCTGGAAATACAGTAACCCTAGGCCGCCAGTATAAATAGCGGCACAAAATTGTGCCTCTGCTTTGTGCCTCAGTGCATACCCCTGCCTGTGCTCTTTGCAGCAGGACACATTGTTCTGCTCCATCTGCTGCAGGGCAGGGGCTGGCTGAGGCATAGAGTGCCTCTGTGTAGGGGCCACTGGTCTGCTTGCTCCCCCATCTCCACATACTGTGGGGTCCCTGCAGCGAGGTACCCTCAGTTGCTCCCTGGGTGGCTTGAGCACAGTGTGGCTCCAGACTGGGGAGCAGGCAGCCCTGGGTTGGCTGCTCCCCCATCTCCACATGCTTTAGTGTGGAAGCTCTGCTGCTCGGGGAATGGCTGGCTGTGGCCCTGGACTGCCTGCTTCCCCCTCTCCACATTTGCTCTGATGCACATTTGTCAAGGGTTGTTTTTTTTGATACTGGAAAGTCCCAGTAGCAAGTTTTGTCCTAGCACTGCAAATTAGCAGCACCAGACATGGTTTAATGTGCAACGCATGTGGTTTATGGTGCTGCAAAAGCAAACTGCATGTGCCTGCATGTGGATCCAGCGATAGGGTCAGAATAAACCTAGTAATGAAGTCCCTGTTTAACCAGTTTTTGTCATTGGTCCTTGTTACTAGAAGCTTTGCTGATCTCCTTTCTGTGTTTGCAGCTGAAGAATATCTGTCGTTTGCCTTTGAGCACTGTCACCGTTCAAGTCAGAAAAACAAAAGGATGATTTTGATTTACCTGCTGCCCGTAAAAATGCTGTTGGTGAGTGCCTTTTATTCTTGGCTTCCAAATAGTTTGCTGTGAGACAGAACATGGTGCACAGCATAGCACTGACTGTCTTGTCTAGTTTGTGATGGAAGCTGTCTGGGGCCTTATTCAAGTACAGGAATTATCTTGTGTAGGGTGTATTGCAGACCTGAGGCTTGGAAACATGGTCTGCCAGGCTCCTATATAACACTGCAGAATTAGCATTTAGGTGCAAAAAAGAGAGGGTCATAAAATTTAAGTTTTAAATTATCTTCTTAATAAAAAGCATATTTTTTCACACAACTTGTAGGGAGTAAATTATATTCCTAGCTCCATAGCAACAAAGATGTTGGTATCAAAGTACCTGGTGATCTTACAATGTATTAAGAGCAGGGTAGAATTGTGGGGGGGGAAATACCCCCCCCAAAAGGATACAAGACCACTGCAGTACCATACCATACCATAGCAGTTCCCTCTGACACTGTAGGGAGAGGAAATGAAGATCCTTCTCTTTGTTAATTGTGCATTGCAAAGTGGGAATCACACTTGAGTCGGTCTGCAGCCTGAAAGGGGAGAATTGCTTCCTTTATGCTTCTCCCATATGTCAAACAGACAACTATAAGAGATGGGTACTGGAGGAGTTGTCAGGCAAAGCACCTCAGTCCTGGTTTCTCAATGTGTACTAACCTGTAGGTTCTCTTGAGCAGTCATAACATAAAATATGAGATCTTGTGGCATGTGAAATGGGAACTAGGATGGAAATACAAAACCCCTCGTGGCTTTTAGTAGAAATCCACTGTTTTTTTGTAACCATGTATTTTAGTCTTGAGTTGCTGTCTTTGCTAATCTAAAGGAACTTTGGTCTATGGGAAACCCTGAAGAAGACTGACAACTGTCAGGGCATTGGCAAATTTGTTATAAGCTTCCAAACTTTAAAACATATTCAAAATATATTAAAATAGCATAAGTGAGTTTTTGTTTCTACCTGGTTGTTGGTAAACATGAAACGGAGCTCTTTTTCTCAGCCAATTATGTAACCAATAAAGGGGCTACCAGTGGCATACCATTGAGCACCCTGGTACCTAAATTTAAACTCTGACTGAGTTGATGTGCAATATAATCTCTGTTGTGCAATCTTATATTTTTACTTATGTGAGAGAGAGAAATTCCTTTTTTGATACTGTATATGGTCCAAAATCTTCTGTGACCTAACACAATGAAAACATTCATGTCAAATAAGCATATTTTAAGAACAGAAATTAAAATTTCCCGCTGTTAATTTTTAAGGAAAAAATACCTGTTATAGACACAGGTTAGCCCTTAACTGTGCTGTGACACAGTTGGCATGATTTGTGGCATTCATCTTCTAACACAACATTTTGTTTGCAGACTGGTGGTGCAACTTAAGCTGTTACAAATTCTATACTTAAGTCATATGAAAGGTGATCTAGGGCTGGGGTAGGAGACCCACAGAATGGATACCAGAGTGTGGAACGCCAAGGTATTTGGGTTGCCATGCATGCCTCAGGATAGATAGAAGAGAATGGGCTGAGGCTATGTTGCCACAATAAGGATCTGGCCCCTTGCAGTTCCCCCACTTCCACCCCTGGCATGCCAGCATCTTGAAGGAGTGGGAGCATGCCAGGGGTGGAGAGTAGGGAAATCTGTTAAATTGAAGTTGCAGGTGTGTTTGATGCTCTGTTCAAAAACATTGTTAACCCCTGTTTCTTGCGTGTAATGGAGTCTTATAACAGTTTATACAATTTAGAAACAAAGTTTTACAAAAGTAGAGGTGTATAACATGTTATCCTTGGAAATGCAGTGTAATGGGGCCTTAAAATAGCTCCATTTACTTCCTTTTGTTTTTGGGGGGCAAAGTAAATAAACATTCGTATTTCTTCTTTTTAACAATGTTTTTATGGATTATTAATTGGAAATATTTGACTTTATTTTGGATAAATTTAAGCTTTGTTTACTTTTCAGGGCCATATGCCAGCAATTCAGCTTCTGAAAAAATATGACCTAATGCAGTTTGCTGAAGTAACTAAGGCTGTGAGGTATGGCATCTTACTGAATTGTGTGTTTTAGCTTAAAGGAGTATCACATAAAATTATATTTATTGTGTGGGGAAAAAATGCAGATTGAGTTATAATGCTGAAGAAGCAAAATATCTGCCTTCTCATATTTTTATATTTCCATCCTTTTAGTGAAGGAAATCTTCTCTTACTGAATGATGCTCTGACGAAACATGAGACATTCTTCATTCGCTGTGGTATCTTCCTTATTCTTGAGAAGCTGAAAATCATCACCTACAGGAATCTCTTTAAGAAAGTGTAAGCAAAGTAAAAATTGCATTTTTGCAAATGTTATTTTTATGAGGTTTCTCTAGAGAACTGGATTAAACATCCTTATTTTTTTTTCTGGCTCCAGGCAAAGTAAGTTAGCATGGAAGGACTTTTTTGCCCAGAAGCCAGCAGATATAGTTGATTTTTGCTTTTTCTCTTTGTATTTTTTTCAGATACTTGCTTCTTAAGACTCATCAACTATCCCTAGATGCCTTTCTGGTTGCCCTGAAGTACATGAAAGTGGAGGATGTTGATATTGATGAAGTGCAGTGTATTTTAGCCAATCTTATATTCATGGTACGTGTTCGCCATTCATTGTTTGCCTTTGCAAACTGCAGTCAATATAAATGACTATACAGATTAGGGAAATTTTATTAAAGGAGGCTAACACAATAGCATAATTTACTTTAAACATTTTTTTTTCTTGGGGCACGTGTGTCTTATATGTGCATTTACTTGTCTGTTGTACTTACGTCTTTGTATATTTTCACTATAACAAAGGTGCTTATGTTCTAATTCTTGCCCTGCATGGAAAACAGTTAAGATTGCAACTGAATTTCTATTATAAATCCAGTCTTGCCCTTTTCACTAAAATCCACAAAGTCATGACTATAAGTCCTGAAGTTCAATAGCCAAGCTCTGTTCAGATGTTAGGGAAAAGAATAAATGAGTACGAAGAGGCCGTGAATAAAATTAAGTTGAAAATTTGGAAGAGATTCCTACTTACCAGAGGAGTGAAATTCTGGAAGAGTTTTCCAGTAAGTGCAATGTTTTAAGGTGGAATTCAGTAAGTGTATGAAAGGAGTTACATGATGTGCTGCCTATGACATCAGGGGAGTAAACAGGTGCATAAACAGTCCAACTGAAATCAAGTGAGATGTTAAAAGTTAATGGCACGCTCAAATGCTCACAGTTAAGTGCCGCAAGTTAGAATTTGACTGGATCAAAACCTAAGGCAGAAACTGAATGTGAATGTGTCACCAACTTCCAGTACTAACATTTTTTTCTTTTTCCCTCTGTCAGGGTCACATTAAAGGATATATTTCTCATCAGCATCAGAAGCTTGTGGTTAGTAAGCAGAACCCATTCCCCCCGCTTTCTACGGTGTGTTGAGTCGCTTGCATCTTAGGTACAGGGATATTCATGGAAGACTCGCATTGTCCAGTAGATCTGTTTGTTCAGATTGCACAGTGTAAACTGTTAATCACCTGGTTATGTTCAGAACTAGAATACTGCGATTGTCACATGGTTTCTTTGTCAGATTGACTGGGGTCTGCCAACTTGAGAAAACCTGGGGAAAGCAATGTGCCTGTTTTTAAAGTGTTAGAGTTTCTTTGGCCTCCTGGATAACATGAAGCATCTTTTGCAGGAAAAGAAAACAAAGCATTCCCAATTTACTGCAAAAATATTAAGAAACACTTTACAAGAATTTTTGTAGAAGCCAAACCTTTCTCAGCTGTCACTTAGACTGATGCTATTGTAAGCTCCCATAACTGTTTCCATGCCTGTCTGTCACAAGTGTCTTATGATGCTTTGTTAATCCATTCTTTGAGGCAGCAAACAAAGCTTTTTCACTTTTTTCAAGGCTTAATTCTCATTAAATTTAATGTTTTTGTTAATAATTTTGTTTTGAATACAACATGCTCTTTAAGTTGTCTCAGGAAATTAGAGATGATCCTGCTAAACACTGAACATTAGGAACTTCATTTTATCTCAGTGGGATTTAAAGAGAGCTGAGCAAATATGAGATGTTTGCCTCCTGCTGCTCAGATTTGAGACTCTGGTAACTTCTTCAGTACTTGTTTGAGTTTTCTGCTCAAATAATGAATAAACATTTTGGTAATTCACTCACATTCCATTGTTGTTCATGCAGGTTATCTTTATAAAAAATAATAAAACAAATGTGATATTTTTCTCTTTGAGATTTTATTCTTGTTTTTAAAAGGACTTTTAGAATAGTCATAAGTTTCAATAAAATGACCATATTTACCCAAATCCAAGGTGACTTAAATTTAAAGATGATTCCCCCGATTATTTTTAGATTCTATGCATGGCAAGTTATACCTTTCGTTACATTTTCCATGTATAGAATCTAATTATTGGAGGGTTTTCTTAAATTTCTTTCCTTCCACTGCTGTGGTGGGGAAAGTAGCAGCAGGGAGGCAGGTAGCCTGACCCTTGTCCCTGCCCCCCGTGGTGCGAGTCCCTCCATACCACTTGTGCCTCCCTGCTGCCACTTAGCCTATGTAGCAGCTCTTGCTCTGGCCTGGGACATGGAACACAGTGGCTTTAGCCCCAGCAAGGCAGTGACAGCTGTAGGCCCAGGTCAGGGTCACAGCCACAGCAGCTCCCCTGCTGCACAATCTCTCCTGTTCTCTTCAGGCTGCACAGCCTGTTCCCTACGACATGCATTCCCTCAGCACAAGCTATCTTGGCTACAGCCAAGCAGCAGCAACAGTGACTGCCCCAGCCTTGGCCAGTGCCAGGCAGAGGCTGTAGTCTGGGCCCAGTTTGGAGCTGGAGCAGCCACATGGCCCAGGCTAGTACTCAAATTCAAGATGAGGCTTTCTCCAACAGGGGAAGGAAAGACAGACTAGGAAATATACTGATTTTTGGTATTTATGGGTGAATATAGCTAAATATTTACAGGATAAGCATGACATCTTCAGTATCTGGGTGCTGTCCTTGATGACACTGGTACAACTGTTGAATCCAAAGCATATTTTTCAATCATAGTTAGGGATTTCATGCCATAGGGATTCTTTTTATACCATGATTTGTTTAAACCACATCATATATCTTGCAGTCTTGGTGAAAAGAATTATTTCTGGGTTAGTTGCTTTTGTTGGCCAAGTTCCCGTAATACCTGTCAGAAACCATGTGCCTTTATAATCAGTGGCAACAAAATTTCCTCCAGCCAGCTGCTCGTCCATGGGTGCTTGGTGATGCCCACAAAATTCCCTGTTTGTAAGGCTTGTATTGAGTAGTTGTTCGCATTTCTTTATAGGGAGGTGTGAAACCTGCAACTCTTTTAACACTCCAGTAAGTTCTGTTCCTTCAATTTTCCAGCCACTGACCATCCCAGCCAGCTCAGGAATCAAAACATGTTCTGCAAAGTCTCTGTCAGGGGTGCATAGAGGAAGCTGGTAGCTGTTACACTCAGTGTGCTCTTGGAGTTGTATCAATGCAACGTTATTTTCACCAGTATCTTTATCGTATCGGATATGTATGTGTTTCTTATTCACATGCATTATCTGCCCAGCTCCAGTCATTCCATCTTTCCCTGTAAAGTAATGACATGTTCGCTGATATTAAAAATAGCCTTACTGTGTGCTGCCAAAGCTGAACACAGATTACTGCCAACAATCACAAGAGCTATTCTGACAATGCATGAATTGTCAGTGCTGTGAAATGGGGGAGAGGTACACAAACTCATCGGGGATGCCAGTTTTACAGCAGTTGGGTGGTTTTGGTTATGATTATTTAAGTTAAGCATTATACTTTCAAGGCATTGTTCAACTCTTGGCAAACCTGTTTGTATGAATGAATATGAATTTCAGGTTGAGACCATAAAACACACAACCAAAAATGAATGCCAGTTTCTCCCTGAAAACCAAAGGCTTTAAATCCAAGCAGTTTGCTTTCGAGGCTGGATGGAATGTTCCTAAATGGCAATGTTGGCATATCAGCTGTGTTGGTTTTTTTTTAAAGAGCTTTCAAACACAAACATTTAGGCAGATATAAAGAGAAAACATGCTTAGTCACCTACCAGCCCCAACCTTGATCACAAAATGACTGTGCAGATGGGCACATGCAGCTGTAGTCAATGCAAAGTTGCTGGCCAATAGCACACCTCCACAGAAACTCTTCCCTTCTGAATTTAGCAACAGGACCTTTAAAAGAAAACAATAAGTAATGGTGTTGTCAAATAACTGTTTTTAATATGACAGGATAGGAATGAAACACTGAGTTGTTGCAAGCAGTAAGATTTGTGTTTTAATTATTTTTAAAATGAAAAATCCATACCTGTCTAATTCTACTATTCAAATCAAGGAGTCTCCCACTGACAGCTGCATTTCTAAAGAAAGGAATAGGTGTGCACTGAGAAGGGAAGAATTTGGTTCTAAATATTTAGAACCAAACCCTGCTTTACCTGTAAGGTACCCTACTTTGGTGTCAAAGGGCAATTTTATTCTGAATCCTTGACAAAATAATGGAAAGGCAGGTAGTCCCCTCCTCACTGCTTTTTGTGGCTTAGTTTAAATTGATTAAGCTATGTTACAAAGGTTGATTTGTTCATTTTTTTTTTCTGGGCTTATAGCAATGTATGCTATTGGAGCTGGAATTACCACAGCTGCTGACACCAGACTTAGTCTCTATAGATCCTTGATAAAGGGTTAAAAAGTACTTGTTCCAGTTATAGGGCTTAAAAAGAGCTCTGTGTTACCTTTTTGTTGCAACATTCCTAGGTCAGGCCTGGGTAATTTGTGTGCCATTTGCTTGCCTTAGATGGGAGACCTGTCTCTCAGGCTCCTTCTCTGAAGTCAATCTTTGATTCCCTGTCACCTGTGGTCACCATGTATGTACATAAAGCATCACTGAATAAGTTGTTGCTGCCAAGGGGTATGTATATATGCTGCCAATGGGTCCAGAGATTGCTAAAGTCACCAAAGCAGCTGCTTCCTACTTTCTTGATTAAAGGAAACTCAGTAAATATTTTAACTTTGGGGGAAGGGGGAAGTGAGTGAGTTTTAGGGACAGCTAGGGCCCTCAGATGCTTGAATGTTGCAGCAGGAGAGGAATAGGATGTGGAAAATTCTGGATGTGCCCTTCAGGATCCATTCTCAGCTCTGAAAGAGATGGGACACTGGACATGATGGACTGATGGTAGTTCTTATGTAGAGTAGAGTAAAATAGGATTGTCCTTGGGCACCTTAAAGGGAAAATAGGATGTACACCTTCAAATACCATATATCATAACATTGATGGGTCAAAAGGGAATACGCTTACATGAACATTGAGTTACAAAGCTTTGAATATATTGAAAAAAAAATGGAATCTTTTCTTATACTGACATGTAAGACACTAATGAGTATTCTGCAATAAGAACAACTTGTAAATGTGCGCATATTAAGAATGGAGCTATTGAAAGACAGAAAAGGCAAGAAATAAGATACTGACATGAGTAACTTTGACAAATTAAACTGTTGTCTTGTGTTTTTATTTACTCATTGAAGAGCTTGCATGGTTGAACCATCCAAAAACAGCACATTTTAATTATAACAGATTTTTTTTAAAGTAAAACTGTTTCTATAAATACCTGCCAAGGGAATTCTCTGACAAGACTGTTTTCCATTTCAGCCATCTTTGTTGTTTTTACGGTGTCTTTAAATCTGCCACATGCACATTTATCTGGCCATGGTTAAAAAGAAAAAAAAATACATTTATATCATGCAATATTTTGCACTCAGCAAATCACAATCCCAGCTCTACTCCAAAAACCTCAACCTCAAGGACCAAGGAAACTCAAATCTTTTTCTTAAAAAAGATGCTCCTACTCTTGCATGTATGGGAGCCAAAATGAAACCTTCTGTAGGAATAATAAGGTATGCTTGCCTGAGAGGACTCCAGCCTTCTCAACTCGTAGATAAATTATCCACATCTTCCTGAAAGCAAGCAAATTTTATGCAGGTCCCATCCCTGCTTCTACATTTAAAAGTACTGCTGCTAGCACACCCCAAAAATGCCTTCACTTTTCATTTTTCCAGCTCATGACTGCTCAGAATATAACCTGATGATGGTGCAAATTCCTATTTTATCTTTGTTATGTCTGATTATATCAGTTCTGAGAGACCTTGTGGGCAACATCAAGTTTGTAAGTGATAAAATAAGAGATATCACTGCAGCTGGGCATCGGCAGATCTAGGATTCTGAGAAGGGCAGGGTGTAGATGGTGTGGTGCATGATCATGTATAATACAACGCATATTTGTCTCCTACCCGTTGTTCTGGACTGCCCCATGCCAAGCCTGACTGGGACATTGTGCATCTTCAGTGTCAAGATGGTTGACACCAACACCAAAACAGCAATGAATGCAATGTTATTTGAAACATTGAATGATTAGAGGAATCAAAGGGGATACAAGGGGATTCCTCCCCCACCCCCAAATGTACCTCCCCTGAATTCAGCCCTGCAGCTGGGTTGTCACTAATGTGACAGGACAGTGTAGACCCACAGAAGTCCATTTGTGAATAGTGTGGGATCTCTATTGTGATTGAGCAGAGCCTTGACAAGCTGAAGGGAAAGTCTGTGGGTGAGTGAAATGCACATGGTCTTTCCTGCAGCTATTCCAACCTTGTGGACTCTATTCGTTCCAAATCCAGCTGTTGCTGATGGGGACTGGAATGCCTGCTGGGGAAGTGAGTGACACTGGCTGTAATTCACACTTGGCTTGAAAGACTTCTGTCTTTCAAATTTTAAAAAATGAATTCTTTTCAGGCAAAGCCATTCTGTTGGGTGGAGCATCTTCCCTACTCAGGAGGGAGTGGGGGTGGGGGTCTCTCAGCCTGTCATGTTTGGGGGAAGGTGGGTGATTCTTCTCATGGCACTTAGGTGTAGAGGGGTGGATAGTTACAGACCATGAATGTCATGGGCTTAGAGGAGCACAAGTCACCCACTGAGGAACAACAGTGATGCTCTCCCAGCTCCTCAGTGCATATATATGTGTTACCTTGGCAGTGAGATCAGCTACCAGAGCAGCAATCTTGATAGTAAAAAAATGTGCTTGTGGTTGAGTCTTCTACTCGATTCTTGCTTTTCAGGTGTAACTTGACTGACTTCAGTGGTGGTCTTCCGAAGCAAGGGTGTCACACATATGCCCCCTAGGCCAAATCCAGCCTGTGGAGCTGCTCCATCCAGCCTACTAAACCTACTGGTAAGAGGGAATTTGGGGACATAGCTAGGAAGGGGTTGGGCCCACTATGGAATCTGGGCCCTGTTGGACATGGCTCTTAGCAGCAGGTCAGCATGCAAGGACTGTGTCTGTTTGCCCTATGGTTGCTTGGGACATGACTGCTTGTCCTGCAGCTATCACCACCACTGCTGCTTGTGCTTCCTCTGCTGCAACATGCAGCTGCTTAGCCCACAACTGCCTGCCCCACTGCTTGCACTTATACTGTTGGCCCTGCTGCTTGTCCACTGATCCCACTGCACCTGCTGCTTGTCCTGCAGGGCTAAGCTGTGAAGAGCTACACAATCTGTATCTAGGAATAGGGTGAGTTTGCCACCCCTGCTCTAAATGTATAATGAGAGCAAGTGGAGACTGATCCAGCAAATCCATTTTAGAATGATGAGTGCTTTGTTTTATGGCTTTGCCTAAAACTTTCCAATTAACTTTCTTTTTCCATTTTGGCTGCTGGAGAATTGTTCTTTGCAGTGGCCATCTGAATGCTTCCTTTTCTGCCTATCCTCAAGGTCTCTTAGTGCAATTGTAAATTCAGCCTCAGAGTCTGCTGTCTTCTACTGATGCTACTACCTCTGTTTGCCTACCCTACAACAGATCTGCCTGCACTCTAGTTTTCATACTTGCCTTTTGGGATACATGACTTTTTATCTTTTCCTAGTTCATAGCCATTCGCACATGAGCAGCGGTAAGAACGAGGGCCTGGATAGCAGAAATGTTGACATCCATAACTTGTCTTGTGGTGGCACTCATTTTCAGCTAAACACAATGAAAAAGGTAAACAATACATTTAGCTGTCAACTCTGAGAGCTTTCCTTGTGTATCATGAGCTCTGTTTCACTACACCACAACACTGGCTCACCACTCATCATCTTTTGGACTCACCACTTTAGTTTTTATTCCCTCTCCCTCTTTTCCATTTGTAGGTATGGAATTGAGAGGTGCAGAGCATATGCATGACCCAGGAAGTGACTGCCAGTTGGACGTGCACAGGAGCACAGCCCAAGGGAATGCAGTGTCTGGATTGGGCTGTAACAGGAGCTTCTGCGGACTTTTTTAAAGTCCCCAAAGCAGGTGACTATCCCCCGCCCTGCTCAGAGGCATGTTCCTTCCTCTCTGTTTCCTCCTCCTCCTGCTGAAGCCTTCTCTACTGTTTTGTGGGTGTGGGAAGCTTCAGAGCTACTCCTGCCCACTCTAGCCAGGTTGCAGGGCAGGGGAGGGGGCTTGGCTCAGCTGGAATAGTGACAGCTGCAGCAGCAGCAATAATTGAGTTCCTGCCCCCCTCATGCCTGCTCCTGGGAACCTGGGAAGGGTGAGTGAACTTCCCCCCAACCCATTGCTGCTGCTGCTGTCCTGTCACATTTCAAACTGAGTCTGGTTCCGCACCCCTCTCCCTTGCAGCTTTAAAGCTTCTCCCACCCTTAGGACAGAGAGAAAGTAGCAGCAGCAGATGGGGGAGGGGGTAAAGGGTGGTGGAAGGAGAAGCTCTTCTATGGTTGGGGATTGCCAAAGCTCAAAGGGCACAGAAACCATTGTTCTTATTTCTCAGCTGCATCCCTTATGCCAGAGGGCTATGCTTGCCTACAGAGTGCCCAAAGATTTCTCTATGGCAGGGGAAAGTCTTCAGCTAGGCAGCAAGGCTCATTTGAGGCTTGTGGAGTAGCAGCTCTTTTCTCTCCGAAAGACTTGAGGGTCGTGATTGACCACAAGACGAACATGAGCCACCAATGCAATTCTGCAGCCAGCAAAGCAAATAAAACCCTGGCTTGCATCTACCAGTGCTTCTCAAACAAGACCCAAAAAGTCATCCTCCTGCTTTATTCGGCCATGGTGAGGCCAGAGCTGGAGTACTGCATCCAATTCTGACAGTTTATAAGTATATAAAGGTTGTGCATCAGGAGCTGGGAGAATATCTGTTCACCAGGGCACCCCAAGAGAAGACAAGGTCTTATGGTCACAAATTTCTGGAAGACCATTTTAGACTGGATATAATTAAAAACTTCTTTACTGACGGAGTCTCCAGAGTCTGGAACAGACTCCCCCAAGAAGTGATGCAAGCACCTACTGTGGAAACTCTTGGAAACACTTTAAGAAATTCTTGGATGCTTATCTTGCTGGGGTGATTTGATCCCAGCTGACTTCCTGCTCCTTGGGCAGGGCACTGGACCGGATGATCTTGTGAGGTCCCTTTCAGCCCTAATGTCTATGAAATCTATAAGCAGACTTAACAGGCTCAGGGATCTGGCCTATTGTGTTTTAAGTACCATGACTTTTTCTATTAATTTCCATCTATAGCGATTAACATAGTAAAGCAGGTCAAGGCCACTTTTCTGTTTTTATTCATTCCTTATTCTGGTGAATTTCCAGTGCAGTCACCTTATGATTGCCTGAGAAAGGATGGAGAAAGACTGAAGGGGATTACCCTCTTCAACAGAAAACCCCACAGGAAAATACCCTGGGAGTAAAGGAAGAAATGGACAATGGGTATCACATTTTCTCATGTATAATTTTAATGCATCCTTCACTAAGGATCATATATGTTCTAAGTTAAGGCAAACAGGATATGAGGTACATAAGTTTCCCATTCTGGCTTCCAGGAACGAATATGATTTCAGTATAGTGCTTGTAGAGAACTTACCTAGTTCACAGTTGTCTCCTTCATAGCCACTAGTGCAACTGCACGTGTAACTGCGAATGTTGTCTATGCATGTGCCATTATGCAGACATGGATTTGAGGAGCACTGGCTGCCACCTGAATGAATGGCACATCAGTAAGAGCAGTTCACATCATCAGCTGTGACACACAACCTACTTAATTACAGTGCTTTCTTTCAGCAGGAAGGTGATTGTGGAAATTCTATTAAAATTACTTTAAAAACAACTTATTACTGTAAAAGAGAAATCTCTTTTCATACTATCAAAGCTGAATCAATCTTGTATTAGTAGTATTTACTATCAATTATTAACCTGGAAACCAGGTTCTCTTGTTGAAAATTCCTAATTGTGACAGGAATTGAATATATTCATATCTCAACAGACAGAACTATCTATGAAAGATAAGATACTCAATTTAACAATGGGACTTTATTTTTCCTCTGCTGTTCTCAATTCCTGTTTTCTAAGTCCTTCCTATTTTATAATGCAACTTCATACCTGCCCATGAGGATTTCTTGAAGTAACTGGTAAAAATTATTGTGATATCTGACAATATAATTGCCCCCCCCCCCCCCCAAAAAAACGAAGCAATGAGTGTAACTGTCGGGCGAAAAACAACCACGAGAAATTGTAACAAATGTGCACCCAGACCACAGTTC